>CAJNDT010005981.1:0-370000 GCA_905221615.1 Symbiodinium sp. CCMP2592
ATCATCGAAGCTCCTGTCTAGGATTGCCAAGATCTATGGCTCTATGGAGTCAGCAATAGCCAATAGCTTGCAAGATCATCGAAGCTTGTTGAAGCCTTTTCTAACTCCAGCAAGTGGACTTGGAGCCAGCTCCGGCTTAGAATTCTCTGTAGTAAAGAAAGAAGAAAGGCAGCCCACGTGCTCGTTCAGGTCCGAGGCTTCTGGTGACCCCTTTAATACATCCGGGGCACAAACGTGTGGCTTTGAAGCCACATAAGCCACAAACGTGTGGTTTTGAAGCCACATCAAGGCCACTTAACGTGTGGTTCTCAAGCCACATCAACGTGTGGTTTTGAGGCCACATCATCTGAGCGGTCACAAGGTCCCGCTTTTTTTTTTTTTTTCCAACCGGGTCCCCCCGGGCCCATCCAAGTCCCACCTTCTGCGTCACCGAATCCCGTTTTTTTGCTCGCCGGGTCTTATCCGGGTGTCACCGGGTCCCATGTTTCCCACACAAGAAGTTTCATCTGGTTGTCACGTGGCCCATACTTTGCTAGCCAGATCGAATCCGGGTCCCACCGGGTCCCACCGGGTCCCATCCGGGTCCCACCTGGGTCCACCCGGGTCCCATTTTTCTAGGGCCGGGTCCCACACCCCGTTGAGGTTTTAAAAGTTTAAATGAACGGCGAGGCGGGACCCATGCACGGTTTTTGTGCATGGAGCTGCCTTTAGCATTGTAGTCCAGGTCATGTCCCAAACGGTGTCAACACTTCGTCAGTGAAAGCATGCATGAATCAAAGCATGTTCTCGCGAAGCTCGCAGCAGTTGAGGCACTCTCGTTTGCCGTGTGCTTTCCGAAGGTGGAGGAACGAGATAGAGAAGATTAGCATGGCCCCTGCGCAAGGATGACACGCGCAAGCCGAGAAATCTACCAACGTGAAGCACAAGATAGCAGGGACAGCTGCAAGCTGCAGGAACTACAAGACCAGAAGAGTGCAGAGACTACGGTAAGATTGTAAGCTCCGAACCCACGAGGGAGGCTTTGGAAGGCTTCAGTTTCTGTCTCGAAACCCCACAAATGACGGTTCGAGAGGCTTTGCACTGTTGGTGAAAATCGCAAGCTTCGCGACTCCAAATGTAGGGGTGGAAAAGTCCAGCAATTCTGGCTTCGCTTGAGCGGGCCTCCCCTGTGCCCGTTTCTTTCATGTTGATTTAATGTACTTCCATAAGAAAGCAAGGCTTGGAAGCTTTAATCCTGAAAGCTTGTTTTTTTCCAAGCTGGACGCGCGCCTGTGTGCCACAGTCGCCTTGTTGTGTAGCAGTCAGGCGGACGTGCTTCAAAGTAGAAGAATTCGCGACCCCCCAAAATGAGGCCGTTTGGCGGCTCCATTTTTGGGGTCGGGGTTCCAAGCCCAAGCCTCCAACTCATGCTCAAACTATATATTTAATGAGACCGAGCGCATGTCGCAGCCCTGTTTTCGGGGCCGCGAAACGGCCCATTTTTGGGGTCGCAAATTGCAAATGTTCGGAGCCAACCAGCTGGATCTCGGGCGTGCGCCTGCCTGCCTTTGTTCCCGCAGTTTTGGGCATTATGCAGACGCAAGATTGAAAAGCCAGAAGTCTTGTCCAAAGCAGCTGCACGCTTACCTTAAATGCCACAACCAGCGGATTTGCAACTGGAGAGGCCCATTGTGGCGAAGCCAGAATTGCTTTCGTTTTTGGGCCCAGAAACGGAGTCGTCCGCAGCATTATTTCTTGGACTCATCCTGCTTCTATATCCACTGGAGATCAGTGTCAGTTTGCAATGTCATCGAGGTATCTCGAGGATCTTTTTAAGCCAATCGAGATCTTTGAAGTTTATTAGGATGCATCGCTGCGACACAATCATCGAAGCTCCTGTCTAGAATTGCCAAGATCTATGGCTCTATGGAGTCAGCAATAGCCAATAGCTTGCAAGATCATCGAAGCTTGTTGAAGCCTTTTTCTAGCTCCAGCAAGTGGACTTGGAGCCAGCTCCGGCTTAGAATTCTCTGTAGTAAAGAAAGAAGAAAGGCAGCCCCCACGTGTTCGTTCAGGTCCGAGGCTTCTGGTGACCCCTTTAATACATCCGGGCCACAAACGTGTGGCTTTGAAGCCACATAAGCCACAAACGTGTGGTTTTGAAGCCACATCAAGGCCACTTAACGTGTGGTTCTCAAGCCACATCAACGTGTGGTTTTGAGGCCACATCATCTGAGCGGTCACAAGGTCCCGCTTTTTGCGAGGAGTCCCAACCGGGTCCCACCGGGCCCATCCAAGTCCCACCTTCTGCGTCACCGAATCCCGTTTTTTTGCTCGCCGGGTCTTATCCGGGTGTCACCGGGTCCCATGTTTCCCACACAAGAAGTTTCATCTGGTTGTCACATGTCCCATACTTTGCTAGCCAGATCGAATCCGGGTCCCACCGGGTCCCACCGGGTCCCATCCGGGTCCCACCTGGGTCCACCCGGGTCCCATTTTTCTAGGGCCGGGTCCCACACCCCGTTTAGGTTTTAAAAGTTTAAATGAACGGCGAGGCGGGACCCATGCACGGTTTTTGTGCATGGAGCTGCCTTTAGCATTGTAGTCCAGGTCATGTCCCAAACGGTGTCAACACTTCTTCAGTGAAAGCATGCATGAATCAAAGCATGTTCTCGCGAAGCTCGCGCTGCTTCAGCAGTTGAGGCACTCTCGTTTGCCGTGTGCTTTCCGAAGGTTGAGGAACGAGATAGAGAAGATTAGCATGGCCCCTGCGCAAGGATGACACGCGCAAGCCGAGAAATCTACCAACGTGAAGCACAAGATAGCAGGGACAGCTGCAAGCTGCAGGAACTACAAGACCAGAAGAGTGCAGAGACTACGGTAAGATTGTAAGCTCCGAACCCACGAGGGAGGCTTTGGAAGGCTTCAGTTTCTGTCTCGAACCCCCACAAATGACGGTTCGAGAGGCTTTGCACTGTTGGTGAAAATCGCAAGCTTCGCGACTCCAAATGTAGGGCTGGAAAAGTCCAGCAATTCTGGCTTCGCTTGAGCGGGCCTCCCCTGTGCCCGTTTCTTTCATGTTGATTTAATGTACTTCCATAAGAAAGCAAGGCTTTGGAAGCCTTAATCCTGAAAGCTTGTTTTTTTCCAAGCTGGACGCGCGCCTGTGTGCCACAGTCGCCTTGTTGTGTAGCAGTCAGGCGGACGTGCCTCAAAGTAGAAGAATTCGCGACCCCCCAAAATGGGGCCGTTTGGCGGCCCCATTTTTGGGGTCGGGGTTCCAAGCCTCCAACTCATGCTCAAACTATATATTTAATGAGGCCGGGCGCATGTCGCAGCCCTGTTTTCGGGGCCGCGAAACGGCCCCATTTTTGGGGTCGCAAATCGCAAATGTGCGGGGCCAACCAGCTGGATCTCGGGCGTGCGCCTGCCTGCCTTTGTTCCCGCAGTTTTGGGCATCATGCAGACGCAAGATTGAAAAGCCAGAAGTCTTGTCCAAAGCAGCTGCACGCTCACCTTAAATGCCACAACCAGCGGATTTGCAACTGGGGAGGCCCATTGTGGCGAAGCCAGAATTGCTTTCGTTTCGTGGGCCCAGAAACGGGGTCGTCCGCAGCATCATTTCTTGGGCTCATCCTGCTTCTATATCCACTGGAGATCAGTGTCAGTTTGCAATGTCATCGAGGTATCTCGAGGATCTTTTTAAGCCAATCGAGATCTTTGACGTTTATTAGGATGCATCGCTGCGACACGATCATCGAAGCTCCTGTCTAGGATTGCCAAGATCTATGGCTCTATGGAGTCAGCAATAGCCAATAGCTTGCAAGATCATCGAAGCTTGTTGAAGCCTTTTTCTAGCTCCAGCAAGTGGACTTGGAGCCAGCTCCGGCTTAGAATTCTCTGTAGTAAAGAAAGAAGAAAGGCAGCCCACGTGTTCGTTCAGGTCCGAGGCTTCTGGTGACCCCTTTTAATACATCCGGGCCACAAACGTGTGGCTTTGAAGCCACATAAGCCACAAACGTGTGGTTTTGAAGCCACATCAAGGCCACTTAACGTGTGGTTCTCAAGCCACATCAACGTGTGGTTTTGAGGCCACATCATCTGAGCGGTCACAAGGTCCCGCTTTTTGCGAGGAGTCCCAACCGGGTCCCACCGGGCCCATCCAAGTCCCACCTTCTGCGTCACCGAATCCCGTTTTTTTGCTCGCCGGGTCTTATCCGGGTGTCACCGGGTCCCATGTTTCCCACACAAGAAGTTTCATCTGGTTGTCACATGTCCCATACTTTGCTAGCCAGATCGAATCCGGGTACCACCGGGTCCCACCGGGTCCCATCCGGGTCCCACCTGGGTCCACCCGGGTCCCATTTTTCTAGGGCCGGGTCCCACACCCCGTTTAGGTTTTAAAAGTTTAAATGAACGGCGAGGCGGGACCCATGCACGGTTTTTGTGCATGGAGCTGCCTTTAGCATTGTAGTCCAGGTCATGTCCCAAACGGTGTCAACACTTCTTCAGTGAAAGCATGCATGAATCAAAGCATGTTCTCGCGAAGCTCGCACTGCTTCAGCAGTTGAGGCACTCTCGTTTGCCGTGTGCTTTCCGAAGGTGGAGGAACGAGATAGAGAAGATTAGCATGGCCCCTGCGCAAGGATGACACGCGCAAGCCGAGAAATCTACCAACGTGAAGCACAAGATAACAGGGACAGCTGCAAGCTGCAGGAACTACAGACCAGAAGAGTGCAGAGACTACGGTAAGATTGTAAGCTCCGAACCCACAAGGAAGGCTTTGGAAGGCTTCAGTTTCTGTCTCGAAACCCCACAAATGACGGTTCAAGAGGCTTTGCACTGTTGGTGAAATCGCAAGCTTCGCGACTCCAAATGTAGGGCTGGAAAAGTCCAGCAATTCTGGCTTCGCTTGAGCGGGCCTCCCCTGTGCCCGTTTCTTTCATGTTGATTTAATGTACTTCCATAAGAAAGCAAGGCTTGGAAGCTTTAATCCTGAAAGCTTGTTTTTTTCCAAGCTGGACGCGCGCCTGTGTGCCACAGTCGCCTTGTTGTGTAGCAGTCAGGCGGACGTGCCTCAAAGTAGAAGAATTCGCGACCCCCCAAAATGGGGCCGTTTGGCGGCCCCATTTTTGGGGTCGGGGTTCCAAGCCCAAGCCTCCAACTCATGCTCAAACTATATATTTAATGAGGCCGGGCGCATGTCGCAGCCCTGTTTTCGGGGCCGCGAAACGGCCCCATTTTTGGGGTCGCAAATCGCAAATGTTCGGAGCCAACCAGCTGGATCTCGGGCGTGCGCCTGCCTGCCTTTGTTCCCGCAGTTTTGGGCATCATGCAGACGCAAGATTGAAAAGCCAGAAGTCTTGTCCAAAGCAGCTGCACGCTCACCTTAAATGCCACAACCAGCGGATTTGCAACTGGGGAGGCCCATTGTGGCGAAGCCAGAATTGCTTTCGTTTCGTGGGCCCAGAAACGGGGTCGTCCGCAGCATCATTTCTTGGGCTCATCCTGCTTCTATATCCACTGGAGATCAGTGTCAGTTTGCAATGTCATCGAGGTATCTCGAGGATCTTTTTAAGCCAATCGAGATCTTTGACGTTTATTAGGATGCATCGCTGCGACACGATCATCGAAGCTCCTGTCTAGGATTGCCAAGATCTATGGCTCTATGGAGTCAGCAATAGCCAATAGCTTGCAAGATCATCGAAGCTTGTTGAAGCCTTTTTCTAGCTCCAGCAAGTGGACTTGGAGCCAGCTCCGGCTTAGAATTCTCTGTAGTAAAGAAAGAAGAAAGGCAGCCCACGTGTTCGTTCAGGTCCGAGGCTTCTGGTGACCCCTTTAATACATCCGGGCCACAAACGTGTGGCTTTGAAGCCACATAAGCCACAAACGTGTGGTTTTGAAGCCACATCAAGGCCACTTAACGTGTGGTTCTCAAGCCACATCAACGTGTGGTTTTGAGGCCACATCATCTGAGCGGTCACAAGGTCCCGCTTTTTGCGAGGAGTCCCAACCGGGTCCCACCGGGCCCATCCAAGTCCCACCTTCTGCGTCACCGAATCCCGTTTTTTTGCTCGCCGGGTCTTATCCGGGTGTCACCGGGTCCCATGTTTCCCACACAAGAAGTTTCATCTGGTTGTCACGTGTCCCATACTTTGCTAGCCAGATCGAATCCGGGTCCCACCGGGTCCCACCGGGTCCCATCCGGGTCCCACCTGGGTCCACCCGGGTCCCATTTTTCTAGGGCCGGGTCCCACACCCCGTTTAGGTTTTAAAAGTTTAAATGAACGGCGAGGCGGGACCCATGCACGGTTTTTGTGCATGGAGCTGCCTTTAGCATTGTAGTCCAGGTCATGTCCCAAACGGTGTCAACACTTCTTCAGTGAAAGCATGCATGAATCAAAGCATGTTCTCGCGAAGCTCGCACTGCTTCAGCAGTTGAGGCACTCTCGTTTGCCGTGTGCTTTCCGAAGGTGGAGGAACGAGATAGAGAAGATTAGCATGGCCCCTGCGCAAGGATGACACGCGCAAGCCGAGAAATCTACCAACGTGAAGCACAAGATAGCAGGGACAGCTGCAAGCTGCAGGAACTACAAGACCAGAAGAGTGCAGAGACTACGGTGAGATTGTAAGCTCCGAACCCACGAGGGAGGCTTTGGAAGGCTTCAGTTTCTGTCTCGAAACCCCACAAATGACGGTTCGAGAGGCTTTGCACTGTTGGTGAAAATCGCAAGCTTCGCGACTCCAAATGTAGGGCTGGAAAAGTCCAGCAATTCTGGCTTCGCTTGAGCGGGCCTCCCCTGTGCCCGTTTCTTTCATGTTGATTTAATGTACTTCCATAAGAAAGCAAGGCTTGGAAGCCTTAATCCTGAAAGCTTGTTTTTTTCCAAGCTGGACGCGCGCCTGTGTGCCACAGTCGCCTTGTTGTGTAGCAGTCAGGCGGACGTGCTTCAAAGTAGAAGAATTCGCGACCCCCCAAAATGAGGCCGTTTGGCGGCTCCATTTTTGGGGTCGGGGTTCCAAGCCCAAGCCTCCAACTCATGCTCAAACTATATATTTAATGAGACCGGAGCGCATGTCGCAGCCCTGTTTTCGGGGCCGCGAAACGGCCCATTTTTGGGGTCGCAAATTGCAAATGTTCGGAGCCAACCAGCTGGATCTCGGGCGTGCGCCTGCCTGCCTTTGTTCCCGCAGTTTTGGGCATTATGCAGACGCAAGATTGAAAAGCCAGAAGTCTTGTCCAAAGCAGCTGCACGCTTACCTTAAATGCCACAACCAGCGGATTTGCAACTGGAGAGGCCCATTGTGGCGAAGCCAGAATTGCTTTCGTTTCGTGGGCCCAGAAACGGAGTCGTCCGCAGCATCATTTCTTGGGCTCATCCTGCTTCTATATCCACTGGAGATCAGTGTCAGTTTGCAATGTCATCGAGGTATCTCGAGGATCTTTTTAAGCCAATCGAGATCTTTGAAGTTTATTAGGATGCATCGCTGCGACACAATCATCGAAGCTCCTGTCTAGGATTGCCAAGATCTATGGCTCTATGGAGTCAGCAATAGCCAATAGCTTGCAAGATCATCGAAGCTTGTTGAAGCCTTTTTCTAGCTCCAGCAAGTGGACTTGGAGCCAGCTCCGGCTTAGAATTCTCTGTAGTAAAGAAAGAAGAAAGGCAGCCCCCGTGTTCGTTCAGGTCCGAGGCTTCTGGTGACCCCTTTAATACATCCGGGCCACAAACGTGTGGCTTTGAAGCCACATAAGCCACAAACGTGTGGTTTTGAAGCCACATCAAGGCCACTTAACGTGTGGTTCTCAAGCCACATCAACGTGTGGTTTTGAGGCCACATCATCTGAGCGGTCACAAGGTCCCGCTTTTTGCGAGGAGTCCCAACCGGGTCCCACCGGGCCCATCCAAGTCCCACCTTCTGCGTCACCGAATCCCGTTTTTTTGCTCGCCGGGTCTTATCCGGGTGTCACCGGGTCCCATGTTTCCCACACAAGAAGTTTCATCTGGTTGTCACGTGTCCCATACTTTGCTAGCCAGATCGAATCCGGGTCCCACCGGGTCCCACCGGGTCCCATCCGGGTCCCACCTGGGTCCACCCGGGTCCCATTTTTCTAGGGCCGGGTCCCACACCCCGTTTAGGTTTTAAAAGTTTAAATGAACGGCGAGGCGGGACCCATGCACGGTTTTTGTGCATGGAGCTGCCTTTAGCATTGTAGTCCAGGTCATGTCCCAAACGGTGTCAACACTTCTTCAGTGAAAGCATGCATGAATCAAAGCATGTTCTCGCGAAGCTCGCGCTGCTTCAGCAGTTGAGGCACTCTCGTTTGCCGTGTGCTTTCCGAAGGTTGAGGAACGAGATAGAGAAGATTAGCATGGCCCCTGCGCAAGGATGACACGCGCAAGCCGAGAAATCTACCAACGTGAAGCACAAGATAGCAGGGACAGCTGCAAGCTGCAGGAACTACAAGACCAGAAGAGTGCAGAGACTACGGTGAGATTGTAAGCTCCGAACCCACGAGGGAGGCTTTGGAAGGCTTCAGTTTCTGTCTCGAAACCCCACAAATGACGGTTCGAGAGGCTTTGCACTGTTGGTGAAAATCGCAAGCTTCGCGACTCCAAATGTAGGGCTGGAAAAGTCCAGCAATTCTGGCTTCGCTTGAGCGGGCCTCCCTTGTGCCCGTTTCTTTCATGTTGATTTAATGTACTTCCATAAGAAAGCAAGACTTGGAAGCTTTTATCCTGAAAGCTTGTTTTTTTCCAAGCTGGACGCGCGCCTGTGTGCCACAGTCGCCTTGTTGTGTAGCAGTCAGGCGGACGTGCTTCAAAGTAGAAGAATTCGCGAATCCCCCAAAATGAGGCCGTTTGGCGGCTCCATTTTTGGGGTCGGGGTCCAAGCCCAAGCCTCCAACTCATGCTCAAACTTTATATTTATGAGACCGGAGCGCATGTCGCAGCCCTGTTTTCGGGGCCGCGAAACGGCCCATTTTTGGGGTCGCAAATTGCAAATGTTCGGAGCCAACCAAGCTGGATCTCGGGCGTGCGCCTTTTGGACATTATGCAGACGCAAGATTGAAAAGCCAGAAGTCTTGTCCAAAGCTGCTGCACGCTTAAATACCACAACCAGCGGATTTGCAACTGTGAGTTCGAGTCGGACGAACACCACTCTGCGCTGTACCGAAGTGCGCGCGGTGTAAGAAAAAAGGACCGATGGTCACTATCTTTCTGCACGGACGCTGTCCGGCTCTGTGGCCTAGAGCCCGCACTGGCGGGCTCACCAGTCACGGTGGTGCCACCGTCGGTCGTTGTTCCAGGACCAGCTGTTCCGCACTGGTTCCAGTCGTCGTTGTTACGGCGGAGCCAAGGACCCTTTCTCTTGCTCTTGTTCTGGCAGACGGCGCTGTCCTCCCGTCCCAGGCGATCGCAGTTGCAGGCCTCGTCAGCCTCGCGCTGCAAGACTCACCGCCTCTAGTGGTCCTATTGTGGAGCGACGCGTGCCCGTGTCTCTGTGAGCTCGCACTGCGAGGTCAACTTCAGTGCAGTCGTGCAGTGCGTGTTCGCTGCAGCCTTTTAAGCCTCCAGCTTTCCAGCGTGTCCCTGCTGTTTGAGACTGAGAGAATCCTTAAGGGCCGGTCTTCAGCTAGTAGCTTGAGGTTGGTACGTTGCGTCAACCGCTGCCGTTGGCTTGAGCAGTGCTCACTGTTTTATCCTCAGCATGTTGCCCGGGCAGCGCCCCGGAGAGGAACCCCAACGACCCAAGTTAGTAACCTCTGGTTGTCCATTCCACGCAGAGCTGGTGCTTGTCAGCCGTGGGAGTCCGCGTCGTGGTTCATACGCAATGCCAGTTGGCTCTGGGACTTGTCAGTGACACAGCTGCCAGTCGTGGGCCCCGTGCCAGTGTTGTTCGAATCGAGCTTGATGCTCAAGCCTAGCAGTCAGCTAGCGGAGGAGACCTGCTTCGCCCTCAAGGTCTGCTCCCGGTGCGCTTTTCAAGCTGACGCGTTGGTCAGAGTATGGCCAGAGGCCTTCGAGATTGTTGCACAGTGTGCTGATGAGATAGGTCGGGTCGACCTTGACAAGCAGCGCTCAGATACAAGGCGACGGTGGTGCGTCGCCTGAACTCTCTAAGTGGTTTTGTCCAGTGGGCAACCACTCAGTCCCCAGTGGTGGACCCTTTTCCGGAGGTCACCTGGTGCTGCATCCAGTGGATGATGCGCAACGGAAAAAGGGCCAGCAGCCTCTCTGCGCCACAGTGTGGATGCAAGCGAACGTAGAAAAAGCAAAGACGGCTATTGGAGCGGAGTCATCTCCTCCTCCCTCTGGTTGCACCAGTGGCTTCTTTGAGAAGTCGTGGGTCCGCCAGTGGCTTGCCAACCGAGAGAAGCTGGGACTTTCCTCCAGCGGAGAAATCCCAGTCGGGTCAGTGATCCCTGCCTTCACCTCAGACGGAGACCTTGCAGACCGACCCATGAACTCACAGGAAATTACGTCCTGGCTGCGCAGTGTGCTTCGCAATGCTCGCTGTGAGGGCGCAGAGCGCCTCAGCAGCCACAGCCTCAAGGCCACCTGCCTCACTCGGGCATCTCAAGCCGGCGTCACACTGGACCTGCGCAGGTTGCTTGCGCACCATGTGCACTACAGTGCTAGAAGCACAGAGACATATAGTAGAAACGTCCTCATTCCCGCAGCGCGGGCCTTGGAGGAAGTATTGCTAGCCATCAGAGATGGTGACTTCATGCCAGACCAACCTCTGGGACAACAGTTTGCGCTGCCTAGCAGTCAGCTTGATCTCAAGCGAGAGAACCTTAGCAAGGCTTCTCACCGCAAGACTTCGTCAGGTTCAGCCCCCCCAGTGGGAGTGGAAGCCGTAAAAGTCTCACAGCAGCAAGAGCTCAGTGAGACAGAAGACAGTGCCAGCGACACTGACAGAGAGGACGAGTTCACGAAAGAGCCCGCGGTGGAAGAGCATCACCGTCTTCAGCGGGAGGTGCAGTGCACTCTCCCGGAGTGGGCCTCCTCATGGTGTCATCTTGCCAGTGGCAAGTTGCACGCAAGTCGCGGTTCCGACGCTCTGCGGCTTCTTTGCGGACGCTCGCTGAACGAAAAATATATGAGCTGCGAAGTTCGCAGCTTGGCGCCGGGTCGGCCGCACTGCAAGACCTTCTGGAGCAGCAAGTCTTTTGAAGAGGAGTAAAAAGAGGGAGAGCGTCGCCGTCCGTCTGTCCTAGTAGGGTCCTTGCATGCTGCACAGTGTTTGCACATTCTCTCTTTCTTCATGTTTTGTCTCTGCCTGCCAGGACGATGGCGAATCTCCTAGACTCAGACAGTGTCGCCGAATTCACGAGCAGAGCTCAGCAGCTCTTAGGAGAAGCCGAGTCGGCTAAGCTCCTTGCGGCAGATATCCGCACGTTTGGTACGTTAGCGTACAGCGTCGCTGACCAACCAGATCGCATCAGCGATGCGAGGTTTGAAGAACTTCTCAAGAAGGTCTTCTCGGCGGCAGAGCCCAGCCTAGGCACTAAAGCCGCAGTGCGGCGTTTGGCCTTCGAAAGTCTCACCTTCAGTATCCAGGATCTGAAGATGAGAATGGAGGGCGACAGCGTCACCCCCAAGAGCCTCCCTCTCCACGAGCGCGAGGAGCGCCGTGCCGCGCAGGTCGCGCGCCTCGAGGGATCGTGATCGAGGGCGACTATACGATCCCGCCCACAGTCTTGTGGACAAGGCAGCGCTCATGCTGCAGGACGGCATGGTTCGCTATATCCCGCCGTCGCAGTGCGTCAGCCGTGATGCCGAGATCGCCTCAGTGAGGCGTGACAAAGATTTCCTCTCCCTGGAGGCCGGGGAGATCACAGTTAAGAAAAAGGAGCACAGCGTGCACGTGGAAATCGGCAACGAGCTTAAGCTCACGCAGGCGCTAATGCGCCGTGGCCTTGCGCTCGACAGAGTCGGCGTTTTGGACTTCACAATTCACGAGAGACTCGTGAGACAGTTCTTCTCTGTCCTGAACCGGCCAGCACCGCCGGGAATGGAACGTGGCAACAGCTGGCACGTAGTACGGGCCGACAAAGAGCTGTGGACGCTTCTCGCGCGACAGTGTCGTGCAGGTTGCAAACCAGACAAGGATGGTAAGAGGCCACTGGACGCTCTAGTAGAGAGTCTATGGTCCGATCCTATCGTGACCATGCACCTGCTTCCTTCGCCAGCGGCGGACCGGGGTCGCAAGGGCAAAGGCCGCGGCTGGACTCGCAACGAAGAGGATCGCAGTCGTAGCACGACTGGCAAAGGCAAGAAAGGCAAGAAAGGCCGCGGCAAAGGAAAAGGTAAGCGGCACGAAAGCGCAGAGCGCACAAGGCCGCCCAGCATGCCCAAGGAGCTTCGGCACCTCAACAGCATGAACAAGTCAGGCAAGCGCCTGTGCTACGGTTTCAACCTGCAGTGCGGGTGTGACCTTGAGACCTCTGGCTCCCCGAAGCAGTGCGATCGGGGCCTCCAGTGCATGAGCTGCGGCAGCTCCGAGCACGGGGCGGCAGACTGCCCCAAGGACGCCGGGGCAGCGCAGCTTGACTAGGGGAAGTCCCCCAGGAGGCAGCAGCGCTGCCTCCCGCCCAGCAAGTCCCCTTGTTGCGGTCCCCGCAGCCACGGTCAAAGACGTCGCGGAAGCATCCCATCTGGTGCAGAAGACTGCACAGACTCAGACGGCAGCGCCGTGCGCTATCTCTCCGTCCTGCGCGACAGGGAGCGCAGCACCAGTGGGCGCCACTAAAGACCAGGAAGGTCGGCCCATCATGCTAGCAGAGCAGCAGAGTGTGCCCGCCGATGCTGACCACAGCAGTGCGTCAGCAGAGCCTACTCAGCGAGCAGGCTCCCGACCCCCACTTTTCGTGGAAGTCTTTTGCGGCTTGGGTCGCCTTAGTAAGGCTGCCATTGAGAAAGGCTTCTCGAACGTGGCAGTGGACCACAAAGCCAAGGCCAGAGGCCTGAAAGTCCTGCAGCTAGACCTCTGCACAAAGCTCGGTCGAAACCTCTTGAAAGCAGTGCTTTCCCATGAAGATCTTAGATGGGTCCATTGGGCCCGGGAGCGCCAGGCCCGCTGCGCAGCGAGTCGCGCCCAGCGGGCCTAAAAGGCCTGCCGGGGATAGATTCGGCCAGAGTTCGCAGTGCGAACAGCCTCGTGGCGTTCATGGCCTCATGTTGCCAGAGCCTGTCTCAGCGAGGCGTCTGCTGGTCTATTGAGAACCCAGCCAGAAGTCTTATCTGGCGCATGCCTTCCCTGCAGAACGTGTTGCGATCAGCCCACAGAGTGGAGTTCGACGCCTGCATGTTTGGCAGTATGCGCAAGAAGCGCACGGCAATTCTGTCGAACCTAGCATGGTTCTCGGGCCTTCACAGAGACTGTGACGGTGGCCACAGACACCTTCCGTGGGGCAAAACTTCCATAGACGGGGCCACAGTGTGGTCCACGTCCCTGGAAAGCGCGTACACCACCCAGCTCAGCTCCGCGTGGGTATCCCTGGCAGCGGAACAATGCGCAGAGCAGCTAAAGGCAGCGCCTCTCAGCCGCAAGCGCTTGAAACGCCTTCGCTTTGAGCCCGATTTCAGTGACAAGGTCACTCTCGAAGGCACTGCAGCGCGGTGCTTTAGAGGCTGGAAGACACCTCAGAAGATTCCACATGCTTGGTCCTGTTTTCCAAAGGGCTCCAAGCTCATCCAGTGGATCGAGTCGGCTCAGAAGGCCATCATCTCCATCCCTTTGCAGCCACTTCACTGGGTGCGCAGAGCGCACCTCATTGACCACCCCGCCAGGGACATTGAAGCCGTGCCCCTCTCCCTTAAGAGGGCAATCTCCGCCGAAGTGCATCAGGACACCGTCCTTTTAGCCAAGCGGCGGACGACAGCGTCGATGCAAATTGCAAAGACCTGCACAGAGTGCAAAGCACTGGAACAAGCGGCGCGTGCGTCTAACGATGCTCAGGTTAACAGCGTTACCCTGCCTAAACAAACAGTGGCGTTGGAAAAGCTGCTCGAAGAAATAAGCTTTCCAGACCGTTCCGTAGCTAGGCAGGTGCGGGAAGGTTTTCCTCTCTTGGGGTGGATTCGACCCAGCGGGTTGTGGCCGGTGCAGATTCTGCCCCCTTCATTGGACGAGACATCCATTCTGCAGAAACTCTCACGGCATAGGAATGAAGGGCGTGCGCAGCGCGTTACGCCCTCCTGAAGATGGTGTCTCCACCAAAGTGTGGGAGAGCACACTTGAAGAGAGCCAGCAGGGCTGGCTATCGCTCGAAGACTTCTCGCCCGCCAGCTTGCACGACACGATAGTATCGTCTCGCTTTGGCGTCGTGCAAAAGGGCAAAGTTCGCCCAATCGATAACTTCAAGAGCAGCTTCATCAACAGTTGCTGCGGCACCACTGAAAAGGTGCAGGTCGATAGCATCGACGAGCTCCTCGCTGTTTGCCTCGAGTGGCTGCGCCAAGGCGTGCCTGCAGAGCAGGCACACCGCATAGTAGGCAGAACCTGGGACCTCAAGAGTGCCTACAAGCAGCTTGCAGTGCAAGCTTCTCACAAGAAGTTTGCTTGCGTTGCAATGGTGGACCCACAGAGTGGGAAAGTCAAAATTGCACATCTGCATAGCATGCCCTTTGGCGCGGTGGCAGCCGTGCATGCCTTTTTGCGTTGCAGCGAGGCGCTCAAGGCTATTGGGCGCGAAAAGCTCGCCTTAGTGATGACGAGTTTTTTCGACGACTTCACGGTTCTTACGCGCAGCGCGCATAAGAAACTCGTCAGTTTGGCAGTGACCAACATGTTTAACAAGCTTGGCTGGCAAGTTGCCACAGAGGCCAAAAAGAACGTCGACTTCAGCGAAGTCTTCGATGTACTGGGCGTCCGCGTGGACTTGTCCAAGCAGCACCTGGGCGAGGTCTCTGTTATGAACAAGCCGACAAGGGCAGCAGAGCTGGGGATGGTCCTCAGCGAGGCCCTCACCCGTGGCAGCATGTCGCCACTGGAAGCGCAAAGCTTGCGCGACTCATTTTTGCTGAGCAGCAGGCCTGGGGCCGTAACACTCGCATGGCAGTGATCTGCGTTGGTGACGTGCCAGGACCTGAGCAAGTCCCCTGTCCGAACAGCAGTGCCAAGCCATGGCTTTTCTGTTGCAGCGAGTAGTGCACGGGCCGCTCAGGACAGTGTCCATCCATGCACGTAGGAAGTTCCACCTGTACATCGACGGAGCCTGCGAATGGGAGACTCCGCGCTTAGTGCCCAAGTGTGGCCTCGGTGCAGTGTTCATCGGTGAAGGTATTGCCTTTACCTGGTAACTGCAGATCAGCACCCAGGTGGCAGCCCAGTGGGTTGCCAGAGCTCAGAAGCACCAGTTGGTTTTTGAGTGTGAGCTCCTGCCATACTTGCTTAGCCTTCAGCTGTGGGCTAAATACATAGCAGGCAGCGACCTGTTTGTTTGGATCGACAATGACGCAGCGCGTACTTCCCTCCATAAGGCCTTCACGAGGAAGGCAGAGGGAGCAGCGATAGTTTCGCAAGCAGTTGACTTTGAAGAGACCCTGCAGTGCAGGGCTGCCTTCTTTCGGGTCCCTACTGACAGTAACATTGCAGACGGACCCGGTATAGAGACTGGTGGGAGGAAACTGAGAGGCTGGGCGCACAGCGCCAACATCTCCCACCCAACGCAGTGCCGTTGGCTTTGTCACTCGGCGCGGACTGAATGGGGGGTGCGTAAGGCTTCGAGTGCCTTCAAGGGGGGTGAACTAGTCGTTCGCCTTACCTGCGACCAGCGGTCGTTTTTTTCAGACAGATGCCAGCGGCATCCTTCGCTTCAGTGCCCGAAGATCGGGCCCGAACTGACCCCCCATGTCCGCTAGGAAGAAAAAGAGTGTGCTTGCACAGGGTTTAACTGCAGCGCGGTTAAGGGTTTCCCGTTACGCGCGCAAACGGAAGTTTCGTTGGGAAATAAGCTCCCATCATGCGTGCGTGAATGGGTTTTATTTCCCGCCGAAAGTGTAGACAAAGTTTTGTCGAAAGAGGAAAACAGTGTTTTCACTTGTGTGTGGATAACACTAGACAAACTTTGCCGTGCAGCTTTCGGCTTGAATTGGATCTGTGATCCAAAAGTTTTTATCCCACCCACCACACCCTGTATAGTATGCGGGGTTTGGGACTCCGCTCTTGCAGCAGCGCTGCTGGGAGCAGCGCTTCTTTGCTCTCTCTAGTAGAGTCTGTTCAGCACAGAGTGCTTTGTTGTACATAGGCCGTAGGCCGTCAAGAGTAGTGTAGCCACTAGTAGTTGCAGTTATTTAACATTTCACTTTCTTTCCCGTTGTACGGGTACACCTCTCGTAGAGGTTCAAGAAGGGGGGTGAACTAGTCGTTCGCCTTACCTGCGACCAGCGGTCGTTCTTTTCAGACAGATGCCAGCGGCATCCTTCGCTTCAGTGCCCGAAGATCGGGCCCGAACTGACCCCCCATGTCCGCTAGGAAGAAAAAGAGTGTGCTTGCACAGGGTTTAACTGCAGCGCGGTTAAGGGTTTCCCGTTACGCGCGCAAACGGAAGTTTCGTTGGGAAATAATGGAGCCTTCTTCCCTCGATAAGCGTGCTGGGATCTCGGCTGTGATTAGTGCCTGGGAAGCGTGTCAACAGTTTGCTGCGAAAGAGCAGCTAGGGGTAGCGAGGCCCGTCACACAGACAGATCGGAGTGCGATGAGAGCCGCCTTCGAGGCGACCCACGGCAAGCTTGAAGATGCACACGAGCCTTCCGAGGACTATATCTCGTGCAAAATGGAGGAGCTTGAGGCTCATGAGCCGACGGCTTCACCGCTGTCCGAGGTCACATCACGCAAGACTGTGAAGACTCAGGGGATCCAGACTGCTGTCGATTCCCCAGGCCATGTTCGTATTGTGCGGACAAAGGTCAAAGGATCACTGCCTCAGGGCACTGAGGAGTTGCGCACTGTGATGCGTGTTGAGTGCAATCTGTGGTGCTTCTTGGCCACCAAGTATCGCAACCACGAGTTCTTGCCAGGCATGGACCCCGAATGCTGGAATCAGTGTGTGGCATTTCTGCTATCAGAAAAGGTTTATTTGATGAAGGTGCCAGTGGCAGGCGGCAAGGGCCATCAGACGGAGCATGTTCCATTGAGGCCTCCGTGGACAGTCTTGCTGAATTTCGAGTTTGCGTTGCGAAAGGAGGCTGTGAAACGGGCTGACCGACCTTTGAAGGACACGCTCGTGGAAGTCACGTCTGATGCTCAGCTCAAGGAGCAGTATTTCACTTCACCCATTGCCCTTCAACAGGTTGCACCTCCACCACGCCCGGACCCATTCTGGCCGCAGAGACGGTTCCGACAGTGGGACAATGATTGGTCCAAAACCCAACCAAGTGGCACAAGACGGGAAAGGGGCGTGGCCATGGAAAGGGCAAGAGCGGCAAGGGGGGCAAGTCCAATCGCGATGATTCAAAGGGCGATGGTAAGGGCCCCGGCAGTGGCAAGGGCAAGAGTGATCACGCGCTTTGGACACATACGCCTGATGGGCGTCAGATCTGTTTTCCTTATAATGCTCAGGGTCGTGACGGCAGCTGCGGTCGAGTTCATGTATGTCGCGTCCGGGGGTGCATGCAAGCCCATCCGATGTGGCAGCACTTCCAGAGCTTGGCAGCGAAGGCGGCCGCACCGACCGGGGCCCAGGCCACCAACTGACGTTCCAGGCTCACCGTGCTTTATCTTTTCGCTGGCAGGGCACGGGACGGAGATATCAGATCGCACTTACAGCAGCTCTGCACGTCGCGGGGACTGGATTTGTTCTTGCGTGAGTTTGATTTGCTATGAGGTCCTGAACAGGGTCTATCTTCGCACAGGCTTTGGGAGCATCTCTTCAAGGAGATTTCGTCTGGAGCCTATGATGTTCTTATTTTGAGCCCGCCATGTTCCACCTTTTCGCGGGCCAGGCATCGTTTTGCGGGGGCATTTGGCCCTCGCCCACTTCGTTCACATGTCCATCTGCTGGGTTTTCCTCGATTTCGTGATTCAGATCGCACAAAAGTGGAGCTGGCTAATTTTTTTTGTACAACAGTCTTTAGAGGCCATCCGCTTACAACGACAGCAGGGCTTATACTTCATCCTTGAGCATCCAGAAGATCTGGGCCGTGTGCCATCTGGTGAGAGGCCCGCTTCTATTTGGTCTTTTGATGAGGTTCAGCAGATCTGCGCTGGAGGCGATGTCAGTTGCTGGGCTTTGCATCAAGGCTTTTTCGGGGCTACGTCTTGCAAACCTACACGCTTGTTGTCCAACTTGCCGGGGGCATTGCACTTTGGGATACAGATGCCATGTTTCAATGATGATGGGGATTACGTGGGATCGCTCTTGCGGTGCCCGCATACACATGCAGATCGAGCGTGCGGCTTTCATGATGGAGCTTGGAAGTCGGCCACCACAGCAGCGGATCCTTCGGATTTCGCTGCTTTTTTCGCACGTCTTTCTTTGAGTGTGGTGCCTGACTTGAGGGCCGTGGCCGATTCCGACATGATCCCGATCAACACTCCTTCTTCAGCGGAGGCCTTTGCTACTGAGTGCATTGCGCGCGGTACCTTCGATCGCGCCTCTGTTCAGGTTCTTTTCGACTTGCTTCCTAAGACTCGGCCCCACAAAATCACAGGCAGCGCCGAACCGGGCACCGCTTTCTTTGGAGGTACTGTCCATCAGGAGGGCGTCACTGCGCCGCGATCCACTTGTTATACATTCCCTGAGGCCATGCGTGTGATCAATGCTTTCCTTCGTTCAGTGGACCCGTGCCATCGCTATGCAGCCTTCGTTCTCACAAAGAACGTCAGCAGTGAGGTTCATCGTGATCCGCGGAACGCAGCAGTGCCCAACATGGTTGTGGCGATTTCTTCATTTTCGGATGGTGGCATTTGGATTCAGGATCCTTCAGGTGCCACGGTGCGAACCTTTCATGGCTCGCCCATCGCGGGCACTGTGCACTCTTTACAGGACAGTCCGGTCTACCTGGATGCACGCGGCTGCTTGCATGCAACCCAGCCTTGGGCTGGGGATCGGCTCATCGCGATTGCGTACACACCTCAGCACTTGCAGCTCCTTTCGGCCGAGGACTCTGCTTTTCTGGGTTTTCCTGTCTTGGATTCCTTTCCTGCGGGGGGGAGGAATCCTTCGATCCCCCAGGCAAATCTACCTTGGCCGCGGCAGTGCCGGCGATAGACAACTCAGGCACTGGAGACGCTCAGGGGGTGCCTCTGAAGGTTGACGTTGGGGAGCCGGCCAGGGAAGCTTTTGACCCCAAGACCAGTCGTGCTTTCGGACAGCCCATGATTTGCAAGTTTGAAATGGGGAAGCAGGAGTTTGTGGACGGCTTTGGGTTGTGCTCGCCCGGCCGTTGGGCTCCTGAGGCGAGGGAGAAGCTGGCATCAAGTGATGAAGCCGCACATGCAGGGAAAATTCGAGGACTGCTACGTGACTTTGTGATTGATCAGCTGAGGGACCCCAAGGACATGGCGTTCCGTCTCGCAACGGGCCATGTGAAGAATTCTCCATTCGCGGAGTCGGCATTGCAGAAGTTGAGGCAGAAGATCATCAATTTGATCCCAGGGGCGTCTTCAGACCTGCTGCGTGTACCCGAGCGGCAGCCGTTCTACTTGTACATGCTGGCCGAGTCGCTGAGGCTACTTGGTGACCCCGACTGGAAGATTCTTGTGCAGGGTGAAGAGTGTTATGCCGAGGGGATGCCGGTGGGCTTCGACTCACCGCTGCCGACGGCGCCACAGGTGTTCCGGCCGAGGGACCGTTTCCGCAAGCTTGATGAGAGTGAGTTTGAATCGCAGATGCAGAATTATTCTTCGGCTGAACTGTCTTCGGATAAGCTCGAGGATCACTTCAGGGCTGAGGAGCGGGAAGGCTTGATGGTTGCGACGACTGAAGGAGCAGTGAAGGCGGAGTACGGCGAGGGCCGACTTCTGGTGGCCGCCACGGGCGCCATTCTTAAACCGAGTGGCGACGTCCGCCCTCTCCATGACGCCACCCACGGCGTTCGCTTGAACAATGGTATCAGCATTGCAGACAAACTCGAAGTACCTGGTCCTGCAGAAATCGTCGAGACCGTGTCCAGGGCACGTCAGGATTTTGGTGTCCCTCTCTCCATTTCGGCGGACATTGCTAAAGCACACAGGAGATCCAAAATACGACGACGCGACTGGCCCTTGTTGGGCACGTAATCTGGCTTAATTGCGTAGGAACTTTCGGAGTTAGTTCAGCTGCGATCCTTTGGGCTAGATTGTTCGGATGCATCGGACGCTGGGTCTTGAGTGTGATGGGACGGCTCTGGAATGTGCAAATCGTGTACGTTGATGACCTTCATATCGTGGTGACTGGTCCAGCCAAATACGTGGTGCTCTGGATGATTCTTGCTGCTTACGAGGTGCTTGGCACGCCGTTTTCCTACCGGAAGTTTCACGGTGGTGTTGAGTGCGAGTTCGTGGGCTACTGGCTTTCGTACCGGGAGAGTGCCGCTGGGATTTCGCTCAAGAGGACGCGTTGGGTTCTTGATTGGATTGACAACGGGCGAACAACTGGTTCATCACGGGTCGCCGCTTTGCCGAATTCCTTGGACGGCTCAACTTTGTTTCCAGAGTGTTGACTTGGATCAAGCCTTTTCTTGCACCTGTGTATGCTTTTGATGCCGTCTTGCAGAAGGGGACTGTGGCGAGGATTCCGGAGATGGTCTTCGTGTCGCTGGTGTACATCAGGGAGCAGCTTGCGGATTCCAGAGGACTCCACAGTGTGCTTCAGGATTGGCGGGCACCTCGAGAGAGTTTCAGAACGGATGCAAAATGTGCCAACGGCTTGGTGGTGCTCGGGGGCTACTCACCTGAGAATGGGATGGACCCGTCCAGAACCCGTTGGTTCTGCCTCGATGTGGTGCCACAGGACCTGCCTTGCCTTTTCAAGGAAGATGGCGACAGCCAGTGGGCATCGACGAGTGCGGAGATGCTGGCCTCGTTTGCGGCGCTGAAAGTGTTTGATCATCTTGAAAAGGAGACGGCGGGAGTGCACGACAACATCAGGACTGTGGTGTGCGGCGGAACTGACAATTCTTCGACGGGCAAGCTGCAGAAGAAGGGCTCGAGCACTAAGTGGCCGCTGATGGGCATTCAGATGGCGTGTGCAGCGGCTTTGCATAAAGTGAACAAGCAGCTCACGTTGCAGTGGAGGCCCAGAGATGAGAACACTTTGTCGGATGCCATTACCAACCACGACTTTTCGAGTTTCTGCCCGGAGCTGAGGGTTCCTTTGAAGCTGGACGATCTGCCGCTTGACATTTTCCTTCGCATGGTCCACTGGAGGGCTTTCTTGGATTCGCGTGTCAGCCTGCAGCGATTGGTCTCGAGGGAGTCGGCGATGTCTGTGGTGATCTTTCACATGTCGGACTGGCTGCCTTCCTTCGGGGCGGGGGGTCTCGAGGCAACTGCGACCGTCATGTGAACATGTGGCGCATCGCTTCGAGATACAGGCATCAGTTCGACGCACCGATTGAAAACATCCGTCATCTTCTGCAGCCTCACTTCTGAAGCGCAGTGGTTGGAGATTGAACGATTGCTGATTCCGCTTGTCTTCACTTGAGCTTTAGCTTGGAGCTACGTGATTGTGGATATGATTGGACGTCAGCGTTTTCCAGTGACTTTTGATTTCCCTTAAAACCCTCCCTAACCCTCAAGGCTCGAAGGTTCGGCTCAAGGCGTGAGAACACGCTGCTTGGGTCCTACCAAGGCACGTTTCCGCTTGCGGATAACTCTTGTCCCACGGAGCGGAGCGCAGTTATGTTTATCCTGGTCTAGCGAAGCCAAAGGCGAAGCGCACTTGCAGTTTTCAAACATCATTGTTTAAACCAATGTTTTAACTTTCGAGATCTTTAACAGATTCCGTTGTCATGCGATGATGCTGTTTTTAGCATCGCCTTTTTGATGCTGTATTTTGCATCACGATTTCCTGCATGATGATTCGGTAGATACTTGTGCGATTTTGAATCATGTCACCCGGCGGCGTGCTCAAGGCTGAGATTGCCAAAATTTTTCGAAGGGGCTCTCTAGAGGCTTGTAGCTTTGCGTCTAACAGGCCCGAGTCCTCCGTAATCCGGTGTTGCTCTTAGAGCACCGTGCAAGAGCCCTGCTGGGGCTCGGATGGACTTTCGCCAGGCCCTTGAAGCGGGATCTTCGGCTTCTGCTTCCAGTGACACTCAAGAAGCCATTTCCCAACATTTGTACGACCTTTCATTGCAAGTTGCTTCTCTTGAACAGCAGTTGCGTGCTGTCCGTGCAGAGCTCAGCGACGTCCAGCGCGAGCTCCGGGGCCTGGAAACTGAAAGGTACCAACATTCCCTCCGCCTGGGGTGGTTGGAAAGGCTTGTGCAGCGATTGCATCAGGTGTTTCGCTCCGAGTCTTAAGCTTCTTTTGCGGGGGATGAGTGCTGAAGCTTTTTATCCGGATGAGGGGGCCGTCTCGCAGTCTGTGGAATCAGGTCAGCAGGTCCCTCTGTCTGCCATACCTGCCAGCCCAATATCTCCGCATTCGGCTGTGGTCGAGGGCACACCTGATCAGGGTCCCTTAGCGGCCTTCATGAGCAGCCCCGTCGAGGGCGATGATCTTACTGAGGAGCAACTGGGGAGCCTGATGTCTCGCGAGGACACACAACTTCCCCCTGACGACGACCCGACTGCAGGCCGTTTGGAACAGCAGCTTGCAGGCTTCATTGCCTACGGCGGCAGTGCAGGTGATTGGCATGCCATGAACTCAGGCTTCATTCTTGCAAGGCATTCCCGTCAGGCGATGCCGTGGGAAAGAGTGACGAGGCCCCGCTTGGGGCCCGGCTTCATGTTCCAGGAGCCGTTGCTAGGTCGCTTCGACGGTCTTAGGAGGGCGGCGATCCCCGCCCCTGCAGCAGGGCCGTGGGCATGGGTGCCCAAAGGAACTTACGAGGCCAGGCGACTTCTCGCAGCAAGGTTTGCCAAAAGCGATGACATGCTTAGGCTTACCGCACTTAAGAAAATTCGGCTCATCGTGCTTTTCTTCCCGGATGACTCGGAGCTTGGAAGGAACCTTGTGGGTTCTGCAGGCTCCCTGGTGGAGGAATCCATGCTGACCTCGACCATCGAGGACACCTTTTCAGGCAGAGCCGCCAGCACCCTTCTGAAGCGTGCCTCAGATTTCTCAAGGTTCGCCAAGTGGATCGTAGCTAGCAAAGGGCGCCCTCTGGCGCCTTCCGAGGGCGAGTTGTACGCTTATATGCTTCACTTGCGACGAGAGAAAGCAGGAGCCACTGCCGGCGAGTCTTTTCTCAAGGCCTATAGGTTCTTTGTGCACTTGACAGGGGCTGCGCAAGGCTCCAGGATTTCCCCTCGTGTGCAGGGAGCAGCCAAGGCGATGTCCATGGGCAAACGGCCGCTCTGGCAAGCTCCGCCCCTTCCGGTGGAGGCAGTGCGGCTCTTGGAAGAATTCGTCCACGACTCTGAGGATTATGCCAGGGCTAGCATAGCAGGGTTCATTCTTTTCTGCCTCTACTCCTCGGCTCGATGGTCGGATGCAGCTCGAGGGACTGACTTGAGCATTGACGTGGCAGGTAACGGGCTTGTCCTTCTTGAGTGTTCGACAAAACATTACAAGACGAAGGCCAAGGACCGAAAGGATACCGTGCTGCCTTTGATTGCACTGGGCAGTGGCTTAACTCAGCCCTCATGGGGACGTGTCTGGATGCGCAAGAGGGCCCTGGCAGGGCTACCGGACTGTGCCGTAATCATGCCGGCCATGTCGCCGGGAGGGAACTTTCTAGGAAGGGCCATGACGGCTGCGGAGGGTTCCTTGTGGCTTCGTGAGTTTTTGCACTTGCAGGGTTTCACGGGAGATCTTGAACAGTACAGCTCACACAGCCTGAAAGCAACCGCCTTGTCCTGGACGGCCAAGAGCGGGACCATGACCTACGAGGAGCGCCTTACTCAGGGGCATCATTGCAGTCCAAAGCACGGCATGGCTCTCCTGTACTCGAGAGATGCGCTTGCAGAAATCATAGTGAAGGTGGCCAAGGTCGTGAGTGCTGTGAGCAGGGGAGTGCTTAGTCCCGATCTCCCGCGAGCCGAGAGGGTCGCAAGAGCTCTGCATGGCGATCCGGCCGATTTTGCACATCTTCCTGAGACGACGGCTGAGGATTTGCCGGCCGAAGAGCCTCAGGATGAGAACAACTCCGAGGCTGGGTCTGACATAACGAACCTCGACGGTCTCGAAGTGGACCTGGGGGCACCGGCCCCGGAGGAGGTCCGTCCACGGCTTAGCTGCACGTTCTCGGGAGAGACCTACATGCACGTCTTGAGTGGAGTGGTGCATAAGTTGGTCAACCCCGGAATTTTTAAGTGCGGCAGGAAGGTCACGGCGAACATGCGTTTGATGGGGCCTGAGGAGGCTCAGGAGAATGTCTGCCAGCAGTGCGCAGCTTGAAGAAAAGAGGATGTGCTCAGTTGATCGTTTGCTGATTTGCGACGTCGTGCCTATGCCATTTGAGATGAGGGTGCCCGGGCCGATTGAGATCAGTGGAGTGTTTCTTGCTTCGGAGCACAAAACCGGACTGAGAAGTGTCCGCAGTCTTTTGGCTGGGAGTTGCCAAACTGGGGCGAATCTCCCGCGCGGCCTGGTGAGCACCCAGGCTTGAACTTAGCGGGAGTTTGATTGGGGGCTTTGAGATTGCAAGAACCCCCGTGGTCGGCTGCCTTTGCCGGCCTGAGTCATGAAAAATACTATTGGAACGCGACCGGCTGGGATCGCCGGTTCCCGAAGGCCGCCTGTGATCGGTGGCGAAGAAGTGTGAATCCGAGACAAACGCGACCCACGGTTGACTTCGCCGTGGGTGAGACCTCGAAACCTGTATCCTCACCTGCCCAGGTCTCATGGCCGGACTTGAATCGGTGCCTGCCTTCACCGACCGAGCAAAGCAGATCGGCATCAGCGAGGACCTTCTGACCAAGCTCCTTGCTAAGAGCTTGGACACCTTCGGCAAGCTAGCTTTCGTGTGCTCGAGCAAACCTTCCAGCGGGGATGACACTCCTCTCTTCGAAGCCCTGAAGACTTTGATTGGGAGTGAGGTTCCAGTGGAACAACATATGGTGATCAGGCGATTGTGGTACGAGAGCCACGCCCACGCCCTGGTTGACTTGGAATCGAGGGCTTCGAGAACAAGTGATACAAGCCCCCGCGAGCTTCCGTTGGCAGAACGCCTAACACGCTTGAAACGCCAAAGGGGGGAGCTTAAAGGCCTCGAGATGGATATCCACACAGAACCTGGACACGGCCTTGTGGACCGCGTCCAGGCCATGCTCGATTCTGCACAAGTGCTGCACATCGCGCCGGAAAAGTGCATTTCCCGCCATGACGAAATCTTGGGAGAGAAGACGGAGCAAAAGATCTCTTTGGGAGCCGATGGGAACATCAAGATTACGAAGCAAGCCTCGAGTCTCCGTTGCGAGACTACCGGCGAGCTCAAGCTTCGCCGGTGCTTCCTGCGCCGGGCCTTAGCGTTCGATCAAGTAGGGCTTGCCTCCTACACTGCAATGGAGTCTTGGCACAACCGCATGTTCCAGGCACTGCTTGATGTGCCTCCGGCGGGTTATCGCTACACTACCGTTCAGCAGCTGCTCGCAGCTGACCAGAAGCTTTGGCAGGTCGTGGCCCAGGAGAGCCGAGGTGACATCGTCGTCGGGGTCGGAGCCCCGGCTCCTCTTGATAAGCACATAGCCGCTGCTGCAACCAATCAGTTTGTCGTATCCTGCCTGACCCACCTTCCTAAGCCTGCCGAGAACCAGGCCCAACCGTGGAAGCCGAATAAGGGACCCGACAAGGGCAATCAGAAGGGAGAGAAGGGTAACAAGGGCAAAGGCCGCGGCAAAGGGAAGCAGAATCACAGCCAAGGCCAAGCTGATGCATCCTCGCAACCGTCCCTGAAGGAGCTGCTGGAGTCGTTGCCCGAGGGCTGCGTGCGGGCCAACGATGATGGCCGTTTCATCTGCCCGTTTTACGCATCCATCATGCGTGCGTGAATGGGTTTTATTTTCCGCCGAAAGTGTAGACAAAGTTTGTCGAAAAAGGAAAACAGTGTTTTCACTTGTGTGTGAGTGACACTAGACAAACTTTGCCGTGCAGCTTTCGGCTTGGAGTTGGATCTGTGATCCAAAAAGTTTTTGTAGAGTAGCTTGTAGTGCTCCGCAGCAGTGGGGGTCGTCAGCGACGTCCTTCCACTCCCCTTTTTATAACTGTCAGTGGCAGTTATGGTTGACCAAGCAGCCCGCAATTACGCGGCTGAGTCGCCAGAGGCGCCGTACCCTAGAAGGGACGGTCGAGAGAATCAGTTGGCAGCGCCACAATGTTTGCAACGCGTGCGACAGTGTCGCTCCTGCCTCCGTTTTTTGCAGTGCAATCCAATTTTCGTGCTAGAGCAGGCCATGCGTGAGGAGATGGCACAACAGGAGATAAGTTATCTCCTTTGGGCCATTAGCTGTGCCATGCGGGTAGACCCCGCGGTCGTCAGCGACGACCATGAATCTCTGAACCGCGCAGGGGAAGGGGAGTCCAAAGTTTGGCCTCCCTTTTACCCTTTCGCGCAGATGCAAGGGGAACAACCGGACACCTCAGGCAGTGCCTATCCGATGCACCGGTATACCATGTCGCAGCGCGACGTGCCTATGCGGCCAGCGGCCACACCTGGCTGGCCGTATACTGGCCTTTTTGACTGGCCCCCCAGTGGGGAGGAGGATAATGTGCCCAAACTCCAGTGGAGACTTAATTGGGTGGACGCCCTAGAGGGCCACGTGGCCACCAAGGTGGAAGCCAGCGGCTTCCATTGGCACCCAGAGGGTAAGGGCAAAGGCAAGGGCGGTTGGATTAAGATCATCCCTTCGGAAAAGAAAAAGAAGAAGTCTCACAAAGTTGCCAGCGGCAGCACCGACCCTACCGCCTCGTCCAGCACCGCTCTGCCGACAGCGTCGGCATCGGCCTCGGACCCTCCCTTACCGCCGCCAGCGGCCGCTCCTGCTAAGCCCGCTGCGGCCACAACAGGCAGCCCGCCCGCAGCCGAAGCTGCCGACGTCGCTCCGCCAGAGGCGGAGCCTGCCATTGAAGTTATCGATACTGACAGTGATCAGAACTCGGGAGACTCCGAGGTATCCCTGGCTAGCAGCCAGGCCGCAACGGCAGTGCCGTTCGCGCCCAACGCGAACACTGTGGTCGTGTCCCGACCGCAGCGTCGCAATCGCCAGCGGGGCTGGCAGTTCCAGCCCGGGGAGGACCCCCAAAATAACGATTGGCGCAACCTGGGGTCAGCGACCGACAACAGGTACCCTGGCCTCCGTGCGTTAGTGACGCACGCCAGGAGGGTTTCTCCGCAGTTGCACGTCACAGACGTGCACGAGTGGCCCTATTGGGCACAACCCAACTCAGAGAGATGGGATAGGTACCCGGAGAGGCGAGGCGACCTCATGTGCTGCATGCCCTGCGCGCAGCAGGGCTGCATTTCCCAAGGTATGGCAATTTGTGGGCGGCACTGCTCAGTGGGCAGGAGCCCCCACAATCATCACGAATGCGACAACTGCTACCGCAGCAGCCGGGGTCAGCGACCCCGAAACCGCGGCGCCCGGGGCGGTCGCCGCTAGGCTCTGAGCGCAGCGCGCAGCTGCTGGCTTCTCAGTGAGTCGCCCCCGTCACTTTTGGTGCAGTGCACCTCTTTTTGCTTCGCCGCCGACAGTTCGGCAGCCTCTGCAGGGCGGGCGTCTCCGAGGCTTTTGGAACCTCGCCCACAGCGGCGAGCCGACGGCATGATTTGAAATGCGGCAAAAGTTTGCCGCTCGCCTTTTTCAGTCGTGTGTCACGCGAGCCTGGTAGGTCTCTCCAGCTGAGTCAGCTCTTTGAACCGTGTCGGTTTTCAAGCAGTGCTTTTCTCCCGCAGCCTTTTCAGCTTAGTAAGTCGCCCCCTTCGTGCCCACAGCTAACAGCCTTTGTATGCTATCAGCGATGGCGAACCCAACGAACGAGCAGATGCTGCAGGCGCTCAGTGCAGTGCCGGAGGCCCAGAGGGCCGCCATCTACGAAGCCGCCGTCTCCCTATCAGAGATAGGGGACGTGGTGGTAAATGCGGCAGAGGCAGCGGAACTCGCCGGCTGGACCAAGCCCGCCAGTGGCGGCTCAGAGGCCAATGCCGTCGCCCTCCAGCGACTTCTTTTGGGCTACGAGCCCCCAGTGGTTCCTGCGAACACCGAGCCACCAGCGGCGGCCCGTGGTGTTTCTTCCGACGACCACCGCAGCGCGGTGGCAAACTCGCCTCCCACGTCGGCCGCAGCGCCGGCCTCGCAGCGCCGCTCCCCGACCAGCCCCGCTGAGGAAGCGGGCTCGGGCATCAAAGAAGAACCGCTTCCAGCGGAAGCTCCCTCGGCAGCGCCGCAGGATATGGATGTGGAGGAGCCCAGCGGGCGGCGGGACGAAACCGAAGATGACCAAGGCTCCCGCTCGGAAGAGTCGGAGTCGGAGAGCGACTCCCCGCCACCGCCAGCGCAGCCGCACCCTCCCCTTCAGGGCAAGGTGGCGCGCAAGTCCTCCAGCCCGGCAGTGCCGGCAGCTGACAGGGATCAGGCGCCAGCGGCGCCCCCGAAAGCCTCCGCCCCACGCCAGAACAAGCGGCCTCCCCCACCGCCAGTGGCGCGTCGTGGGGACTGTCCCGCGGACAGACGGCAAGCTCGAGTACCGTGGCGAGCGCCGCCCTACTAGGGGCCCGCCCGAGTCCCTTCGGCTGACCTTGCAGCGCGAGGCAGCCGAAGCCCGTGAGCGCGAGCACCGCGAACGGGAGTCCCGCCGCAGAGACGGCAAGGGCAAAGGCAAAGGCAAGGACCAGAGGTCCCGCCGTGACGACGAGGACCGGGACCAGTGGTCCCGTGGTCGCTGGTCCTGGGACCACGACCGACGCTGGAACCATCGCGAATGGTAGATACGCCAGCGGCGTAATCCAGCGCATTCCGAACAGTGTTCGGATAAATTTTTTGACGGGCCAGTGGCCCTTCCGTCTGCGCCCTTTTTCACACAGGTGCAGAGCACAGCAGTGCCGGCACAGTCCGGCCACAAGAGCCTTCGCTGCTCACCGGCCTGTCTGCGGATCGCAGAAGGCAGGTGCAGCGCACCTCGACAACCGGGCTCCGCCCAGAGACTCGCACCGCGAGGTTGGTAAAAAGAACACCGCAGGTTGCGTGTGCACACAGACCTTGTAGGACTGAAGCTTCTTTTGCCTAGTAGGCTCGAGTAGGTTTGTGCGCAGTGCCCCGAGACCTGGTAGGTCCTCAGGAGGTAACTCTAAGTGCAGTGTCACCATCTGAGCCTGCGCTCTTCAGTGCGTTCTTGCCGCAGCCTTTTAAGCCTCACTCTTCCCAGCTCTCTCTTTTCCTCCTCTCCTCCCTCAGGACTGCATGGGGAGGGTGCGGGTCGCAGCGCGTCGCTTGAATTGAGCTTTCCAGAGTGAGTGCACTTGTGTTCGTGTGCTGGTAGCCTTTTCTTGAAAGCCACCTGGACAACAGCCGTTGGCTTGAGCAGTGCTCCCCTTCCTTGTGTCAAGGATGCTGCCCAGGGGCAGCGCCCCAGAGGGCGATTTCAACGACCAGGTTAGTAACCTTTGGTCGTCTATACCACGCCGAGCCGGTGCTCGTCAGCCGTGGGAATCAGCCTCATGGTTTGCGCGCAGTGCAAGCTGGCCCTGGGAGCTGTCAGTGACTCGCCCCGCCTCCGTGGGCCCCGTGCCAGTGTTGCACGAGTCAAGCCTGATGCTTAAGCGGAAAGCTTCCGCTAGCACCCAGCCGCTAGTAGCGGAAGACACGGCCTTCGCACTTAAGGTGTGCTGCCGTCGTACAGCGTACGAAGGCGACCGCCGCGATAGCGCGGTTTTCAAACTGACGGCTTTGGTAAAAGCCTGGCCAGAGGCCTTCGAGATCGTCTCACAGTGTGCTGACGAAGCCGGTTGCGTCGACCTGGACGAGCTCGACTTCAGCATAGAGGCAGCGCTCAGCTACAAAGCCACCAACACAGTGGTTCGTCGTCTGAACTCCCTCAGCAATTTTGTCCAGTGGGCAAACTGCCAAGACCCAGTGGTGGTGCCTTTCCCAGTGTCTGAGCGCGCCACCTGGCGATACATCCAGTGGATGATGAGGAATGGGAAAGGGGCTAGCAGCCCCTCTAGCCTGATTCAGAGTCTGAACTGGTGCTCGGGAGTTTTCGGTCTTTCCTTCGAGTCGGAGGTGACCAGCTCCCGTATCGTGGGCCTTTGTAAGAGCACGGAAGCCAGCGCGCCTCCGCCAAGACGGGCCCCCGCCCTTAAGGCCTCGGAGGTGGCTACTCTCGAGCGCATCGCGCTGTCTGGCTCTGTGTACGACAGTGTCGTGTCTGGGGGCTTGTTGTTCATGCTCTTCGCATGCGCCCGTGCCAGTGACGCGGCCCGAGTTGCCTCCTTTTCGGTTGAGCTTCCAGAGGACCCCTGCGCCACAGTGTGGATGCAGGCGAATGTTCACAAGGCGAAAACCGCCGTAGGGGCTAGAAGTCGTCTGCTGCTCCCGCTGGTAGCCCCGGTGGTTTTCTTCGAAGAGTCTTGGGTGAGTCAGTGGCTCGCAAATCGAGAAAAGTTGGGCCTCAGCTCCAGTGGAGACATCCCGCTCGGGTCAGTGATCCCTGCCTTCACATCGGATGGTGATCTAGCGGATCGCCCGATGAATTCTCAAGAGATTACCTCCTGGCTGCGCAGCGCGCTGTCCAACGCCGGCTGCGAAGACGCAGAGCGCCTTAGCAGTCACAGTCTCAAAGCGACTTGCCTCACGTGGGCCTCGCAAGCTGGCGTCAACCTGGATCTGCGCAGGCTCCTCGCCCACCATGTGCACGACAGTGCTCGGAGCACCGAGACGTACAGCCGTAACGTGCTCATCCCCGCAGCGCGGGCTCTGGAGGAAGTTCTCATTGCCATCAGAGATGGCGACTTCCTTCCCGACCAGCCGCTCGGGAAACAATTCGCGCTGCCAAGCAGCCAGCTCAACCTGAGGCGAGAGAACCTTAGCAAGGTTTCTCACAGGAAAACCTCCTCTGGCTCGGCACCCCCAGTGGGGGTGGAAGCCCTGAAGGTTTCGCAGCAGCAGGAGCTCAGCGACACAGAGGACAGTGCCAGTGACACTGACAGAGAAGACGAGTTCGTCGCCGAGCCCGAGGTAGAGGAGCACCCTCGCCTCAGAAGGGAGGTGCAGTGCACTCTCCCGGACTGGGCCGTTTCGTGGTGTCATCTTGCCAGTGGCAAGCTCCACGCGAGTCGCGGTGAGAATGCCAAGAGGCTTCTCTGTGGTCGCTGTTTGAATGAAAAGTATAAGAGTTGCGAAGTTCGCGACCTGGCCCCGGGCCGGCCGCACTGCAAGACGTGCTGGAGCAGCAAGTCTTTCGATGCAGAGTGAAAAGAGAGCGAGTTCTTGCGCCTGTCTATCCTAGTAGGGTCCCGCAGTCGGCACAGTGTGTGTGTCTCTCTCTCTCTCTGTTTTCTTCTCTTGCCCTGCAGGACAATGGCGAACCTCGTCGACAGCGTCGCGGAATTCTCCAGCAGAGCTGGACAACTCCTAGGAGCCGCCGAGTCGGCGAAGCTCCTTGCGGCAGACATCCGCACCTTCGGCACGCTCGCTTACAGCGTCGCCGACCAACCCGATCGCATCAGCGATGCGAAGTTTGAAGAACTCATCAAGAAGGTCTTCGGGGCGGCAGAGCCGACCTTAGGCACCAAGGCCGCAGCGCGGCGCCTGGCCTTCGAAAGCCTCACCTTCAGTATCCAGGATCTGAAGATGAGGGTCGAGGGTGACAGCGTCACCCCAAAGAGCCTGCCCCTGCACGAGCGCGAGGAGCGCCGAGCCGCGCAAGTTGCGCGCCTCAAGGGCGTCGTCATCGAAGGTGACTACGACCCCGCGAATAGCCTCGTGGACAAGGCCGCGCTCATGCTGCAGGACGGCATCGTCCGTTACATCCCGCCGTCGCAGTGCGTCAGCCGGGATGCAGAGATCGCCTCAGTGAGGCGTGACAAGGACTTCCTCTCCCTAGAGTCTGGGGAGATCACGGTAAAGAAAAAGGAGCACAGCGTGCACGTGGAGATCGGCAATGAGCTAAAGCTCACGCAGGCGCTGACGCGCCGAGGTCTCGCGCTCGACAGAGTCGGCGTGTTGGATTTCACAATTCACGAGAGACTCGTGAGACAGTTTTTCTCCGTCCTGAACCGGCCAGCGCCGCCGGGGATGGAACGCGGCAACAGCTGGCACGTAGTACGGGCCGACAAAGAACTGTGGACGCTGCTCGCGCGAGAGTGTCGCAAAGGGTGCAAGCCGGACAAGGATGGTAAGAGGCCACTAGATTCTCTAGTAGAGAACATGTGGTCCGATCCGATTGTTACGCTTCACCTGCTCCCCTCGCCAGTGGCGGACAGGGGTCGCAAGGGCAAAGGCCGCAGCTCGGCGCGCAGCGAAGAAGACCGCAGTCGTAGCACTACCGGCAAAGGTAAGAAAGGCGGCAAGAAAGGCCGCGGAAAGGGCAAGGGCAAGCGCCACGAGAGCGCAGACCGCTCCAGGCCGCCGAGCATGCCTAAAGAGCTTCGCCACTTGAACAGTGTTTCAAAGTCCGGCAAGCGCCTCTGCTACGGCTTCAACCTGCAGTGCGGGTGCGACCTCGAGACCTCCGGCTCCCCCAAGCAGTGCGACAGGGGGTTGCACCAGTGCATGAGCTGCGGCAGCACCGACCACGGAGCCGCAGATTGCCCAAAGAACGCAGGGGCCGCCTGACTAGGCACCCTTGCACCGAGCGCGGCAGAGCCGCAACAGCCCTCAGAGACAGGGCCTGCAGCTCTTATCCCAGCAGCGCTGGGCTCTTCCGCCATTGCTCCTCGTTCAGGGCAGAGCCCTGACCCTTTGGCCTCGGCACCGCCGCTGCACCCGCCTGCAACAAGTAAGCCAGGACGTGCCACCGCTGCGCCGTCGCACGACGCCGCGCCCGCGGTTAACGCCGAGCCCCCAGTGCTCCTCTTGTCCGAACAGCACAGCGTGCTGGCAGACAACGCTCGGAGCGTTACTCTTCCCGAGCCGGCTTCGCAAGCGACCCCTCGGCCTCCGCTTTTTGTTGAAGTTTTCTGCGGCCTCGGTCGCCTTAGTAAAGCAGCCATCGAGAAAGGCTTCTCGAACATCGCCGTGGATCACAGGACCAAGGCCAGAGGCCTCAAGGTCCTTCAGCTCGACCTTTGCACCCAGTTGGGTCGCAACTTGCTGAGAGCAGTGCTCTCACACCAAGATTTGAGATGGGTCCACTGGGCCCCCCCGTGCGGCACCTTTAGCAGAGCTAGAGAGATTCCCAGGCCGGGAGCTCCGGGCCCCTTGCGCAGCGAAGCGCGCCCAGCGGGCCTTAAAGGCCTCAAAGGAGCCGACGCCGCGCGAGTTCGCAGCGCGAACAGCCTAGTCGCTTTTATGGCACAGTGTTGCCACTCCCTGTCTCAGCGCGGCGTTTGCTGGTCCATAGAAAATCCGGCTCGTAGCCTCCTGTGGAGGATGCCCTGCCTCAGAGAGGCCTTGCAGTCAGCTCACAGAGTAGAGTTTGACTCGTGCATGTTCGGCAGCATGCGCCGCAAGCGTACCGCAATCCTCTCCAACTTGGATTGGTTCGCAGGTCTGAGCAGAGACTGCGACGGAGGCCACAAACACCTGCCGTGGGGCAGAGCCTCAGTGGATGGTTCCACAGTGTGGTCCACATCCCTAGAAAGCGCCTACACTACTCAGTTGAGTTCCGTCTGGGTTTCCCTCGCGGCCGACCAATGCGCAGCAGCACTCCAGGCAGCGCCTCTCAGTCGCAAGCGACTGCGTCGTCTGCGCTACGAGCCAGACTTCAGTGACAAAGTCACTCTCCAAGGCCCCGCAGGGCGGTGCTTTCGAGGCTGGAAGACTCCGCAGAAGCTTCCACAGTCGTGGACTTGCTTCCCAAAAGGCTCAAGGCTCATCCAGTGGATTGAAGCCTCCCAGAAAGCCATCATCGCCATCCCGCTGCAGCCTCTACACTGGGTGCGCAGAGCGCACCTGATCGACCACCCAGCCAGGGACATCGAGGCAGTGCCTCTATCACTTAAGCGAGCCATTGCCGCCGAAGTCCACGAAGACACTGTCCTGCTGGCCAAGCGCCGCACGGTGGCATCGATGCATATCTCTCGAACTTGCACAGAGTGCCAAGCCCGCGAGACCGAGGTACGTTCGTCGATTGACGCTCAGGTGAACAGCGTCACCAAGCCTAAGCAGACAGTAGCTTTAGCAAAGCTTCTGACCGAAATCGACTTTCCGGACAAGACTTTGGCCCAGCAGGTGCGAGAAGGCTTTCCCCTGCTTGGCTGGATACAACCCAGTGGGTTGTGGCCAGTGCAGATTCTGCCACCTTCCCTAGACGAGAAGTCACTACTGGAAAACGCCCAGAGCATCAGTATGCGAGGTGTTCGCAGCGCTCTGCGCCCCTCGCAAGACGGGATCTCGGACAGGGTCTGGGAAAGCACTATGGAGGAAGGCCAGCAGGGCTGGCTCTCTTTGGAAGACTTCTCGCCAGAGCAGCTGCACGAGACGATAGTATCGTCCCGCTTCGGCGTCGTTCAAAAGGGCAAAGTGCGCCCCATTGATAACTTCAAAAGCAGCTTTATTAACAGCTGCTGTGGGACCACAGAGAAGGTCCAAGTCGATAGCATCGACGTGCTTCTTGCAGTGTGCCTGGAGTGGCTTCGCCAAGGTGTTCCCGCAGAGCGGGCCCACCGCATTGTAGGCAGGACCTGGGACCTTAAGAGTGCCTACAAGCAGCTTGCAGTGCAGGCCGCACGCAAGAAATTCGCGTGCATCGTCATGCTGGACCCACAGAGTGGGAAGGTGAAAATCGCCCACCTACATAGCATGCCTTTCGGCGCCGTTGCCGCCGTGCACGCTTTCCTCCGCTGCAGCGAAGCGCTCAAAGCCATCGGCCGCGAAAAGCTTGCTTTAGTCATGACAAGCTTCTTTGACGACTTCACCGTCCTTACGCGCAGCGCGCATTCAAAGCTCGTCACGTTGGCAGTGTCCAACCTTTTTCACAAGCTGGGTTGGCAAGTGGCCACGGAGCCCAAGAAGAACGCAGACTTCAGCGAAGTCTTTGACGTGCTAGGCGTGCGAGTGGACTTGTCCAAGCAGCACCTCGGAGAAATCTCAGTGAGCAACAAGCCAACCCGTGCAGCAGAGCTGGGGCTGGTCCTCAGCGAGGCCCTCGCCCGCGGAAGCATGTCCCCTTTGGAAGCGCAGAGCCTGCGCGGCAGGCTCATTTTCGCTGAGCAGCAAGCCTGGGGTCGTAACACTCGCATGGCAGTGATCTGCGTAGGCGACGTCCTTGGGGATGGACCAGAGCAAGTCCCCCTAACAGAGCAGCAATGCCAAGCCATGGCGTTCCTGCTGCAGAGAGTCGTGCACGGACCGCCCAGGACAGTGTCCATCCATGCACGCCGCAAAGTGCACCTGTACATCGACGGGGCCTGCGAGTGGGAGACCCCGAGACTCGTGCCCAAGTGTGGCCTCGGAGCAGTGCTCATCGGAGAAGGCATCGCCTTCACCTGGGGGCTGCAGATCAGCAGCCAAGTCACAGCCCAGTGGGCCGCCAGAGCTCAGAAGCAGCAGCTCGTCTACGAGTGCGAGCTGCTGCCCTACTTGCTCAGCCTGCAAATGTGGGCTAAGCACATAGCAGGCAGCGACCTGTTCGTCTGGATAGACAACGACGCAGCGCGTACCTCCCTGCACAAGGCCTTCACACGCAAGGTGGAAGGAGCGGCGATAGTTTCGCAGGCGGTGGACTTCGAAGAATCCCTGCAGTGCAGGGCCGCTTTCTTTCGAGTCCCCACAGACAGCAATATAGCTGATGGCCCCAGCAGAGACTGGTGGGAGGAGACACAACGGCTTGGCGCAGAGCGCCAATTTTTGCCGCCCAACGCAGTGTCGTTGGCTTTGTCACTCGGCGCGGACTAGATGGGGGGTGAGTAAGGCTTCGAGTGCCTTCAAGGGGGGTGAACCAGTCGTTCGCCTTACCACCGACCAGCGGTCGAGTTTTGGTTTGAAATGCCAGTGGCATCGTTTCGACATAGCCCGAAGATCGGGCCCGAACCGACCCCCCATGTCCGCTAGGAGAAAAAAGATAGTGTTTTGCACAGGGTCCTTTCTGCAGCGCAGTTAGGGTTTCCCAAACGCGCGCTAACGGAAGTTTCGTTGGAAAATAAGCATCCATCATGCGTGCGTGAATGGGTTTTATTTTCCGCCGAAAGTGTAGACAAAGTTTGTCGAAAAAGGAAAACAGTGTTTTCACTTGTGTGTGAGTGACACTAGACAAACTTTGCCGTGCAGCTTTCGGCTTGGAGTTGGATCTGTGATCCAAAAAGTTTTTGTCCCACCCACCACACCCTGTATAGTATGCGGGGTCCGGGACACCGCTTCGGCAGCAGAGCTGCCAGGAGCAGCGCTCCTATGCTCTCTCCCGCGGAGAGTTTTCAGCACAGAGTGCGCTTTTGTATATAGGCCGTAGGCCGTGCAAATGCAGAGTAGCACCTAGTAGCTGCAGTGACCCAGTAGGTCCTAGCATGTTTCACTTTATCTCCCCGTGGTACGGGTTGTCCCCTAGTAGGGGGGGTGAACCAGTCGTTCGCCTTACCACCGACCGGCGGTCGAGTTTTGGTTTGAAATGCCAGTGGCATCGTTTCGACATAGCCCGAAGATCGGGCCCGAACCGACCCCCCATGTCCGCTAGGAGAAAAAAGATAGTGTTTTGCACAGGGTCCTTTCTGCAGCGCAGTTAGGGTTTCCCAAACGCGCGCTAACGGAAGTTTCGTTGGAAAATAAAACAAGGGGATCTGCCGCTTCCAGAAACGCAAGTCGTGCCGCTTCGGAAAGCATGTGTGCAACTTCAAAGGGTGCGGGGCCGAAAGGCCCTACAGTGAGTGCAAGCATTGACTAGCCTTGCCCTCGCCCGAGGTTTTCGCCAGGCAAATCTTAGCTCAGAGCACACCTGTTACCGCTGAGCAAGTGATGAGGCTTTTTGATGCCTTGCCGCATGAGCAGTGCGACCGAGACGCCGAAGGGCGCTCCTTTTCGGCAGGGATGTACTCTCGAGTTAAGGTGAGCCTTCGCAAATCTTGTAGGCTTTTTCCACAGACGGTGCGAGTGGTGAACAGGTTTGTAGCCTCTTTGCTTGAAGGTGCCGTTTACACGAGTTTTGCCATTTTTGATCAGGTGTGCACTCGGCCACACCGAGATTCACAGAACGCCTTTTCTCCGAACTATGTGATCCCCTTGACCATTTTCCAAGGGGGAGCTATCCGGGTAAGCGAGCCAGATCGGACCGTGGATTTGCAAGTATCCCGCGGGCCGGTCAAATTTTGTGCCAGAGAGTTCGAACATCGCACATTGCCAGCCACTGGGCGCCGGGTTGTCCTAGTGCTTTTTGCCTTGCAGGCCGGAGGGCGCCTCTCAGGTGCCGATCGCCGGGTCCTGCTCGATTTGGGTTTCCCCTTGCCTTCTGATTCGCATCTTGCTTCCAAGGAGGCCTGCGCCTCGCAGCAGGTTTCAGTCACGGAACAGATGAGGCAGCTTCTCCCCTTGAAGACGCCCGCATCGCCTTCAACACAGCCTGAGCCTGGAGCATCTGTTCCCGCCCCATCGGAGCTCTCCGAGACCAACTCGCCACCTTGCCAGGCACCCAGTGCCGAGCGGCCCAGTGCCGCCTCAGCTTCGTCCGGGACCCCTGAGGGCTGCAAGTCCGCCTTTGCTTGTTGATTGCCTCGCGGAAGCGGGATCCTTGTCGGCCGCCGCCATGCGGGCTGGATGGGATGCCTTGTCCCTGGGCCACAAAGGCGGTGCCCCAGAGTCCTGCCCTCGAGTACCGCTGGACCTCTCCACTGGCGATGATCTGCAAGCTTTGCTCGATTTCGACCGGAACACTTTGGTTGACTGGTGGCATTTCAATCTGTTCTTGAAATCTTGCAATCAGGGGCGTGATTCCCGAGGTCGATCCAGCCTTCGTGATGCCTCTCACTTGCTAGGGCGGGATGGCCTTCCCGCTCGTGCCGCCTCCCTGGTGCTGCGTGACAACGGCTTGGTGCAAGCCGTGGTCGACCTGCTCTTCCGAGCCTACGAAACTCGAGCCCTCGTTAGCCTGATCGCTCCGGCTCGGAGTTGGGTCTGGAGCCTCCTCGCCCATTTTGTCAAAAGGAGGCGGCATTCGGGTTTTCTGCAATGGTTCTTCGCCTTAGCTGATCAAGAGCTTGACACTTGCGTGTTCGGTGCCCCCTTCTTGACCTCGCTGCGGGTCCGAGCTGAGTCCCTCTCCTTCCCAGGCCTCAGTCGGTGTTGTGATAAGTCCCATAAACATCAACCTTGGGTTCCTCCTTCGACGGCTGGGAATTTTAGTGATGCCTCGCTTCCTGCTGAGTTGTGCCAGACACTTTGTCGGTCCGCCACTGCTGCCTGCCAAGGATTGCAGCCCCACAAGGTTGACTTCCTGCATAGCCGGCACCTTCGAGCTCAGGTGCGAGCGGCAGCGGCCAATCAGCCCACTTTTATGCCTCCCTTAGTCCCTGAGTTTCGGGTTAGGGTCCCTCTGTCCCAAGTGCCGGCTGGAGCTGATTTCAAGATCCTCTCCCAAGGCCGCGGCTCTAGTGCGGGGGATTGTGATGAGCCGAATCCTTCCAAAAGGGTCCGGACGCATAAAGACGGTAAAGCCGGGGACTTGGCAGGTGTGTACTTTTCCATGGAGGAGCACCTGCATCGCGCATGTGAGCTACCTAGCCCGGCGGATAATAGCACTCGTTTGCCCGATGCCGTGCGTCGCAACATCTTTGCCATTCTTACGGAAGGCCCTGTGGCCGTGTCCAAGCGGCGGATGCTTGAACTGAAATCCTTGAATGACCGGATGGCGGCGCTTTCTGCGGCTGAGAAGGAGCTGCGAGCCAAGATGCATCCGGACGTGGAGCGAGTCACCAAAGGCAAGGCCCTAGCATTGTTTCGCGAGCTTCTTGAGGAAACGGGCTTTCCTGACTTGGCGGTGGTGAACCTCCTTTCCGAAGGAGTGCCACTGGTCGGTCAAGAAGCCGAGTCCCCTTTGTTTGCCAAACGGCCGAAGCCTAAAGACCTTGAGCCAGATCAGCTCAAAACCCAGGCCGCTCTGCGGAGGCGTGCATTGCAGAAGATGAAAGGGCTTACTTCAGAGCAGGATTACAAGGCGATGAAGGCCGAGACTTCCGAGGAGCTGGCAGCGGGCTTCCTCACGGGTCCATATCACACGGAGCAGGAAGTCAGCGACATCTTGAAGACCGACGCTTGGTCGCTTTCCCCCCGTTTCCTTTTGAGGCAGGGTGAAGACGCCAAGATAAGGATAATCGATGATTTTAAGATGTCCGCAGTCAACAAGGCTTTCGGCTCCTCTTCTTTCCTAGAGCTTCAGGATACGGATTACGCGGTCGGCCTCCTGAGGTTTCTTTCCCGCGTGCTGCAAGATCGCTCCAACGTCCGGGTCCCCCTGTCTGATGGCACCTTGCTTGAGGGGGACTGGGATCCTGAGATGCTCCGCCAGCCCGCTCTGCTTGGTAAGACACTTGACTTGAGCAAGGCCTACCGCCAGGTGAGCATCCACCCTTCCACGAGGGAGCATGCTGTCCTTGGCTTCCCTAACCCACAGGGCAAGTGGGAGTTTTACATAGCCCAGAGCCTGCCTTTTGGTGCTGCTGCCAGCGTGTATGGGTTCAATAAAGTAGCACTTGCGATCCTTCATATCATGGTTGTCAAGTTCGCTGCGATCGCGACTGACTTTTATGACGACTACACAGTGTATGAATTTCGCCCAGCTGCTTTCTTGTTGGACAAAGTCCTGATGAGGCTGCTTGACCTGCTTGGGTGGTCCTATGCAAAGAGTGGGCGGAAATTTGTTCCCTTTGACAACAAGGTGGTCTCCTTGGGTGTTTCTTTGGGCCTTGACGAGATATGGCAGGGCACTCTCAAGGTTGAGAATATGCCTGGACGACTTGAGAAAATTGCCGCACTCCTTCGTGCAATAGCCCAGGGAGGAGCTGTGACGAGAAGTGATGTGGCTTCGCTTCATGGCTTGATTAACTTCGCCGGGGGTCTGATTATGGGCTTCGAGCTTAAGCCAACTTCCCGGATGCTGACACGGGCTTTGTCAGGGCCCTTCCTGGGCAACACGCCTGAGCTTCGGCGAGCTTGTGAGCTTGCTCTGGATGTCATCGCGCAGTGCAGGCCGAAGCGCTGCCCGGCCACGATTCTGCCACCTGTAGTGCTCTACACGGATGGGGCCTTCGAGAAAGGGCGAGGCACCTGGGGAGCGATTCTTGTTGATGCTTACACGAGCTCCCGATGGGTTTTCGGGGGAGAAGTTTGCAAACCGCTGATGGATCACTGGGGCAGAGAGGCTGGCGCCCAAGTGATTTGCCAGGTTGAAGCCTACGCTCTGGCGATTACCTTGTTCGGGATCCGCGGCCTCCTCAAAGGTCGCTCGGTCCTAGCTTGGATCGACAACAATGCATGCCTTTATGGATTCGTGAAGCGATACTCGCCGTCGGCTTCGCTGATGCGCCTCATCTCATTGGGGGCCTTGATGGAGAGCTCCATGGAGGCGCTTATGTGGTTTGAGCGGGTTCCCTCAAAGAGTAACCCGGCGGACCTTCCGTCGCGGGGACTGTTTGCCCAGGCCTGTGATCGTTTTCAAGCCATAAACAAGGGGGACGTGGCAGCCACCGACACGATGTTGGACTTCATTCGTGCTCCCAATTACGAGCCGAAGCTAGCCCAGGCGATTCTTTCGTCGGCTAGGCTGGAAGCCGATTGGGCTGCGGAAGCTGTGCAGTGAGTTTCGATGCATCCTCCGATCGCGGGGCCGGGGGAAGATGGTTGCTCTGTTCGGCTGCATTTGCCGTTTGTTTGTTCGGCTGCTCTTGCCTTACTTCGAGGGGTTGTGCTCGCCCTCTCTCGCCATCAACCCGGTAGCAGAACCCCCGTTGCAACGGAGAACAAAAAGAAGTCCTGTCCGAGTGAAGCCTTTCCTCTTTTGCAATATGATATTGATTGCTGGACTGATTATTCCTGTGATTGGAGATTGAAAAATTTTCCATATACTTTTATATATCTTCGATTCCTCTCATATCTGAGGATAACTTAAACTGCAAGGAGACCAGAGAAACGTCCCACGGAGCGGAGCGCAGTTATGTTTATCCTGGTCTAGCGAAGCCAAAGGCGAAGCGCACTTGCAGTTTTCAAACATCATTGTTTAAACCAATGTTTTAACTTTCGAGATCTTTAACAGATTCCGTTGTCATGCGATGATGCTGTTTTTAGCATCGCCTTTTTGATGCTGTATTTTGCATCACGATTTCCTGCATGATGATTCGGTAGATACTTGTGCGATTTTGAATCATGTCACCCGGCGGCGTGCTCAAGGCTGAGATTGCCAAAATTTTTCGACCACCCACCCGCCCGACATAGTTTCAATACGGTTTTTGTGAGACTGGGGGAAGATGGTTGCTCTGTTCGGCTGCATTTGCCGTTTGTTTGTTCGGCTGCTCTTGCCTTACTTCGAGGGGTTGTGCTCGCCCTCTCTCGCCATCAACCCGGTAGCAGAACCCCCGTTGCAACGGAGAACAAAAAGAAGTCCTGTCCGAGTGAAGCCTTTCCTCTTTTGCAATATGATATTGATTGCTGGACTGATTATTCCTGTGATTGGAGATTGAAAAATTTTCCATATACTTTTATATATCTTCGATTCCTCTCATATCTGAGGATAACTTAAACTGCAAGGAGACCAGAGAAACTCCACCTAAACTACAAGGTTGTTTTATTTGAGGGTAATCTCTAACCCTCAAAGTGGCGACAACCGAGAACCGATTAATTGCAACTCTTTCAGTCTTTAAATTTGTGTGAAAGCATGATTTTATCACACAAATGATTTTCCTATCCTTTTCAAGTTTACATGCAGTACTCTGTATGCTTGTGAAACATCTGAATGTTTGAATGCACCGGCGGTTTACAGCTCAAGTGGCCTTGTGCCGTTGGGGAAAAATTTTGTCCCTCCCACCCACTCCTGAATGGGGGGGGCAATCGGGTGCTTGACACATAGCGGAATCTCTCACCGCAAGCCGCTTTGTGGAAACTTTACCACACGTGGTGTGCACCGAAATGCCGGTGCAACAAACCCTTTTCGAACAGCCCCCCCCCGCAAGCCGCTTTGTGGAAACTGTACCACACGTGGTGTGCACCGAAATGCCGGTGCAACAAACCCTTTTCGAACAGCCCCTTTCGAGTGCTCCGAACAAAAGAAGTCCGCGTCAGCAGTTTCGAGAATATATTCAGGAGCGATTTTTATAACCGGCTCCAATACTTAATATATTCTCGGGCATTTTCCATATTGAGCCCGGATACTGATTCTAGACTTTTGTGCAATATACGGTTCTGGAGTTTTGTGGAAAAGTGTGTTCGTGAGCCTTGAGGGGGGCTGGGGGGGGAAAACGTATCATCTCTGGATGCTTCACCTTTACGCGGACATGTGCATGAAGTTTTCGCTTTGAGCCAATGATTTTCAGTTGAACAGTTGCAGTGCTGCTTGATCGGTTGTACAGTGTGAATGAGATCACGACTGCAGAGTCACGACTCAAGTTGTTTTGTGACCCACCCTCCCACACCGGGGGGTCTCGAGGCAACTGCGACCGTCATGTGAACATGTGACGCATCGCTTCGAGATACAGGCATCAGTTCGACGCACCGATTGAAAACATCCGTCATCTTCTGCAGCCTCACTTCTGAAGCGCAGTGGTTGGAGATTGAACGATTGCTGATTCCGCTTGTCTTCACTTGAGCTTTAGCTTGGAGCTACGTGATTGTGGATATGATTGGACGTCAGCGTTTTCCAGTGACTTTTGATTTCCCTTAAAACCCATCCCTAACCCCCAAGGCTCGAAGGTTCGGCTCAAGGCGTGAGAACACATGCAGGCTGATCGGCAGCTGTTTGTCGAAGCAGCAGATCGCACGCGGCATGGAATCCAACTTGTTTCAGATGGCAAGCCAGTTGATAAGATTTGGAACGAGGCGATGTCTTGCAACAATGTCACACACCTCTTGCAGCCTTTGGTCACAGCCCCTCCGGCTCCTTTCAGGGCTGGCCCGTACGATGACCGAAGGCCCTGGAAGGGCAAGGGTAAAGGCAAGGGGAAAGGAAAGAGCAAGAACAATGTCCGTATGCCCGCTGAGCTTGCAGACGGAGTTCCGTCCACGACTCGCGGATTGCCAATCTGCTTCGACTTTAACTTAGGTCGTTGCCAGAGAGCTGTATCCAATGGGAAGTGCGAGCGAGAACTCCATGTCTGCTGCATCAAAGGATGTTTCAAGAGAGATCATGGATACACGGCGTGTCCCAAACGCAAGAAGGATTGACTAGGTGTACAACCCGTGGACCAAACGACTGACGAGCAATATGCTGCACAGAGCGGTGAGCTTCTCGTGCGCTCTTCTTCTGAATGCAGTGTCCCTGAAGGGGAAGTTTTGCATGCAGGTCCTAAGGGGTTGCCTTCCGCTGAAGAATTCGCTTCAAGTCTGATTGGGAAATGGATTGAACAGGCTGATGTTTTGAAGCTTTTCGATTGCCTCCCGAAAGCTGCTCCGCAACGCGGCTCCGGTGGCGGCATTTCTTTTACCACTGGGGCCTTTGCCAAGGTCAAGGTGGGACTCCGGAGCAATGTCGCTGTTTTTCCAAAGTCAACACAGGTGCTGGCTGCTTTTGTAAGGCAGTCTGCTCCTGCCCATAAGTTCACAACCGTCGTGCTTTTTGATGGTGTACGCACGGCCCCGCATCGTGATCAGCAGAATTCCTTCATGCCTAATTTAGCCATTCCCTTGTCCCGTTTCACTAAGGGTGCAATTTGGGTGCAATCCAGCAAGGGTCCCCACACTCGGACCGTTGATGGTGCAACGCTTCAAGGGGTGGCATTGCCTGTGTCGGATGGCCCTGTCCTTTTCGATGCACGCAGGCAGATGCACCTCACTGATTCGTGGCAGGGCAGGCGGGTCATTTTGGTAGCTTTTTCTATTTCGGCCTTTGATAAGCTGTCTCTCGAGGCCTCGCAACGCCTGATTTCACTTGATTTTGCTTTGCCAACCGAGCCAGAGGTCGAGCACTTCCGTGAGCACCCGCAGCTGCCTGCTCGCCTGCCGTGGCCGCCGCGTTTTCCTCTGCTGTCTGGTGCATCAACCCCCAAGGCTTTGACCGAGGTGTCGGTTCCCAAAGAACCACTTTTTCTTGAGCTCTGTGCCGGCACCGCCATGCTGTCTCGTTGCTTTCGTGAAGCGGGTGTGCCTGTCATGCCCATTGATCACCAGCACAACCGCCGTCATCCGTTGGCGCAGGTTTGCAATCTCAGGAGTCCACTTGGGTCTTTTTGCGCAATTTGGTGCGTGATCATCCTATACTCTTCGTGCACGCTGCCCCGCCTTGTGGCACGTGCTCCGCAGCGCGCAACACAAAGCGAAAAGGGGTTTCCGCGGCCCCGCTTCGCTCTCCTGAGCATCCCATGGGTTTGTCTTCGCTGACTGGTGTCAACCTCGACAAGGTCAAGGCTGCAAACAAAATTTACATTGGCCTTGCCCAGTTTCTTGATTTGCTTTGCAGGTCCAACATCCCATGGACGGTTGAAAATCCTGAGTCAAGCATGCTTTGGCAGCTGAATTTCGACATGTGTTGCTATGGTGGTGCACGTTTGACGCACCGTACGCTGCTTACTTCATGTGATTCCATCGAACATTTTCGCCAGCGGTGTCCAGGTGGGCACGACCACCTTCCGTGGAAGCCTCAGCGCCACGCTGATGGCACAATGTCTTTTCCTACAGCGCAGGAGGCAGCCTACCCGAAGCCCTTTTGCCAACAATTTGTGGCGCTGGTCTTTAGGCACTTGGGTCGTCCCTTGCCTGTGCATCCTACTGCGGCCACGTCTGCCGCTGCTGCCACTTCTTCTGCTCGGCAACCTCGTGGGCGTAAACTGCCTCCTGTTATGCCTGAGTTCACGCGTGTGCTTGTCTACCAAGTTCATGCTCTGCCGCCTGTTGATTCCAAACGTTGCATTTTGCAACCCCTGCGCGATGCTCCTTCTGGATTTAAACTTCTCTCTTCGACCTGTTTACTGCTAAGCGGGGGTGGTTCTGGGTCTTCGTTGAAGTTTTCCGGGGATAAGGTTGTGCACTCGGCAAGTTCTAGCATTGATGCCAGCAGTTGCGAGTCCGTTCACGGTTCCGACAGTGATGCCTCCTGTGCGCGGCCCGTGAAGCCTACTTGCGATGCGAGAGCTTTTGAAGTTCGCCTTGGTGTGTACGCCTCTCCCGATGAATTTCTTGATGGGTGCAGAAGGGCTCATCCTTTCGATCACCTGCATGCCGCTCCTGATCGTCTCAAACAATGCATCTTTGACATGTTGGTCAATGGGCCGACCTGGGTTGTGCAACGGAGGGCGGCCCTACTCAGGAAGTGGACGTCCTGGGCCTCCGATCTTGAAGGCGAGGAACGTGCTTTGAAGGAGACGCTTGATCCTCAGGTCGCCAAGGTTTTGCAAGGGAAAAGGCTAAAGCTTCTGGAGCGTATCGCCGGCTCCCTTGGTTGGGTTGACATGAAGGTTTTCGACGAACTTCGCAATGGTTTTGACTTGGTGGGCCATCATGAACACACTGGAGTTTTCTCTCATGAGCCCAGGCCACCTAAGGTAGCTGAAAGTGATTTAATTAGTGCCGCACAGTTTCTGCAGCCAGCTTTACTTGGAAAGATCCGTGCTTCTGCGTCCGACGCGAATGCTCGCGAGCTGTGGGACAAGACTCTTGATGAGGTTGCTGATGGCATTCTTGAGGGACCTCTTTCTGCTGAGGTGTTGTCGTCTCGACACGGGCCGTGCTGGCTCCCTACTCGCCGGTTCGGTGTTGAGCAGACTTCCTCCGCCGGCCGTAAACTTAGACCTGTTGATGATTTCACTGAGAACAAGGTCAATTTGGCTTTCGGCTCTATGGACAAGCTTGATCTCAACGCGCTTGACGAGTTGATTGGGATCAGCAGGTTGTGGATTCGGGTTCTGAACGGGCCGCCTGATTTCACAATCCCTCTTTCAACAGGTGCATCCTTGAGCGGTCGTTTGCACGACGGCTGGAAGAAGGTGGGGTGCGAGCCTCTCCTCACTACCTTGGACCTTCGAGCGGCTTACAAGCAATTCGCGGTTTCTGCGAAGTCGCGGGCTTTGGCAATAATCGCATTGCTTGACCCTTCTACTGCTGAGCCTGGACTCTTTGAGTCGAAGGCCCTACCTTTCGGGAGTTTCGCTTCGGTGCTTCACGTCAATCGCCTTGCGCGCCTTTTCTGGCGCATCGGCGTGGAGCTGTGCGTGCCTTGGTGCAACTTTTACGATGACTTCCCGGTCATGTCTCCGAGTGGCATTGCTGACAACACCATGGAGACCATGATTGCCCTGTGTAACCTTTTGGGGTTTAGGTTCGCCTCCGATAAGCTTTCACCCTTTAAGGCCCAGGCCACAATGCTTGGAGTGGAGGTTGATTGCTCTCGCTTTTCTGAAGGCTTGGTCCTAGTCAGGAACAAGCCTGGCCGGGCCGAAGAGCTCATTGCCTCTCTTGACGAAGTCCTTGAGGAAGGTTTGATTTCTCGGAAGCGGTATCTAAGCTTAATGGGTCGCCTGCATTACACCGACTCGTACATCCTTGGCAAGGCTGGACGCCTCTTCATGGCCGAGGTCAGGTCGTGGGCAAAGGCGCATTCTGGACCCGAGTTGAAGCTTGATGATTGTGTTCGGCGATCTCTTGAGCGTTTGCTGAAACGACTTCGTTGTGGCACTCCTCGCCATGTCCCTTGCTCTGTCGCTGATCACGTTGTGCACATTTACACCGATGGAGCGAGTGAAGGTAGCTCCCACACCTTGGGCGGGGTGTTGATGCTTCAGAATCAGGTTCACGCTTACTTTGGTTGCTCTGTCCCTGATGTCCTAGTCTCGCGATGGGCTGACTCCATGTGTCACTTTATAGGGCCCATTGAGGCCTATGCCGTTGCCGTCGCGAGGAAGGCTTGGCACCAATTCATCGCGGGACACAGATGTATCTTCTACATAGACAATGTGCCAGCGCAAGACGCCTTCATCAAGGGCACCTCTGTCAATCATCACGTCAGGGACATCTTGTTGTCTTTCGAGGCGGCCGAAGAGCTAAGTGCTTCTTGGTCCTGGTCCTGGTTCGCCCGTGTCGCCAGCCAGCCAGAGCAATGTGGCGGATGCTCCGTCGCGTGGTGACTTCGCCGATTTGCTTAATTCTGGGTGTCGTAGGGTTAGTCCCTCGTGCCCCTTGTCGGGTTGCGACCTTAAGGCTCTCCTGGCTCCCGCAAAGATTACTAAGAAGGGGTGAAGGGGGCGGTCGCCAGACCGTGTTTCGCCCCGTGCAAAATGAAGGACAGTGCGATGCATCTTATGCCGGATTACTTGGAATCTTATTCAATTCATGCTTGTGATTGGATTCATTTGCAAATAGACTTTGAGTCCTTTTTCCTTTGCATATGTTTGAAAATCCGATTATGAAAAGGGTCTCAGCAGACAAGCGGGCGCCATCTGCGATCCCTTTTTCATAAAAGGACCGCGAGCTTGAAGCGAGCATTTTCAAACTTTGGTGTCAAAACTTGGCATGGCTTGTTTTTGCACGTGCCGATTTTTGCATTGACTGCAGTGCATCGCCGCGTTTGGTCTTGATGACGCAACCTTGGTATGCAGCAGCTCAGTGCTCGAGCTGAGCTGTGAAAGAACTTTCTGCCCGCCCTCCACTCCCTGTGTGCTGCTCTGGCTCTCCGTGCCATTGAGCTTGCAAACTTCTCGTGTTGCCGAGTTGGAGCGTTGAGCTCTCCTTTGAGCTCCACTTCAATTGCGTTGCGCCGCACTCGCTTTGCGTGCTGCCGGTGTTGAGCTCTCCTGTGAGTTCCACCTGTGCCTGCCGTAGGTGTAGCTGCGTAGTTCTAGCTGTAGGCTGTGCCAAGTAGGCTGTGCTCAGCTGCTTGTGCTCTGCTGGTCGCCCGTCTTTCTGACCATGCATTCTGTTTCACTTGTGGTAGTCCGTAGCTGGCGTCCGTGCTACTGCACTGTTCCCACCCTCCTCACCCGCGCCCCCGAAGGGGGCGGTCGCCAGACCGTGTTTCGCCCCGTGCAAAATGAAGGACAGTGCGATGCATCTTATGCCGGATTACTTGGAATCTTATTCATGCTTGTGATTGGATTCATTTGCAAATAGACTTTGAGTCCTTTTTCCTTTGCATATGTTTGAAAATCCGATTATGAAAAGGGCAGTGTTTTGCGGTCCCGGAGCTGCTGAAGCACACTCGGCTTTGCAGCGCGATTACGTATGCGTCGGTTCAAGGACTGACCCTGAGAGGGCGGGTTTGGCTCTATGACGTGGAGAGCCCGCACTTCACGCTCATCTGTACATGGGGTGCTCCCGGCCCACCAATTCGGAGCTTTTGAGCGTCCTTTGAGGCTTGTTCAGGCTTCCCTGAATTCAGGGAAAGCTGAACAAGGCCCGTTTTTGATGAATTTGAGCGCGGTTTTGTGGCACTGTCAGCATTCGTCAGATCTGATGAGTTGCGACAGTGGCTCGTTTTTGATCAAATTGAGCACGGTTTGTGGCACTGTCAGCATTCACCAAAGCTGGTGAGTTGTGGCAGTGGCCCGTTTTTGATGAAATTGAGCGCGGTTTTTTGTGGGGGGTGGCATGTGGCGGTGGCAGCATTCGACAGATTTGTCGAGTTGCGCCACCGGCCCGTTTTTTGATCGAAAGTAGCGAGCCTTTGAGGCGGAGGCATGTGGCGGTGCCAGCATTCATCAAATCTGATGAATTGTGTCACCGGCCAGTTTTTGATGAACAAATGGCTTGAATGTGAGTGTCGGGAGCAGGGTCGATATTCCCGACACTTGACTTTTTCGTCGAAAAAGCTGCAAAAAAAAGGGCAGCATTTCGTTCCCCACACGCCCCGACTGGGGGCGACAGATGCTGCAAAGAAAACGGGCAGCATTCCGTTCCCCCACAGCCCCATGAAGAGGGGACTGAGAGGGTATCCCGCCCAGGCACAGGGGCCTGGCGGGGGCGGTGAGGCTTCGGAGGCGCCCCATTCTCCCCGGTGCCCCACGGACCGGCGCGAGCTTCATCGGTGGCTGGCGGTTACTGATGACCCGCCAATTGAGCTTTGAACAGTCAGGCACCACCTCCACTCGCTGGGACCGCCGTGCCACAACCTAGAGCCTCTCCCCACAAGGGTGGATCATCGGCCCGAGCTCAGCGTGCCCCACTAGGATAGAATAAGGTAGGATAGACGGCGGCGGACTCGGCTTTTTTTCGGCACGAACCTTACCGACCAGCATCTCTAAATGACAGGAATGACAAGAATGACAAGCTCCAGCCGGCCGAAAAAATAATTCATTAATTAATTAATTAATTAATTAATTAATTAATTAATTAATTAATTAATTCTGGAAGTAAATTACATCCAAGTCAGAAGTCTTCTACTTCGAAGAAGTAATTCACTTCCAGAATTAATAATTGATTAATTAATTAAATAATTAATTATTTTTTTCGGCCGGCTGGAGCTTGTCATTCCTGTCATTCTTGTCATTCCTTTGGCCTCTACCCAGACGAGCTAATTAATTATTTAATTATTTTTTGCCGGGCAGGCAGGAGCTTGTCATTCTTGTCATTTCGGAAAGCTTGTCGGTAAGAGGCAGAGAAAAGCGCTTTTCGCTCTCTCTGGGGAGGGTGTTCCAGCACTCCACTCTGTAGTAGCTACGAGGCTAGTTTCGAGACATAGGGTAGAATTCGATACTCGGAGGGTCTGTCGATTTTTGAGGGCTGGAGGCCGTAGGGCTCGCGATCTTAGGGGCTCTACAGTGCTTGCAAAACGCGTACGCGGGGCATCGGAAGCAGTTCGAGGGCTCGCGGAGGGTTCGCGAGCTGTTTGGAGGCGCGCCGTCGTGCTCCGGAGCTGTTTGGGGAGCGACGCGCGCTTACGCGCGCTCTGTTGGCGCGGAGGGCGTGGGAGCAGCTCGAGCGCTGCTGGTTTGCGGCTCGAAAGTCGCTCGTGAGCTGCTGGCGAGCAGCTCGTGAGCTGCTGGCGAGCAGCTCGTGTGCTGCTGTGTTGCGGTTCGAAAGCTGCTGTGTTGCGGTTCAACAGTCGCTGTGTTGCGGTTCGAAAGTCGCTTGTGAGCTGCTGGCGAGTGCTCGTAAGTTGCCAGCAAGTAGCTCGTAAGCTGTTGGGCTGCAGCTCTTAAGTCGCTGTGTTGCGGTTCGAAAGTCGCTGTGTTGCGGTTCGAAAGTCGCTCTGGCGAGTGCTCGTAAGTAGCTCGTAAGCTGCTGGCGAGTGCTCGTCAGCTGCTGGCAAGTGGCGCGCCCTTAAAGTTCCTCTAAAGCCCGTTTTGCAAAGACTTTAGAGCCCCTAAGATCGTCAGAGCTGTGGGCCGTAGGCCCGCGAATCGACAGTGCTCCAAAGTATCGAATTCTGACCTATGTCTCGAACTACGGCTTGTAGCTATCACAGAAGTGCTGGAACACCCTCCCCAGAGAGAGGATACAGGTCCTCCATGGGCTGTTGAATTTCGCCGCTGGGTTTTACTCCGGAAGGGTGCTGAAACACTTGTGTTATGATCTCCTGGAGTAAGAGAGGCATGGGAAAGGGTAAAGGCATGGGTGCACCGCCCGATGGACCTCTACCACACCCCGGCCGCGCCTAAGAGCTACGCCCCTGGGCAGATCCGCCCCACGGACCAGCTTCCAAGAAGGCAGAGGACCGACCCATGGCCAGAGTGGCGCCTAATGGAGAGGCCTTGTGGTTTACAGTGCGGGCGCTGGATGAGACTCGCAGGTTGGTTTTCCCCTGGACTCTCTTCCAACACGTGGTCACGTGCCGGCCGGGCTTTGTGCGGCCTACACGGAGGCGCGTGGGTGATCGTTATCTGGCGGATCGCACAGGACATCTTGCATTGGGCGCGCCGCAAGGGCTACATGTCCCGGATGCATGTTGCCAGGTTCGCTCCCTCGGGCATTGGGAAAAGCCTCTGCCGCCACTCCAAGGCCCGAAGACCAGGGAGGGTGGGAGGGCCAAACTTCAACTGAGCCGAAAGTCTTGAGACTCATTCGCTAGCAGAACTCTATTTATCGCCAACGAGCAAGTTCTGAAACTCTGCTGTACCAAAAGAGCAGGCACCGTCCTATGCATGGCACTCTCTTTTGTGCTGCAACGGGCAGCGGTTAGCAAGATGTTGTTCGTTCAAAGTCGAACTCGCCTTTGTCGGGGCGGTTCGCTCCCTTCGGGCATTGGAAAAGCCTCTGCCGCCTAAATATTGCAGTGTATGCCATGCAGGAGTTCGGTTCCCTACGACACAGCACGAAAACCCGACTGCCATGCATTTATCCGGCCCACTTCATCAGCTTCCGCTGGCGGAAACCTATGCAGAAGCGAACCAGGCCAGAATGTCATGGGATGGTGGGCTATGCGGATTCTGGGTGATGAGCCTGCAGTCCCGCCGGATGAGGGCGCACCGCCAGCAGCTGCCGGGCGGCCAGATCTTCCACCCCCTTCCGCTGATCAGCCAGAAGAACACGGAGCGAAGTTCACCCCGCGGCACCTTCGACGTCTGAGAGAGGGGAAGAAGCAGGCGATACCGCCCAGGTTGACGCTACCTGCTGATGATTCAGCAAGAAGATCTGCAGTCGATGGGTGTTGCCTTAAAGCTCTGGAAGAGCTCTTTGGGAGTAAGCCCTGTGCACAGGCGTTCCGCCAGAATGGGAGCCTGAGGCTCCGATGCACAGCGGGCGGTTTGGCGATCCGCCCTTGGTTTTTGTGAGTTTGTTTGTGAGTTGAGGCAAGCATTGACGGATGGGTCCGGAAACAGGTCGGTGCGACCTGGGCGGGGTCCTTCGCCTGCCCTGTAGTGCTGACCATGAGGAAGTCCTGGAAAGTAAACAAAGGGCGGTGATCGCCTGGACCAGGCTCAGGGGCAGTAGATCACCTTGAGGTTCTTGCAGGTCCATGAACCACGCCCCGACAAAGGCGAGTTCGACTTTAAACGAACAACACCTTCGGCTAACCGCTCTGTTGCCCGTTGCAGCGCAAAAGAGAGTGCCAGGCATAGGACGGTGCCTGCTCTTTTGGTACAGCAGAGTTTGAGCATGCAGAACAAGAAACAAAAAAGCAAGAACGAAGATGCTGAAAGGGACGGCCATCTCCCCTTCACCCGGTATCGTTGTTCAAAGAAGGGGGGAGTTTCCTCTTGGAAGGATAGTTCCACTTTGTATTATAAGAGCAAGCTTGCCGATGTCAACATTGCTGATGAAACGGTATGGGTGCCATTGGCCCCCACTTTGACTACATCTTATCTTGCTTCCGCTTTCCAGGTGCCTTACATTAGCACTGGTTAACCAGAAACATCGAGGTAACAGAGACAGACACAGAGAGAGAGAGAGAGAGAGAGAGAGAGAGAGAGAGAGAGAGAGAGATGAAACAAAGAAGGAGCGAGAAAAGTAAGAACGAAGGTACGATGAGGCACACGCACATCCCCCCTTCACTTTGCAATTGGTTTCTCAAAGAAGGGGAGAGTTTCGTCCTAGAAGGATAGTTCCACTTTGTATTGTCAGAGCCAGCTTGCTGATGCCAACGTTGGTGACGGAACTGCACGGGCGGGCTTGGCCACCACTCTGATTGCATCTTCCCCATCGCTCCTTCTAAGTAGCCACTGTGTTCGATCTTTTTTGCATCTTCCGTGTGAGTTCAATGCAGCAAAGCAGCCTAGCCGAATTTTTTGAAATCTCTTTCCTCTGCCCGTTCGCCTTCCATTCTAACAGAATGTTCAATTGTCCCTCATGCCCGATTTACCGCCAGTTTCACTGCGTATCTCCGTAGGTCAAACGTAGGCTCAAGACAGCCTGACAGCAGAGCGAGTAGTGAGAAAAGAATCCGAAGCTCGCGCCGTGCTGTAACAAGGATACTGGTTTAAGGGTTTAAACTTTCATGGTAGCGGAGCTGTTGGCAAAGGCCAGCAGCTGATCAAGCAAAGATCCAGGGAAGCCAGCCACGAGCTGGAAAAGGTGGAAAGTGTGGAACAGGAAGTTACGGTTTACCAAGAGCATCCTGTCGGAGAACAGCGAGGAGTTACGGCTAAGCCAAGAGCACCTTGCAAAGTCGAAGAAAAGCGTGGAAGTGAAGACCTTGGGCCAGATATACAAGGACCTGCCAAAGTGTTGAAAAGATGCAAGAGCAACAACAAGCTCAACAAGCACAGCACCAGCCGAACCCCCAGCAGGTGAGGTTGGAACAGCTGATGACTACACTAGGCCAAGCTACAGAAGCTATGGCAAGAGTTGCACAAGGAACGGCAATGCAGCAAGCGCAATTGTCGACAGCAATGGATGCACTGGCGAAAGCCCAAGCATCACCGAAGGCAGCCCCTACGGGAGGCCAGCCAGCCTCAGTAAGTTTTGATACTGGAGGTAAGATCCTCAAGCCACCGGAATCGTTTAATCCAGCTACGATTGAAGAAGAAGTGTCACAATGGAGTGACTGGTCATTTACGTTCAAGAACTTCTTAGCGTTCATGGACCAAGAATTCCTGAAGGACCTGAAGTCGGCAGAAGAACGAAAGGCTGTGATAGGAATGGAGGTGACAAATGCATTCTTCAACAATGATCAAGGAAGAGTGAACAGAGGAACGAAGCTTTACTCAGTGTTAAGCAGTTACTTGAGAAACAGACCTCTGAAAGTGCTGAGAAGCGTGAGCGGGATGAATGGATTTGAAGTGTGGAGAAAGTTGACGGCTGAATTAGAGCCGACATCTCGTTCAAGGAGTCTAGCAATGGCTCAGGCATTGGTTGGATTCCCAGCCATGAGCAAAGGAGCATCGTTGATGGACTACGTCCTGACATACGAAAAGCTCACAGCAGAGTACGAAAAGCTCTCAGGCCAGAAGTATGATGAAAACTTGAAGATCGGTACACTGCTGAAAGGAATACCGCAGCACCTCAAGCAGCACGTGATGGTTGATATCACTGATAAGACCACTGCCTCGCCGGGCAGAGTGTCCAGAAATTGCCAGAGTGCGCGAGCTGTGGCAGCTCCGTGCGCAGCGCAGCCGACTGCCCCAAAGATGCAGGATCTGCTCGGGCCAGGGGCCCTCTTCTTCCAAGCGCGGTAGAACCGCAGGACCCTTCGGCTAGCGAGCCTCAAGCTGGCACTTCACCTGTGCACGACAAACCTCTTCAAAAATAACTAGCCGGGCAGCGCCGTGAGCCGCGCCAGTCGGCAAAGCCGTGCCAAACCCCTGCAATGAGTCCGCCAGCGAGTTCGGCAGCAGCGCCGCCGACCCCAGCCATAGTCTAGGCGAGCCAAGCCCCCCCGCCGCCGTTGCTGCTTGAACAGCAACGTGCGCCTGCTGACCCCGTTCTCGGCCCCCCACCTCCCAAGCTCGCTCAGCGACCGAGCCCCCATCCACCACTCTCACTGGAGGCCTTCTGCGGCCCCAGCCGCTTTAGTAAACCGGCCGGCGAGGAGGTTTTCTCCAACGTCGCAGTAGATTCGAAGTCCAGGGCCAGCGGCCTGACGGTATTGCAGCCGCTCCTCTGCCCATGGACAACTAGCAGCCCGCAGCCAGCGGCGATATCCCATCAAGTTCCCAGATGGGTCCACTGGGCCCCGTCGTGCGGCACCTTTAGCAGAGCTAGAGTGAATCTGGGGCCGAGCGTGCAGGGGGCGCTACACAGCGAGTCTGGCTCAGCGGGCCTTCCGTGCCCGCGAGTTCAAGCGCAGGCTCGAGTTCGCAGCGCGAACCCCCTCGCAGCTTGCACCGCTGAGTTTTCCCACAGCTTGTCTCAGCGAGATGTTAGCTGGTCCATGGAGAATCCAGCTCGAACTCGAACCTGACAGAGCTCTGCCTCCGAGAAGCGTGGCGGTCACCTCACAAAATGGAGTTCGCCGCCTTCATGCTAACAGCACGTTTCGCACGCGCGCGGCCATCGCTCAGGGCCTCGCCCGTTTTTCAAGCCTTGGCACAATCTGTGATGAGTGCGAGCCGCAGTCCCGGCCGTGGGGCCGTGTTTCACGGCTGGTCCCACAGTGTGGCCCATATCGCCGGACATGATATATCACTCTGCCGACCTCTGCCTGGCTTCCCTTACGCCAGAAATGTGCGGCGACCCTGAGGCAGCGCCTCTCAGCCGCTAGCGCCCGCGGCGCCTCGTCCCGGTCGGACTCCGTGACCAAGTCACCCGACACGGCCCCGCAGCGCGGGGCCTTTCGAGGCTGGAAAATACTAAAGAAGCTACCACAGTAGTGGTTCTGCTTCCCAACGGATTCTGGGCTGATTCAGTGGATCGACGCCACAGAGACAGCAACCATCGAGATCTCTGCGCAGCCCTCGAAACGGGTCTGCAAAGCACTTCCGCAAAGAATTGCACAGATTGCAAAGCCTTCTTGGCAGGCCGCGGGCCGCGCATCACGCTCAGGCAAACAGCGTCAATCAGCCCAAGCAAACACTGGCTTTGGGAAAGCTTGTGTGTGCAAACTTCGCAGGCCAATCCGGGCTCCCACTTTCCCCCTCTTCGGTGGACACGGCCCAGCGGGCTGTGGCCTCTGCTGTTCCTGCCCTCCTTCTCTAGTCGAGAAGTCCATTCTGCAAATAAGAAGCAGCTATGGTACAAGCATGCGGGGCGCGCACAGCGCGTTCTGCCCTCCGCGAGACGGTGTCTCACATACGGCCTGAGAAAGTACGATGGAGGAAAGTCAGCAGTGCTGGCCCTCTCTGATACAGTTTCCGCCAGCCAGCTACACAAGACGATAGCATCGTCTTCTGTGGTGTTGTGCCTGCAGGCCAGGTGCAGCATACAGACCGCTTTCGAAGCAGCTTCATGAACAGCCGATGCCGCATCACACTGAAAGCGCAGGTCGATAGCATCGACGAGCCCCTTGCGGCATGCCCGGAGTAGCTACGTTAGGGGCTTGCAGAGCAGGCTCACCCCACAATCCCTAGGACCCGTGATCTCCTGCGTTCCTGCAAGCATCTTCCACCGCAAACCACCAACAAGCATTTTGCGGGCATCGCGATAGTGGACCCTCAGAGTGGGACAACCAATTGCCCACCTAACTGCATGCTCTCTGGCGCAGCGGCCGATGTGCGGGCCCGTCTGCGCTACAGTGCAGCGTTGCAAGCAATCAGTCGAGAGAAGCTTGCTTTGGTGATGACGAGCTTCTTTCTTGACTCACGTTTCCCACGCGCAGCGCGCGCACGAAGCTTGCCGCATTGGCAGTTTCCGATCCCTTTCGCAATCTGGGCTGGCAAGTGTCCGCAAAGCACCTTAAACTCCGACTTCAGCGAGGTTTCCACGCGCACAGCGTGCTCGTCGACATTTTCAAAACGGCCAGCCCTCGGTCGACAGCTCGCCGACACGTTCACAGCATCTGGGCATTGTCCTCAGCGAGGTCCAACGCCCGGCAGCATGCCCCTGCTGCAATGGTAGAGCCTGCGCGGCAGGCTTCTCCTCGCCGAGCGGCAAGCTCCGGGCTGTCACACCAGCCTGACGCTGATCCGCGACGGTTCGGTCCTTCAGGATGGACCAGCTCAAGTCCCCTTCACCGAGCAGCAGTGCCAAGCCATGGCGTTCCTTCCGCAACGGGTCGTGCCCGGACCGCTTAGTAGGACAGCGTCCCTCCATGCGCGCAGGAAGGTACGCCTGCGCATTGACGCGGCCTGCGAGTGTCAGACCCCGTGACTAGTGCCCGAGTGTAGCCTTCGAGCAGCGCTCGTTGACGAATGCATCGCCTCGCCCGGGGATTGCAAATCAGCAACCCAGAGGCAGCCCAGCGGGTTGTCAGGGCACTGTACAAGCAGTTGGTACACGAGTGCGAGCTGTCGCCCTACTTTCTTCATTTTCGGCCCTCGGCTGTGGGCAAAGGACCTACAGGCAGTGACCTGTCCGTCCGGGCTAACAACGACGCAGCGCGTCCCTCCTTGCGCAAGGCCTTCAGACAGTAGTTCGAAGGCGCAGTGAAGACCTCGCACAGGCTCGCTTCTTCCAGAGTTCCTGCAGTGCAGGGCCGCTCCCTTCCGATCGCAACCACCAACAACATCGCTCCTGGCCCCAGCAGAGACTGGTGGGACAGGACTCAAAGGTTAGGCGCAGCGCGCCAGTACCTACCGCCTAACGCAGTGCCGTTGGCTTTGTCACTCGACGCGGACTGAATGGGGGGTGAGTAAGGCTTCAAGGGGGGTGAACCAGTCGTTCGCCTTACCATCGACCAGCGGTCGAGTTTTCCCTTCAATATGCCAGTGGCATTGTTCTTCAGTGCCCGAAGATCGGGCCCGAACTGACCCCCCATGTCCGCTAGGAGAAAAAAGAGAGAGTGCTTTGCACAGGGTTCCTCTGCAGCGCAGTTAGGGTTTCCCAAACGCGCGCTAACGGAAGTTTCGTTGGAAAATAAGCATCCATCATGCGTGCGTGAATGGGTTTTATTTTCCGCCGAAAGTGTAGACAAAGTTTGTCGAAAAAGGAAAACAGTGTTTTCACTTGTGTGTGAGTGACACTAGACAATCTTTGCCGTGCAGCTTTCGGCTTGAAGTTGGATCTGTGATCCAAAAAGTTTTTATCCCACCCACCACGCCCTGTATAGTATGCGGGTCTGGGACACCGCACAGGCAGCAGAGCTGCCAGGAGCAGCGCTCCTATGCTATCTCTAGCAGAGATGCGTCAGCACAGACTGCATCTTTGTACATAGGCCGTAGGCCGTCAAGAATACAGCGTAGCAACTGGTAGCTGCAGTGACCCAGTAGGTCAAAGCACGTTTCACCTTACTCTCCCGTTGTACGGGTTGGTCCCTTGTAGGGGTCCCAAAAGGGGGTGAACCAGTCGTTCGCCTTACCATCGACCAGCGGTCGAGTTTTCCCTTCAATATGCCAGTGGCATTGTTCTTCAGTGCCCGAAGATCGGGCCCGAACTGACCCCCCATGTCCGCTAGGAGAAAAAAGAGAGAGTGCTTTGCACAGGGTTCCTCTGCAGCGCAGTTAGGGTTTCCCAAACGCGCGCTAACGGAAGTTTCGTTGGAAAATAAGGGGCTTGTATCACCCGTTCGTGCCCGCTGCTGCAGTGGAGGCACAAGTGCAGACTCCTTTCTCCAGCACCTGTCTCACAGTGCGAGCAGGTACTTTTAGTCCTTAAATTGCCTGCAAATGGCCGATTTTTTGTTGTACAAGCCCGCTGCGAGTCCGTAAGGGCCACTGCGGGTTGCTAAGGGCCCTCTCCCTTGCTCTTTTGCAGGCATAAACGTCGTGTGAATCCCCACGTCTGTTCCCCAAGTGCGGCCTTGGAGCAGTGCCCATAGGCAAGGGAATCGCAAGCACCCTGGGGGCTACAGATTAGCCGCCACGTAGCGACCCAGTGGGTCGCTAGAGCTCAGAAGCAACAGCTCGTTTCGAGTGCGAGCTGCTGCCATACTTGCTGAGCCTACAGTTGTGGGCGAAGCACATAGCAGGCAGTGACCTGTTCGTGTGGATTGACAATGACGCAGCGCGTACATCCCTACACAAAGCCTTCACAAGGAAGGCGGCAGGCGCCGCGATAGTATCGCAGGCAGTCGACGTGGAGGAGTCCCTGCAGTGCAGGGCTGCTTTCTTCCGCGTGCCCACCGTCAGCAACATTACTGATGGCCCCAGCAGAGACTGGTGGGAAGAGACTGAGAAACTTGGCGCAGAGCGCTAATTCCTTCCTCCCAACGCAGTGCTGTTGGCCTTGTCACTCGGCGCGGACTAGATGGGGGGTGAGTAAGGCTTCGAGTGCCTTGAAGGGGGGTGAACCAGTCGTTCGCCTTACCTGCGACCAGCGGTCGTTCTTTTCAGACAGATGCCAGCGGCATCCTTCGTTTCAGTGCCCGAAGATCGGGCCCGAACTGACCCCCCATGTCCGCTAGGAGAAAAAAAGAGAGTGCTTGCACAGGGTTTAACTGCAGCGCGGTTAAGGGTTTCCCGTTACGCGCGCAAACGGAAGTTTCGTTGGGAAATAAGCTTCCATCATGCGTGCGTGAATGGGTTTTATTTCCCGCCGAAAGTGTAGACAAAGTTTTGTCGTAAAAGGAAAACAGTGTTTTCACTTGTGTGTTGTGAACACTAGACAAACTTTGCCGTGCAGCTTTCGGCTTGAAGTGGATCTGTGATCCAAAAGTTTTTATCCCACCCACCACACCCTGTATAGTATGCGGGGTCTGGGACCACGCTTGTGGCAGCAGAGCTGCCGGAGCAGCGCTCCTTGTTCTATCTCTAGCAGAGATCTCATCTTCAGCACAGCGTGCTTTGCTGTACATAGGCCGTAGGCCGTCAACAACGCAGAGTAGCTAGTAGTAGACTGCAGCGACCCTGTGGGTCGAAGAAAGTTTCACCTTTGTCTCCAGTAGTACTGAGACACCCCTGGTAGGGGGCAGGAGGGGGGTGAACCAGTCGTTCGCCTTACCTGCGACCAGCGGTCGTTCTTTTCAGACAGATGCCAGCGGCATCCTTCGTTTCAGTGCCCGAAGATCGGGCCCGAACTGACCCCCCATGTCCGCTAGGAGAAAAAAAGAGAGTGCTTGCACAGGGTTTAACTGCAGCGCGGTTAAGGGTTTCCCGTTACGCGCGCAAACGGAAGTTTCGTTGGGAAATAAGATCGGTGTAACTGATTACTTTCGGGTTCAGGGCTTCGTGGATTTCCTCTTGGGCCACCTTCATCAGGAGCCCATTGCTGGTAGCCGTGCCACCTCTGTGCAACAAATTCTGCATGCGGACCGTGCTGCCTGGATGCGCCTGGCAGAGCTCACCCCCGACGGGATTCGTCGAGATGCAGCCGGGGCTTTGCCTCTTGACAGTTTGTGGGCCCGCTTGCAGACTGACCCGAAGGTAATTTTTCATCTCCTCCCGCGGGAAGGTGGAGCCCTCAAACGAGAAAACAACGAGATCAAGCCTGACCTCACAGACACCCCGACCAAAAAGCAGCGCAAAGGTACTGGAAAAGGCAAGACCAAGACATTGCGTGAGCCCAGCAATCTCCCAGAAGAACTCAAGGGCCTTTCGTCTTGGACTAAGACCGGAAAGCGCCGCTGCTGGGGATTCAATATTGCCAAGGTCGGCCAATCCTGCCCCAGGGGCCTGCACAACTGCATGCGTTGTGGCGGTCACCACCCTGCGCATGCGTGTCCAAAGAAGCCATGAAGTGCATGCCTGCCTGAGCCCGACAGCGTGCCACCACCGTGTTTTCCATCGCCCAGTGTTTCATTGGATGCTTCACTGAGCGCCTCAACCCCGCAAGCATCAGCCGCTGCACCCAGCAAATCACATTGTTTTCCTTCGAGTCCTGCTGAGGCTGTGAGCCCTGTGGAGGGGCCGCTACTTGATGCCGGACACTCTCTTTGCGGCGCTGATGCTTTCAGGATTGATTCCCTCTTTTGCATTGAAATTTTCTCAGGCTCAGGCAGGCTTACTGCTGAACTTCGGCGTGCGGGGTTCCGAGATAGCATCGGAATCGACCATGTTGCCCCAAAGCAAATGATTTCTCCCGTCCTTAAGCTGGACCTCCTTGATCCCGAACATGTAAAGATGGTTCTTGATCTGATCGATTCTCCCTTTTGCCTTTATGTCCACATCGCTCCCCCTTGTGGAACAGCGAGTCGTGCTCGTGAAATTTTCCGTCGCGGTGAAAGCCTACCTGCTCCCGCAAGAAGTGACGCCCACCCGGATGGGCTGCCAAACCTCACTGGCGAGCTCCGCGTTCGCGTTGCTAAGGCCAACGATCTTTATGCCGTCACTGGCAAGATCTTTGCACACTGCATTCGTACTGGGAAGCTCGTTTCTTGTGAGAATCCAGGCCGCTCTTACTTCTGGCAAACGACCATGTGGCTCACTGCCGTTGCCGACCTGCAGTTTGAGGAAACCCTTTTTCATAACTGCCAACCCCTTTTTCATAACTGCCAACACGGCGGCGAGCGTGCCAAGCTCACCCGCCTAGCCCATAATGTTCCTTTGCTACACGAGCTGTCCCTTCTCTGCCCGGGGGAATCAACATCTCATCGCCACTTGCCCTGGTCGCGATCCTCAGGTGCCTTCGACACAGCGGCCGAGAAGGTCTACCCTCGTGTGCTCTGCCAACGTATGGCCGACGTCATTGTCCGTGCTGCCGCCGAACGTGGCCACACTGCACCCGCTTCATGCCTTGCGCCTGGTGCTGCCCTTCCCCTGCGTGAGTCTCAGGTTGCAGCTGGTGTGCAACCTCGCGGCAAGCGTGTGCCACCCCTAGTGCCCGAGTTCCGGCAGATTGTGGTTCTTTTTAGTCCCGAACCCCTCTTTCCCGGCGTGCGTAAGCTGGAAGCCGATACCCCCCTTCCACCTTGTGTCTCATGCTCGCCCCCGCTGCCGACGCTTCCCGCGGGCACTCGGATCCTGCGCCAGAGTGTCATTGGGGTTGTGCCAGCTGGAGTGCAGAGATCGTGCTCGAGTGACTCAGCCGCCTTGTCCACACCTGTGCCGAATCCCACAGTTGTCCCGAATGCCGAGGCGGAGGACGATGGAAACTTAGCCACCATGGAGGACGACCAGATGGACCCCGAAGCTTTCTCGCATTATGCTCTCCACTTGGGAGTGTCAGCCAGCGACGAAGCATGGCGTGACTGCATTTGCCACTTGTGTGATTTACTTGTCTCGGATCCACCGTCTAGGGGCGGACGAGGCACTGACGAATTCTCTTGGTCGTGCGGAGCTTTCTTTCATGCCAACAAGGTGGGCCTGCGTTCCAATACATCATCGCACCCCAGTGTGAGCAAACTCTTGTGCGAGTATGTGCGCCGGGTTGCCCCGGGCCACCCTTTCACCTCCTTGATGCTGGGCAAGAACCTCGCAGGCAAGGTGCATGCCGATAGAAACAATGAGCCAGGACTGCCGAATGCAGTTTTGAAGATTTCCTCCTTCGAGCAAGGGGGAGTGTGGATCGAATCACCTCGCGGCTCCGTCGCTTGTCCTGATCCTGGCCACCCCGAGCTTTTGGGAAATGTTCTTGACTTTGAGGGCCGAAGGATAATCTTTGATCCGAGTGGTAGACATTGTCAAGCTCCTTGGTGTGGGGGCCCTAAGGATCACGCTTGTTGCCTATACGATACGTGATCACCACAAACTTCTTGACGATCAGAAGACACGACTTGTTGACCTTGGTTTCAGCCTCCCTGGGTGCTCCCCAAAGTGCTGCCCAACAGCCGGTCCCGTGGCAGCCACCCGTAAGTCTGGTTTAGGCCCCAGCTCCTCGACTAGGCCACCACCTGGGATTCCGTCCCGCAGCATGCCAGAAGGTGACCGAATGCACAAGGTGGCCGTGGGCATCCCTTGGAAACCTCAGGAGTTCATCGAGCAAGCGCTGAAAGCTGGGCACCCCCGTCACCTCATGGACGGTGTGCCATCGCATTCCAAGACGGCCATCGACCGCCTAGCTGACATGTCGCTCCACGAGATAGGAGCCCAACGCACCGAGAGGCTCCGGCATTGGATCAGCAAGGCCCGTGAGTTGGAAGCCGAGGAAGAGGAGCTGCGTGACTCGATGCCTCAACATTGCAAACGTGTCCTGGGTCGGAAGCGGCTGGTCCTTTTTAGGACCATGCTCGAGGAGTGTGGCCACGAAGACCTAGAGATAGCGAATGACATTGCCAAGGGTTTTGACCTCAGTGGTGCGATCCCGAGGAATCCAGCATACCGCCCCAAGTTGTCACCCGCTTCGTTATCTGTCTCAGACCTCCGGAGCTCCGCGGCTGTGATGAGAGAAGCAACTCTTCTCGCCACCAAAAGTTCCGGGGACGCAGAGCTTGATGAGGCCCTCATGGCGGCCACTGACAAGGAGGTCGCCAAGGGGTGGTTGCGAGGACCTATCGATCCTGCGTCGCTAGGTCCCAATGCTGTTCTCTCGCGCCGCTTCGGCGTTTGGCAGGGCGGCAAGTGTAGACCTATAGATGACTTCAAGGCCTCTGGGGTTAACTCGACGACTTCAGCCGAAGACTCGGTGACTGTGCACACGGCGGATGCAATCGCCGCTTCCATTGCTTACCGTCTTAAGCGCGACCCAAAGTGCCGACGACACGGCGGGCTTGAGATGAAATCTTATGACCTACACAAGGCGTATAAGAATCTTCCCTTGAGCACTTCGGCGGTGGAAGAAGCTTATCTCTCAGTGTACAACCCCCGGTCAGGGAAGGCAGAGATCTACGAGCAGTGCGTGTTGCCCTTCGGCGCTCGTGCGTCGGTCCACTCGTTCTGCAGAACTTCGCTTGGCATCTGGACGATTGGGGCGATTCAGCTGGCTTTGATGTGGTCGGTATATTACGACGACTTTGTCGGCAATGAAGTCCCGCCACTTACACGGCTCTTTGACCTTTGCGCTGAATCGCTCTTTCAGATCCTTGGCTGGGACACGTCTCCAGACAAGCCTACCATCTTCGGAAGCGTGGCAAAAGTCTTAGGCCTGGAGTTTGACTTGCGTGAATCCTACCTCGGCAACTTCTACATGAGAAACACGACGGCTCGGCGCGAGGAGCTGAGGGAGAGTCTTTCTTCTGTCATCGAAAAAGGGACGCTGGCTAGGAAAGACTGCCAGAAGCTGAGGGGCCGCCTACAATTCGCCGCCAATCAGGTTGCTGGGAAGAAAGCTGGCATCGCATTCAAGATCTTGTCCAAACATCTTACGGAACGAAGCCCTAGCATCGGTGACAACTTGAGGGCTGCACTACTGTTCCTAAGGGACAGATTTCTTGAAGGCTCCCCGAGGGCTCTGAGTGCCAACGTCTTGCATCTTTGGCATGTGTATGTGGATGCTTCTTGTGACAACGATCGCATCGGTCTTGGAGGAGTTCTTATCTCAGACAATGGGACGAAAGTTGGGCACTTTAGCGAGTGGGCCTCTGATGAGCTACGACTTCTCGTTGGTCCCGAAAGCAAGAACCCCATCTTCGAATGCGAGTGTTTGGCGGTACTTATGTGCATGCACGTTTGGAGAGGACTCCTTAAAGGATGCAACACTGTCGTTTTCTCGGACAACGAAGGCACTCGTGCCTGCATGATCAAAGGAGCCTCCGACAACTCCGTCGGGATGCGTATCGTGGATGCCACTCATGATGCCATCGACGCAGCATGTTGCATACCTTGGTTCGAAAGAGTCAATACCGCGTCGAACATAGCAGACGACCCATCGCGAGGAATCACAGATGAAAGCCTTGGTCGGCGATTCGAAGTGGATGCGCTGAGCATCGCAAAGTCTGCATTGGTTCCGTGGGGATGAGTCAATTGCTGACTATCCGATGTGTGCATTGCGAATGCACCGTGCATGATGTACTGCTGTACATCTTGCAGAGCATCGTGGATGCTCGGTGGAGGGACCATCTCACTTCGTCTCGACTTCTCGGAATTCCCCGAGCGACGGCTTTCGCCAGACCTTTAAAAAAGAGTGTGTGCCGCGCATCTGAATGAGCTTTCTATCTTCATTTGCAACACATACATTGTTTTGTGATTCCGAATCTTATTTGAGTCGAATATATTTCGCTCCAGAAATATATGGTGATATGGTGGGAACATACTGAAACAGAATTTGGAAATAAGCCACCCTTCAATCGTGATTGACAGGGTTTTATTTCCAAATTTTGTTTGAAAGGAAAAACGGGAGTTTTTCCTTTTGTTTCCCTCTTCTTTTGCAACACGTGTTTTGAACCAACGATTTCTCACATGCTTGTTGCGACAAACATCATTTCAACATGTTATGATGAAAGCAACTCGCAGCTTTCCGAATCAAGTCGGAAAAATTTTGTCCCGCCCGCCCTCCCCGGGATGAGTCAATTGCTGACTATCCGATGTGTGCATTGCGAATGCACCGTGCATGATGTACTGCTGTACATCTTGCAGAGCATCGTGGATGCTCGGTGGAGGGACCATCTCACTTCGTCTCGACTTCTCGGAATTCCCCGAGCGACGGCTTTCGCCAGACCTTTAAAAAAGAGTGTGTGCCGCGCATCTGAATGAGCTTTCTATCTTCATTTGCAACACATACATTGTTTTGTGATTCCGAATCTTATTTGAGTCGAATATATTTCGCTCCAGAAATATATGGTGATATGGTGGGAACATACTGAAACAGAATTTGGAAATAAGTTCAATTTTCCCTCATGCCCGATTTACCGCCAGTTTCACTGCGTATCTCCGTAGGTCAAACGTAGGCTCAAGACAGCCTGACAGCAGAGCGAGTAGTGAGAAAAGAATCCGAAGCTCGCGCCGTGCTGTAACAAGGATACTGGTTTAAGGGTTTAAACTTTCACATTCGCACTAGTTTACAAGAAACAGACAGGTAGAGAGAGAGAGAGAGAGAGAGAGACACAGAGAGAGAGAGAGAGAGAGAGAGAGAGAGACGGAGAGAGAGAGACGGAGAGAGAGACGGAGAGAGAGACGGAGAGAGAGACGGAGAGAGAGACAGAGAGAGAGAGAGAGAGAGAGAGAGAGAGACGGGGAGAGAGAGAGAGAGACAAAGATGAAATGAAGAAGAAACAACAAGAGCAAGAACGAAGGTACTGAAAGGGATACGGCCATGTCCCCTTCACCCGGTAGTTCGTTTCTCAAAGAAGGCTGGAGTTTCCTTTTGGAAGGATGGTTCCACGTTGTATTATAAGAGCAAGCTTGTTGATGTCAAAGTTGGTCATGAAACGGTGCGGGTGCCATTGGCCCCTTCTTTGATTACATTGACTACATCTTCCCCACGGCCCTTTCCTTCGATTACCCTTGCGACCCTTGCCGTGTAGCAACGGAAGGACAGAGAGGCTTTGATTTATAGAGCACAATCAACATGACATTGCATTGTAGAATGGATATGTGACACTGAGTTGAGTGTGCGGATTACGTGCATATGTGTCTCATGGTTTGTTAAGCAAGCACTATCCCCAAATAAACCCTAAAGGTCCTTGCCACATACAGCTAAACTGCGGTGGAGCCTGAGGCTCCCTGGAAGAGTTAGCTGTTAGCTGTCGTTGCCTTAGGGCTGAGGGGACCCACTCCTCGCCTGCACAGGAGGTGCTGGCGCTTGTAGGAGGCCTCTGCCCCTAGTCTGTGAAGGACTGGGTTGTGCATCCCTTAATTAAGTGCACGTTTTTTTTAGGTTTCTTTGGAGTGGCCTCTGGCCGTGGACTTTTCGCGCCACCGGAATGATTTTCAATCCTATAATGATGCCCCTGTGTCTCGCCAAGGTCAGGAATACTTTCTGCTTTTCTCCTTTGTGAGTTTTAGAGACCCTTAGGTGTAGCCGTGAACGGTAGGAGTAGGGAAAAGTTGTCTGTCTGTCGGTCGCTGCACTCACGCTTCCTGTCTCACCTCACTTGGAAAGTGTCTAGTTGCAGAAGCGTGTCCAACCGGAGTTTTTCCTCACGAGTTTTCACGCAGAACGGTGTTTCCCTGAAGTGTTCCTGAAGCATGATGAATATCAGAGTGTTTTCAGTGCTTTTGCTGTGAGTTCGGATTTCTAGACGAAGTCCGGGGAACACCAGGGCCGTGGAACAGAGTTACCAGTGCAGAGAAGCCGTTAGGAGTTCTTAGGACTTGTCACGGAAGTGGTGGTGCTGAAGTCTTTGGCCGCGCCCTCTGTCACTTTGGCTCAAGTCTTGCACTGCGTGACAAGCGCATGGTGAACAGTTGGTTGCGAAGAGCGTGTAAAAGTGCTGTTTGCTGTCACGGCTGTAGGGGCTAGTTTTCACTTGTCTTGAACAGTCAGTCGGTCGACCTGTGCTCTTTTGTACTAACCCTCGCAGTGTGCCTCAAGGCGCGTTTGGGTTTTAACGCATAACGCACAGCTTTTGGAGGTGGGAAGCCTCAAAATTACCCACAAATCACTTGGTTCCTCCATCGCACAAGCACCAATGGGTCCGCTTAGCAGACCCGCATCGCGCCGAAGTGCATTTGCGCCAAGAGAGCAAATTCGTCTTGGCATGGCGTCAGCACTGCTTCTCGCATGAACAGCCCACTCGCTGCGCATGGCGCCTCGCATGCACTGCTACAGCGCGGCAGACGCCTTTGCCGACATGCGTCGCATGGGCATAGGAGGCTGGCTCAGCACATCTGATTCCTTTTCGTGCTTTAGTGCGATTTTACTGCTGAGGAAGTTCGGCAGCAATGCCACAACTGCAAGGCAGCCTACAGCCGTATGCATCGGCTGTTTTGAAGCACTAGCACAGCTAGCGCTGGCTCAGTGCTCTTTGGAAGCTCCTGCGCAGCAAAGAGGCACGGTTCGTGTTGCCAACAGCCTCTAACAACACAGGCGCTGAGCCAGAACTCAACAAGACAAGCTCTTCAGCACTGCAGAGCCCTTGGGACATTTGCCTAGCAGCCACCTGGGCGCACTTGCACCGCGTGCAGTTTGAAGTAGAACACCTAGCGGGTGAGAAGAACGTCTGGGCAGACAAGCTCAGCAGAGGCTCAACCGCTTTCTTACAGCATCGCACTGCTGATAAAGTCGAGATCACGCTCGCGCAGCTCGCTTCAGCACCGCATTGCGTGACCCTGCATGATCCTCTTTGGAATGGCCGCAGCTGCTCCAAGACGCACAGCATGCCAGAGGTAGAGAAAAAGACGGAACGCTTTTCTTTCTTGCTTGCTTTGGCTTACGCTCCAGTCTCCTGCCTTGCTCCGCCAGGTACATTTGCAACTCGCGCCGGTGAGGGTTTTTTGGCAGGCAGAGATTGCAGGATGCACCTAAAGAGGGGGAACGCTCGGCATCGCTTGCCTTTTCCTCCTCGCGAGCAATGCCTCGCTAAGCACTGCATCCCAAGCAATCTCTGCGAAAAAAAGAGTGGTAGTGTTGCACTGCGTTGCACTACACTTCTTTGCAATAAAATAGAGAACTACTTGGACCTGCAGTACTGGGATGGCCCGGAGATCTAGACTCTAGACCAAGGCGGCCAACAGTGCCAGTTGTGTCAGCACGCAAAAGTTTTTGAAGACGTAAACTCAATGTGCAGAGACAAATGCTTTGCTGTGCTTTGAGAAATCTATGCTTGAAACTTTCCATGACGCGTCCTGAGCCCTTGCAACTCCATGGTGCTTGTTTCGGCTGATCGAATGAAAGTGCGGCCCTGCCAATGAAGATCCGAAAAGTTGTGCTGGATTGCGACTGCTTTCGACTGTTGTACGCAGCTATGACTGGCACATGCTTTACGCTTCGCGTAAGTGCTTTGCGGCGGGTTTTGTGACTGTCTTTTCAGCTTCGCAGCACTGGCAGAGGACTGCAGGAGGCGGGTTCTGGCTTTTACGACCGTGTCGGTGTCCTTCCTTGCCGCTCCGTGGGGCTAATTTTCTGCATTCGGATTCTTTCTGATCCTGACGCGGTTCACTCGCAAACGCATAACAGCTCGCAAACGCATAGCAATGATTAACAGAAGCAAAGGCATTTTTTTGGGCATCAAGTGTAGCAAACTTTTTGACTCTGACATCCGCTTGCCCTATGCTTAGTCAAGTGCCATTGTTTCTATGCCGGACAATCTTGCGAACTTTCGAGACACCGAGTGATCAGCCTTACCTGTTGTGTGGGCTCCGGGCACAGCCTGCAAGTCCAGGCTAGTTGCCGTGTTTCACAAAGCCTCGTACATCGGCTAAGTGTAGAGCATAGCTTACGGCTGGGGCTGCCGAGCTTCAACTTGGGGCTGCGCGATGTCACTAATTGCTTGTCTTTGCCGAGGCCCAGATGTGCGGCCGGTGCAAAGTGTGGGCTGAACAGTCGACATTGAGAAGCGAGTCATGGCAACAGCACACCCTTCGGTCACACGGGCTTGAGGAAAGGTACGGTGCATTTCTCCAGCTCTGAACCTCAAGCCCAAAGCCCCCAACCAGAAACGAGCCAGGCAAACTGTTCCACGCTTTTTGGTCGCCCATTCGCCGACCCGAATGCCGTGATTAACGCTTATGGGACTGCTCGATCTTGGCTGCTGTCAATGTCGACAGCTCCTGTTGGTCGGGGGGTTTAGTGATGCTAAAGCAGTGCTGCAGTTTCATTTCGCAGACTTGATTGCAGCACTTGTGAACGTGTTTGAACACTTCGACTTACACACCCTGCAAGTTTGCAATTTCGGGTCCTGGATTGCAGCACTTCCACGATTGCGTGCCGAAAACATCTGTGTAGTTGCCGGGGGGTGGGTCCGGGGTGCTAGGAATTACTGCGTTTCCGACCGGTTTGCCATCGTTACCTTGAGAAGAACTGGGTGCCTGCGATTTTCTTGTGTCGCCGACAGCCTTGCGCAAGCTACAACCTCATCCAGATTCACCACCGCAACCTCCCTGCGATTTGCAACGCGGTAGGAGACCGCATATCCAAGCTTTGTTTCGAGGGTCATGACCGCCTCAATCCAGTGTCGATGCTCTTACAGTGCTTGTCCATATATGTGAGGTCCAAGCTGCGCGTAGTTCATGGGAGCAGGTCGAAAACACACGCCCTTTCTGGTTGAGCAAGTCATCTTCAGCGGTTATGCAGTTCCACAGCAGCGTTGGCACACTGTTGTCCGTTAAGCCAACGTACATGTGTCATATCATTGACATGTGCAATGGTGAAGTTTCGGATGATAGGAAAGGGGAGTTGGAGAGTGGTTGGCAGAGCGCGGCCCACAGCACAGACCCGTTGAGTCGCTCACGAGCCTACAAGCAAGAGCGAAGTGTCAATGAGTTCCATCTCCAGTCCAAAAGCTCCTGCTTGGCGCGGAATGTGAGACTGTTGCAGAGTCGTTGGCAGAGTGAGCTCGCTAAGGTAGCTGAAGAGATTGCTGGCAAGCGAGAACGTGGCGGTTGAACAAAGAGTCAGATGAGTGCATGTCCACGACCTGTGGATGCTGAGCAGGCTGCTGCAGATCGAGTCGTTGGCATGGTTGGGCTGTACTGACTCGCTTAGTCGATGTACGGTTGTTTAACAAAGTGTAGGAGAACACCAGTATTGCCTGTGCAACGTCCGCATGGCACGGAACTTGTAGATGCTGACAAGGCCGTTACAAACGTTCTGGCGCAGTATCATGGCGCTGATTCTTTGTCCAGCCTGCTGCCGATTGCCAGGTCTGTCTTGCGGGAGATGATGAGGCTTCGGTGTCTGCGCAGCGAATTGGCGGTAGCGAAGCAAAGCAAGACAACCGGCTTTGGGGCTGTTTCTTTCTGAGATGAGCAAGGCTGCGCAAATCCTAAACACACTAAACCCAGAGCTGGCAGGCTTGTAGTTGCTGTGTCGGTGGTTTAGCTACAAAACGTGACGCTGCGAGCGTGCGCTTGTTCCAGGTTTTTGGATACTTGCGGACCACTTCAAAGCTGTTGCTTCTACAACAGACAGCAACATGGTTGGGGTTTGCTGTGATGCAGAACACTGGTGGATAGAGTTGTGCAGGTACATAGAGGTACCGTGAAGCGAGTGTTTGCGAGGACAACAATGCATAGCTCACACTGTTTTCGCAGCAGCCTTCTCGAAAGTGCTTGCTTTAAAGTCATGCCCGGTATGCCAAGCAAACATCGAGTGACCATGCTGCGGAAGAACATGCTCCGGCTAGCAGCAGGGAGTAGCTCCCGCCAATGGGCCAAACAAGGCGTCGATAAGACTGAATGTGCTGATCTCCGCTGCAGAGAAGTACAAGACTGATGAACCCAGGGACATGAAGCACGACATTAGTGCAGAGCGAGTGCATGCAGAACATGAGCAGGACATCTGCGCCTCTGCTTACCTTTCAGTATCATTAATGGTAGACCTTGAGCATCTAAGCCCCATGACTTGAAGCATTCCTTGAGTTCCCTCTCGGATCCAGCACCCTTCCATTTGCCATGGCCACTGCTCCCACGGCGGATGGTGCAGGATACCGCCGTGGTTCAGGTTTCGAGTTTTGATTGAGTGTTGTGAGGACAGCTCGTGGATTGAATGGTGCTGAAGCAATTGGGGTTCGTTCATGCTTGCCATCAAGGTCATCATCATCATCATCATCGTTCTCCTCATCCCCATCCTGATGCTCATCCTGATCCTCATCGTCATCGTTATCGTCGTCGTCAGCGTCAGCGTCAGCGTCAGCGTCAGCGTCAGCGTCAGCGTCAGCGTCAGCATCATTGTCATGATCACTGTAAGTCTCGCCGGTGCCAGTTGCAAGCACCATGTTCACTGCCATGCCCTTCAATATCTTAATCTAGAGCAGAGTCACTAGCATGGCAACCAACCAAATGATTCTTAGTAGTTTCAGCCGTAACAGCCGGAAAACTTGATTACATTTTTCATGTGGCCACTGCTTCGGTAGCAGCACTTCTTCTGCTGCTGCTGTTGCTGTCGTTTTGGCTGCTGCTTGAAGAATTCAGGCTGTGGTTGGACTGACCTGTCACGAAGTGTTATTCGCGTGTTTTTCCTCTTTTAGCAGTAGTAGTAGTAGTAGTAGTAGTAGTAGTAGTAGTAGTAGTAGTAGTACTACTAGTAGTAGTAGTAGTAGTAGTAGTAGTAGTAGTAGTAGTAGTACTTAGTAGTAGTAGTAATAGTAGTAGTAGTAGTAGTAGTAGTAGTAGCAGTAGTAGTAGTAGCTGTTGTTGCCGTTGCCGTTGCTGCTGCTGCTGCTGTCGCTGCTGCTGCTGTCGCTGCTGCTGCTGCTGCGGCCGATGTTGTTGTTGTTGTCGTTGTTGTTGGTTCTTGGTTCCGTTCTTGTTCGCTGTTTGTTTGTTGTCGTCTGCTGGCTGTTGTTTGTTGTTTTTGTTCTTGGCTCCAATTTCATGCAGACGGCAAAACCGACATGCCGATTCCAACGTTTTGTTTTTACCGTGTTTCTCTTATTTCATGTGCCGAATATATCGGTGCCGTCGGTGTTCCTGGCGCTTCCAAATTCACGACTTCAGTACATGTCGAAACCCTCAATATTTACGGCGCTTCCTGTGCTGGCCGTACCGAAACGCAGTGTTTCCTTTACACCCATGGCCCAACCATGGTGACGTCCTTGGTCTAATCCGTTTTGTCAGAAAAGCATCCATGGCCAAGCCATGATGACGTCCATGCTAATCCGTTCCGAGAAGAGAGCATCCATGGTCTATTCCGTTTTGAGAACAGAGCAACCATGGCCCAACCATGACGACGTCCAGGGTCTGAGAAGAGAGCATTTGTGGCCCAACCGTGATGTCGTCCACGGTCTCTCCGTTCTGAGACAAGAGCATCCATGGCTTAACCCGAATGACGTCCGTGGTTAACCACTTCTGAGAAGAGAACATCCATGGCCGCAGGTTGCGGAAACCTAGTATTATTTATGCCTTCGAAGCAGCCAGAGGCCTAGATGCCGATGGGTCGTCCTTGAAGAGCATCCTGGAAGACATGCATCAGAAAATGTCACTCGGCTTACGGGCCCAGGCATGGCGTTAGGATCGTTCACGTGAGCGATAGGTATGTAGTCGTAGATATGTGGATGGTTGTTTGCGCCGAATGTTGGTCGTGTTTGGAACCGTTAAGCAGTGGCACCTCGGGCTCCGGACTCCTGCTGCCGGGGAGGTCTTGGTCTCCAGGCCCAGCTAGTTGCCTGATGCATGAAACCGGCCCAAAAAGCTGCAGCTCGATGTTTGCAGGCTTGCGTGTCTAACTAAATGTGGGTTTGCGTTTTTTCGCAGGGTCGTATCAGACAGTTGGGGCTCCTGTGTGCTTTCGCGTGCATCACGCTATTGCCCCCAAGCTTCACGCGTTAAAGCTTTAAGAATTCTTGAAACTCGAAGTCCTAAATCGTGAACCCTGAAGCAGAAAGATGCTAAGAGCCTTGAAGTCCCACGCCACGGGCCCACCCGAAGCCTGCTCGAATCTAAAGCTGTCCATCTAGCTCGCCGTTTTGCCGGCTACCTGATTGGGACTGGGGTCCGGGTGGGTCGAGGTTGCAGTCCGATGTGTGACACGGTGCAGTTTTTAAGGTTTTCTGCCTCCATCTTCAGCCCCTGCCCGCATGGGCATATTCGCTTGGCTCCGAACGGGGCCACACACACATGGCGATTGGTGTTCTATGCTAAACTTCTCCGCCTCTTTCGTTGTCAGGGCTTGATCCCCAGAAAATTGAGTTTCTCGGTGGGACTAAACTGATGCTAGCAGTTCATCTTTCTAGACCACGCTCTTAGGCATGCTCGTTGGAGGGAACATCTTCGTGGCCGGGCTTTGTCAGAGCTTGATCCCTGGAGAGTGTCTCTGTGGACCCTCCGCTGGTGCCGCGCAGCCCAACTTCCTCGTGGCCGTGCTTTCCCCCCCGCTTCACCGCTCAACTCACCGCGGCTCAATCCTTGGATGGTTTTTCAGTGGGAACCCCACTAGGCTGTTCTGTTGTAGTCGCAAGGTCTGCCGGGAACGGAAACTTGCATCGGCCGGGTGGGCTGGACATGAGGCGCGTCTTGTCGTGTCGCGGTTTGTTCTATTCTCTTCCACTGCGTGCCATTCGACCCCACTCCACTCCGCTACACTGAACCCTAAGCCTCAGCACCCACAAGCCGCGCAATCGCAGCAAGTCGAGCCTTACGTCATACACAAAACTCTGCAAATCCGACACCGCTGCCAAGACCTGACCCCGGAAGTCTTCGCTGTGACCTGACCGAGGCAATTCCTCTGTGAGGAGCTTTCCTTGGGTCGGGGACCAGCTGAGGCCGGGCTTGCTTCCGAGGATTAGCGCTCGTCGGGTTTTGGGATGAAGGTCACGGACTCTGTTTCCCCAAGCCTCAGAGATGTAACATTTCACTACCCTCAACCCGGCTTGGAAAAGGTTAACGTCTAGGCTTTCGAGAGGCCTCTTGTTGCTTCTCTGCTTGCTTCAGGGGTGCTTGGGGGTAGACACGTAAGGTTCCAAGATTCTGGTTGATGGGCTTCTTCTGGAAGTTTTGGGGTTGGTTTCAGGGGACTTTACTCTCCTTCCTTGGTGGCTTTGGGACTGGTGATTTAGGTAGGGTCCTCATTAACGGTATTCTGCTTCATAGTTTCAGGTCTAAGGTCTTGAGCGTGATGGCAGCGGTCATACACATTAACTATGCCAATGTATGGCATTAGACAGATTCCAGCCTCCAACGCCCCAGTTTTTTATTGCGCGTTATCAGCCATATTCACTGACGATCTCATCGTGGGGTTTGAGTGCATGACTGCCGAGGACTCTCCTTGAGTTATGGTCTATGGTCATAGAGATCGCAACTACAAAGGTCAATTCAATGACTGCTCGGGGGATTTGGGACGATACCTTACAAGATGGTACACCAAGCCCAACAATCTTTGGCCCTGTGGCACCGGCGCCAGGCTTAACGGCAGCGAGCTTAGGTGAAGTGTTCAACCTTTCAACAGTATCCCCAATCTGCCGATTCTTCATGCCTCTTCATGTGACCATGACACGAACGTTCACAAGCCGCGGCTAGTCTGGCGCGAGCGTGCAATCTGAAAAGCCAAGCAAAACGTCGAAAAAGATAGCTGGGTGCGACGCTGAGTTAGCAGAACAAGCGTGTAATTGTACCTAAAGAATAAAATGTTTGTTCAAAGAAGTTGCTGCATGTCCGGCACAAGCACCTTTTGGACGTGCGACTCAGAACGACTCCGATCGTCGAGAGTGCCGTAAACACGTTTCGTGTTTTTGTTCACGTAGGTTTTAGAAGGCATGTGAATCTATAGCACATCGCAGCACTGGCTCTAGCACTTGAGTTTTCTCGAAAAGCGAGATTTAGCCGTAGCTACTGCCTTGTAGCTTTCCTGTCTCTGCCTTAGAGCGAAGCCATGTTGCCGGCGCATGTAGTTGTGCCCCTCGCCATGTTTCAGTGGGAGCTTGACCAAGCCCCGCCTTCGCCCAGGCCTTCACCTTTGCCTCCGCGGTGGATTCGTCCCCCGGACTTTGCCTTTGCCCCAGCCCGCCTTGCCTTGCATGAGTGGAGCTGGTATGTTGTTACATTCAGGGAGTGCTTCACCCTGCAGCCGCATGAGGGCCAGCCTTTAGAGCCTTGCCTCCAGGAATTCCTGTTTTCCTGGACTGTCTGCCCTCGCATTCTCATTTGCCTGGAAGTCCATGAATGGCTCCCCTTGGTTCTAGCCAATGATGAGTGCCACCAGCTTATGGTTGAAATGCTCTTTTGAGCCCTTTCGCCTCTCAGGTAGCCGCCGGGCCCTCAGCCATGGACTTGCCGCAGCCTGACCCATATTTTCTGCCTTTGCGAATCTTGCCTTATCAGTGGCATTGGCCGGACCTTCTCGATGCCTTGCCACTTCCAGGTTTCATGGGACAGCCCAACAGCCCTTGCCTTCAGGACCTCCTGCTGTCAGGTACAGTCGGGCCCCGCATCTTGCTGTTTGCAGGTGGGCCCTCTTGGTTGCCTTTAGCCTTGCTTTCTCAGGAAGCACACGAGTACTTGGTGTCGCATTTGGACATCACCGACTAGCTTCAGCCCAGGTCCGACGCCTACGCCGCGGATGCCGCCAGAGCCTTCGGGCTCCGCCTGGCTCGGCCTGAGGAGCTGGAGTTTGAGCTTTTCCAGGTGCCTCCAGAGCGTCAGCTCAGCCAGCCTTTGCAAAGCCACAAGCCCCGGCCCCCCCTCAGCCCGCTTTCCTGCCTTTGGGGGGTGGTTACCAGAGTTACCATTTTCTCCCCCCGGCTTATTTCGAGCCCGGAGCCTCGGATGCATCTAGCCAGGCTTCCGGCAGCGTTTGGATAGCCCCCCCAAGCCCACCGCCTTCCGGCAGGTCCAGCTCACAGGACTCTAGCCTTGATTCAGCCCTGCCAGGACTGCGATATCGTCATCCGCTGCCTTGGAGCCCTTTTAAGGTTCCCCTGCTGTGGCTCCTTCAGCCACCTCTCTACAAGGTGCTTTGGTTTCCGACCAAGGACCTGCGTGAGCCTTTTCTTGGCTGGAGCCTTGAAGGCCTTCTCTTCGGCGTTGCACCTTGTGCCAATATTTTGCTTTTCCTCAGCTCTCGCCAGGCAGTTGTGGATTTATGCCTTCTAAACAAGGCTTGCCATGATTACGTCGCGGAGCGCATAACCAAGGCCCGAGGATGACACTGCCCTTTTGCCTTACACTTCGGGCCCTCAGCAAAATCGCCCTTTGCATGCCCGGCACATGGGGCCCTACGCCTTGCTAGCCCTCAGGTACCTCCACCGTGCCGGCCGTTGCAGCCTCAGCCACCATAAGCCTACACATAAGCCTGTCAAGCCCAGCCGTTTCCTTAAGCCTGCCATGAGCCCCTTCCTCCAGCTAGCCCTGCTCCTGCGTCCGGCCCCTCCAGGTTTCTTCGAGCCCAGGCCAGCACCTCAGCCTCCGAAGCCGATCCGGGCCTGTGCCAAGATGTTGGTCCGAGCAGGTTTTCGATGTCCTTCTTGCTTCCAGATTAAGCCTACGTGTCTGCCTGCAGGTTGTCAGCCCTCGGCCCTGCCCTCTGAGTCACCTGCCCTCAGTTCGTCTTCGTGCGACCGCCAGCCTGACTCTGCAGATTTCTCCGCTTCTACGTGACAGAGGTCTTTGCAGCGTCAGGGCCTTGTTCTTTTCATACTATCGCTCCGTGCCCGGCCAATTGCACTCTGCCCTGCTAGCTTATTGGCTGAGACAGCATGAGGGGGAACCAGCAGCCCCGCCGCCAGGCCAGCGCGCTCAGCGCTCACCCTGGCCTTCTTATGCCAATAGCCCTGCTCTTCAGGGCGAGCCGACTGCCAATGTTACCAACCTTTCAGCCATGGGCCGTATGAATGCGGGCCTTTCGGGCCCCCTAGCCTTCGACCCTGATACCAGCTCTGCCTACGATGCCTTGCAGCCTCAGCCCTCCACACAGGACTTCAGCCAGGAGCCCACCGACGAGCCGACCGTGCAGTCACTCGCCGACCGCCTCAGATCTCTGGAAGCTCGTATCGGCATCTTGGAAGCCGACCGCCGTGGGGCGCAACAGGCCTTGTGGCATCATAGCCGACGCGCTCATGAGCAAGCGCGCCTTCGATGCCTTCTCTCGCCCTGGGTCTTTATCAGTGCAAAGATAGACGCCGTCAGGATCCGACTGGACCAGACCTACGCCAGGGTTGCCGGCCTTCTTCTGACACTTCAGCAAGCCTTCCCCACTATAGCCGTTTATTTCACCGAAGCAGCCGTCGACGCCTGCCAGTATCACGGCCCTTCAATCTTGGTGGACTCCGAAGGTGATCCAGAAGCCTAGCCGGCCTAGCCTCTCACGTACAGCCTTGCTTGCCGGTCAAAAAACTCTAGGAGCCTTTGCTTCGCTTATTTTCCTAAGAGAGCTTAACATGTTGCTCCGGCTCAGGTCCAGCCATCCTCAGGCCAGCCGGTCTCTTTCACAAGCAAGTCACTTGCCCGCCTTGCCCCCTGTCAGGTCTCCTGCCCTTCAGCCTCTGGACGGTACAGGACCGAAGGGAGCAAAGCACAACTGCACATCACTTCCGTCCTGCGTGAGCACTTGCACTGCCCCTCAGCATCTTGTTCACAGTGCCTATGGGAGCTTCAGCATCGTCCAAAGCCATGGCGTCTGACCACGATGCCTTTTCAGAGTGGCTGAAGACGCTGAGCCCGGAGGACAAAGCCAAGCTGCAAGCCTCGCATGCAGCCTCCGCGCAGACGGCAGCCGACGCGGCAGTTCATGATGATTCTCGGCCTTGCGATAATCCTTCCAGCCTTTCCCCACGTAGCCTTCTTGTCTACCAGAACCAGGAAGCCTATTACCACGCCCAAGACGGATGTTGCACAGGCCCTATTCCAGCATGTTTTGACTACGTTCCGCCTCAGGACGTGGAAGACCTTGATGACGCCGACACAGCACAGCCTTCCCAAGCCGCTACGGCCGAGCCCTCCGCGTCAGTGCCCACAGCCGAGGCCGAAGCGGCTGCAGTCACGGAACAGCCTATCGAAGCCGATGAAGAGTACCTAGCCATGGAAGAGCCGTCGTCATCCACGGCCCCCTTCCACTCCACTCCACAAGCCGGCCTTTTCTCCATGATGGGGCAACTCATCGACATGTCAGCCATTGTCTCAGCCGCCACCCACCAACAGCCTTTCCCCCTGCTTTTCTTCGATGCCGATGCCCAGCAGAAGCCGCTTAACCGGCATGAGCTCTGGCAGCTCATTAAGCGCCCAGACTTAGGCGTAGCCAGGAACGCGGGAGCCTACCTACCGGCGGACTCTTTTCTGCTTAGCCCTCCACCAGCCTTTTTCCCCTCCTTTCCCAACGCGCCGCACAGCCAGCCAGACAGCGCTCCCATGCCACGCCAAAGCCGACCCGCCGCCCGTCACCGCCTACCAAAGCCATGCCGCAGGTGCAGCAGTCCCCGCCGCCCAAGCCCAAAGCCGAGACGGCTGAACCCAAGCAGTTTTTGAGCACGCCGCCCCCTCAAGAGCCTTCCTCCAGCGAGCCCCAGCCCACGCCTGCTGCGACCACTGCAAGCCCAAAGCACACAGCCTGCACCAGAGCCAGCCTCTAGCAGCTCAGACCAGGCCCAGCACTCAGCCTTGCATAGCCACATCCGGGAAGGGGTATTCTTCGAGCCGGAGTTCCTAGCCTCCGACCACAAGCTGACCTACCCTGACCCTTACCGACCGCCCAGCCCTTTTGGCCTAGCCGTGATCTGGGACTCTCGGACTTGGATCAACTTTTACGGTGGAGAGCCTCCTAGAGCCGCGGTGGAGATCGACGTCGACTCGCACTTTTATACGGTTGAGCCAGGACAACAGGAGGGCCTTTGCCCAGCCAAGATCCAGACGATCAGCCTTCCGAGCCGAGCCAGACGAGGGCCAGACAGGCCAGCCTTTGCCCCCCCCTACCCAACTACTTTTCTGCCGATACGGGGGTGATCCGCTACTGGCATGTCGGCGCCACGGGCAAGGGCAATCCTCGGAACATGGGGAAGCAGTCCGTTCCTGCCCTCTGCCTTCAGGAACTTTCGCGCCTTCCCGAGCCTTTGATCGACAAGCGGAAAGGAATCATCCTGGAGCCGCCCGACAAGCCCTACCAGCACAAGCCGCCAGCCATGGCCTTGCCAAGATTGCCTTGCCCCAACATGCGGAACTGCATTATTCTCCCCAGCCTTACCCTGCCGCAGACCCTCGAGCTGGACCCCGCCTTCGCCACTGTGTATTATATGGGAAGCCGTGGAGAGATGCGCTGCGGCCTTCCCTGCTCAACCGTGCCTTTTTGTCCTTACCATTCAGCCTGTGGCCGCGAAATGCAAGAAGGAACCCTGGAGCACAGGGATAAGCATTCCGGCCATCAGTGTTCGCGCTGTAAAGAATTTACAGACCTTGGCCGAAGCCCTTTTGAATGGTTTTCTGCCGTGCCCCCGCAGGCATCCTCGGGGTAGTGATTGCCTTAGCAGCCTTACACTCGCCTTTTTCAGCCTTCTTCAAGAATTGTATATCCGGTCAGCCAGCCTTCCTGTTGCTTTAGGCTCAGGCAAACGGTAGCTTCGGCCGCGCAGCCAGCCGCCATCGGCTTCAAAAAAAAAAAAGAGTGCTTGCCCGCGGTGCTTGCCGTATGGCCAACCACTGAACGCCTTGTCCTTCATGCCCTCCTTTGCAGGACCACCTGGTTTGCAGTGGCGCCCTCAGCTTTTGCTGGCCTTCAGTTATGTCTGACTTCGACTGCCTGCTTTAGCCAATCATGGATCCAGACACAGACCCAGACGACCTAAGCAACTTAGAGTCATGGAGCCCGGTCAACAGCCTTCACAGCCATGCTCAGCGAACTGGAAGATCCTTGCCGGCTCCACTGTGGGCTCTCTCGGGGTTGCTGCGCCCGGACGACGGGCAACAGACTGCCTCTCAGCCAGATCGAAGCAGGAGCCCCAGCCGGGAGAGCCTTCTGTCGCCGAAACCAGCACAAGCCTTCGTGGCCCGGCGTTTTCGGAAAGAAACCCTATCCCTGCAGGGCGAGACAGGCACGTCCTCCTTCCCCTGCAGTCGGCGCACAAAGCGCGGCCGGGCCTGCCTCCTCCAGCCTTGCCGGCGCCCATACGCCCGGCCCCGTCGTTCTCAGTACACAGCCTTATCAAGCCCCGCTTGCTGCAATGCACAGCAGACCACGGTTCCCGCCGGCCCTCAGCAAAGGAGGCCTACACCATCCGCCGGGTCCTCAACCCAGTTGGCGTGCCAGCCTTTTGGACTCAGCCATCCAATCTGCAAGCCTTTCCCGCGGCCAGCCCCGAGAAGCCTTCAATATGTCCCGCCGCAGCAGCCACTGCCAGCACCTGAGCGGCCGCTTGGGCCTAGATTTCACGTTCAAGACCTGCCCGCGCGACCGGCATCGGCCCCGAGGTCAGATCCACGCGTTTGCCCGACATGGTGCAGCCGGTGGGCCCTGGCGGCAGGACTACTCAGGTGACCAGGAAAGGCCAGGAGGCCTCCAGGAAGGCCAAAGCCTTAGAGCAGTGGAAGGAACTTCTTCAGCTCCTTGGGGACGCGTCCGACTTGTTCCGTAGCCTTCAGGAGGCTAAGTATTCCCCGCAGCTTATCGCACAAAGCACTACGCCTTTCACGGCTGGCACGCTGGAAACATATCTGTCGGCTTGCAGGCAATTCATGGAGTACCTCATCCTTAACAGCCTGGAAATCAGTACAGTTTCAGTGGCTAGCCTTGGCGACTTGCTCTGGGCCTGCCATTCCAGCCTTGAAGAAGATCGTGAGGTGTGCAAAACCGGCCCGAAGCCCATGATCAAAGCCTTATCCTGGCTAGCCAAGACAGCCGGTTTAGCACAGCTGGGGGCGGTGCTGTCGGACCGCCTCATCAGGTCCTTCACGTCCCAAGCCGACACAGACAGGAGAGAAGCCCTGCCACTGCCTCTCGCGGTAGTGACAGCCTGGGAGCGCCGCCCTCGTGCCCTATAGAACTTTGTCTTCTATTAGGGGGGTTTCTACTAGCCTTGCACGGGGGTTTGAGGTTTGGGGACCTCCAGCGCATCAGCCTCAAGAGCCTATCCCTCACAGGACATAGCCTCAGAGCGGTGTGCTGGCGCACAAAAACAACCAAGCGAGGCCAGCCCTTCGCCGTGCGCCTCCATGGAATCTCCGGCCGAGACCCGGCTAGCCTCTGGGTGTTGCCCGTACAGAGAAGATCTACGGCACAGAAAATTGCCCCGATTTCATCCTGCCTACTCTACATAACCTTCGGGTTTTCCGGGCAAGCCGGCGGCAGCCTACCACCAGCCTATGTCGTACAGCCAAGCACTAGGGTGCCTTCGTTTCTTCATGTGCCGAAAACACCTGGAGGGCAACTCCCCAGAGCACTCACGCCAGCCTGCTGAGCGCCGGTGCACAGATTCAAGCAGCCGACAAGATCAGACAGCAGCAAGGCCATCACAAGAACCCTAGCGTGCAGCTTTACGGCAGAGACGACACCCTTGCAGCGTTGGCCCTGCAAACTGAAATCACCCAAGCCTGCGCCTTAGGTTGGCGGCCTTCGCGACCAATCGCCAGGGGTGGTCAGCACCCAACGGTGGAACCGCCCTTTTCAGTTAGCTCTGCCTCGCCGCCCGAGTCCTTCCAGCTCTCTGCCCTCGGGAAGGGCCTTGACAGATTCATTTACTCACGGGAAGCTGAACTGGAGCAGGTCAGCCTTGACACCCAACTAGCATCTGCGGAGACTGCCGATCACCAGCCTTTGCCGACTGCCGCACAACCCGAACAGGAGACAGACGCAGCCTGCAGCCTGCCTCCAACCATACCGGCAGACGACATCGAAGCTTTGCTCGTGGAAAGCTTTGCGGTCTCACAAAACCCGTCTTCGGATTCGGAGGAACAGCCTCCCCCGCCGACAGTAGAGGACATAGCCCTGTTCCAGAATGGACCATGGGGATCGGTTCATGCACAGCCGCTGGGAGCCGATAAAGCGGCCTGCGGCACGCCCCGCTCCACGGCGGCCTTCTGCCCTACATGCCCTAACACGGCCTTTTTCTGCCGCAGAGCGGCCTGCCGCCGCCTGCTGGACGCTCTGCCTTAAGAAAAAATCTCAGGAGCGCGTCCCGGTAAGTGCCAGGTCAGCCTCTTCACTGCCGCTCCATACCGCAGCCATTTAGGCTTATCCCCCCTGCCGCAAATAGGTTGCCAGCAAGCATGGCGCTGTTTGAGCAGTCAGAGCTCGCAGCCTTCCTGCAGGCGCAGGGGGTGCACGAAGTAGTCTGCAACGGCCTCGCCCTCAAGGGGCTCGAGACGGTTGAGGACCTGGCATTCGCCTACCCGGACCTTAATAGCTTCGATACTTTCCTGCAGAGCCTTTCCGAATCCGACCTCAGCGACATGGGAGTCTCGGATGCGCTGCACTCCGTCCAAGCAGCACGAGCCAGAAAAGCCTTGCGATCAGCGCACAAGGCACAAGAGGGACCTCAGCCTTCACCGACGGTACCATCCCTCACAGCAGCCCTCGCCCCGTCAGCCTCACCATCATCATGGATGGAGCATTTGCCGCCTAAGCTCAGCTCCGAGGTCGTGCAAGACCTGGTCACGACATTCAAAGCCAACTATCCGGGAGAGCTCCTGGACGATGATACGATGCCTTCAATCCGCCTTCTTAGCCTCGTGCAGCATAGCCTTCAGCCAGGAGAAAAGCTTAAGTGGATACCCTGGCAGCTTCGCCTTAGCTCCAAACAGTACTCCGAAATTATGGAAGCCAAGTCATCCAAGCCTATGAGGACGGAAGCCCAGCTACTTGCTTCAGCCATATATGACGACACGCCCGAGATGGCCGTCTCCCATCTCCGCCTTTCCGTGTCCTGGCTGCAGCGCATCCAAACGGTGTTCAGGAACGCCTGGGCCCTCTGTGGGGCAGCCCACCTGAATAACCTCAAAGCCTTTGACAAGCGAGTCGAGCATTTAGCCCTGCCGGACTTAGCCGACTCGTCTCTCCGGGGACCAACAACCCAGGAGCTCTTGGCAGCCGACCGCAAGATTTGGAATACTATCTCCAGTCTTGCTGCCTCTGGATGGAGCCTTGACGAAGCCCTCTATGAGGTCACCAGCATTCGGAGTGACCTAGCCAACTTGCTTCAGCCTAGGCCGCGGCCGCCGCCTACACCGCCAGGCCCTAACCGCCGTCCCAATGGAGGGAATCCGCCACCCCCGCCAAGCAAGAGGATCCGCCTTGACACACCAACCACCGAGAAAGGCGGCAAAAGCAAAGGCCGTGGCAAGGGCCTTCAGAAGCCCGATAGCCCTTCGAAGTCTGACTCCTGGCCCTCCAACTGGGTTCTCAAGGCCAAAGGCAAAGTGCTCTGCAAGCGTTACCAGCGGAATCTTTGCGCCTTGCCTAACTGCAAATTTGCCCACCTTTGCGCATTTCGGGGCTGCGGTAAGGAACACTGTGCCGTCGACCACGACAAGAAGCCTTCGTGACTAGGACCTGCAACCGACGACGGGCCGCAGCAGCAGGATCAGCCCTTGCACACCCCAGTTACCGAAGCCTCACAGGCTGCAGCCATGGACCAGCCCCAGCCAACAGAGAACCCAAGTCAGCGCTCTCAGCCTTTGCACCAAGCCCCGGAGCCACACAACAGCCCTCAGCCTCAGCCGTGTGCGCGTAGCAACCCCGGCGGTGGTCCTGCGGGTCGGCGCTTTGCCAATCGAGTCTGGACGGCTCGCAGCCAACGCAAGCCCCAGAAGCCACCCATAGTTCCCAGCCTTAGGACCCTAGCGGTTTGCCCCTCCATCCCTGTAGGCTCTGCCTGCCTACGTCACGTGCGCGACACCGACGTCTGCGCCATTGACCTTGCCCAAGAAGTTCCTCAGCAGCTGCCCGACCTCCTACTGCAAGCCATTTGGTCACGGGTGGTCCTCGGGGTCATTGCAGACCTTAGCTCACTTGCCTCTGACATCGACGAAGCCTGCGCATTTCTGCAAGCCATCCGCTTTTCCGGGGCCTCGGTCCTCCTCTTCCTACCAGCAGACCACTTCCTCTTCCAGGCGCCGCCCTTTTGCGAGGCAGTCCACGACGGAGGGCTCTTCCTCTGCCCTGAACCAGACTGTGACAGGGTCATCCTTGCCACAGCTCCCTTGCCCACTTGGCCCTGCGCCGACCCTGGTTTAGCAGCCTTGGAAGCAGCTGGCATGCTGCTAGCCATGCCACTCTCAGCCAAACCCCCGCAACCTCCCACCCTTGCACTAGCCTTACAAAGTCATGCAGAGCTAGCCAGCGACAGGGCACCCATCTGCGACGGAGCCGGTAATGCCAGCTCCGCGGATTGGAGCCGACCTCAAGTAAGCCCAGCAGCCATGCAGGACATCATGCAAGCATGGCTCAAATGGGCTTCCCAGCGTGACCTGCCCAAGCGAGTCTTCGCGCACCTGTCTCAGAGCAAGCCGGACCACCCCATCCCCGACGAAGACCAGCTTGAGCTTATTCGGATAGCATGTGAGGTCATGGACTGGGACTACGACTTGCCGATCTCCTCCACGACCCAGACAAAGATCTCCCTGCCTTGCTACCTGCTACGGGTCGGAGTGCACACTGGAGTCTTCGACCCCATCGAGCCCTCAGGACTCTGGCCTCTAGCCAAGCTTCAACCTTTAGCCTCATCAGGACTGGAGGTCTGCGAGGGCAACTGGAAGCCGGCACCCGGACACGGTCCGAAGCCTGCTCGCAGAGGAAGAGGCCGCAGGATGGATACAGCCAGTGCCAGGAGGCCTCGAGGAGGCCAGGCGCATGTGGCCCAAGGGCATAGCCGTTGGTAAGCTCAGCCTTGTTAAAGCAGAAAACCGAGACCCTCGTCTCGTCTTGGACAGCACGGTTTGCCAGGTCAATCCCATGTGTCGCATCCCGGAAGCCGTCGCCATGCCCACAGTCAACGATGTCCGAGCCACCTTCCTGCCTTCAGACCCTAGGGGCTCCTTCCTAGCAGCCAGCGTCGACTTCAAGGCAGCCCACAAGAGAGTCAAAGTCCACCGCTCAGAACAGGGGCTGCTCTTATTCATGTTCGAAAAGATCCTTTATAGATACGTCGTATGCCACTTTGGAGCCACCTACTGGTGGCAGCGAGTCGGCGGCCTTATTACGCGGATAGCACACCATGCCCTAGCCTTTGCCCCACACAAAGCCTGGCTCTATGTTGATGACCTCTTGTCAGCACTACTCCGAGCATTCGCGCCTGAACTCCTGTTCCTGCTCATTGCCACACTCTCTAGCTTGGCCGCTCCGATTAGCTGGAAGAAGGCCTCCGTGGGGGACAGCCTTATATGGTGCGGATGGCACTTTAATTTTCGCTTTGAAACCGTCGACCTCTGCGAAGCCAAGCGAGCCAAGCTGTGCACTCAGCTCAAAGCCTTGCTAGCACGCAAGAAAGTCCCCAGAAAAGACCTTGAAGCCTGTATAGGCCTCCTCATGTGGGCGACAGCCATCAGCAAGGTCCTTAGAGCCCATGTCGCGCCTTTGTACAGCGTCCTTAACAGCCCTCCTGGCAGTAATTGCTCCATATCTCCTGGCCAGCCTTTCTCCATAGCCTTGACTCCAGAGGGGTAGTCTGCAGGCTCATACCCGGAGTCAACTTGCCGCTCAAAGCCCGAATCATCGAGGTCGGTAGTCGACCAGTGCACTGCAAAGCCGACCTCCTGCCACAGCCTAAGTCCTCGGGTCCCACTTGGGTCCGCATCTCGGATCCCACCTGCCCGGAAATCAGGCTTACCAACACTGCCCAGGACAGCCTGCGCTGGCTCCTGCCACGCATTGAAGCCATACCCACCACCAGCCTCTCGCTCCCGCCCTTGGTCTCGTGTCTAGCCAGAGCGGACGCAATGGCCGAAGGGGACCGAGTTGGCATCGGCGGCTGGATTACCACCAAGCACAGCATGGCCTGGTTTGCCGAAGCCTGGACCATGGACGAAGTCCGGCGTACCTGGCCTTTCCTTACCAAGGACGCACAGAAGTACATTGCCTGCTTTGAGACGTTAGCACAGCTAGCACTTGCCATGACAGCCAGAGAACGCCACGCCTTCTCGCAATTCTCAGTCTGCTTGCCGTCGCAGAGTGATAACACGCCCTCGGAAGCGGGCATCAACAAGCTTTTCACAACCAGCTGGCCCCTATCGGTGTTCCTGCAGCTGATAGCCTCCTGGTCGTCCTGTCATGGCGTTGACCTCCAGGTGTCCCACGTCGCGGGGGCACATAACCAATGGGCAGACGACCTTAGCCGCGGTCGACTGCAAGCCTTCAGTCACCGACCGCAAGAACGCGTCAGGATCAGCCTTGACCGCCTTGCTTCTGCGGCCTCTCAGGCCACCTGGTCCGCTTCGACGGGCAGGGAAAGCCCTTTGTTGCCCCGACAGGACTGATGCAGACACCAAAGCCGCGCAGAGAGAAAAAAGCGCAGTCACGCCTTCTGAATGCCAGCCGTCTTGCTCACTGCACGCTGACTAGCCGTGCGTTACCCGCCTTGCTCAGGTCCAACTCCACCGCCCGCGGTGGGGGATACTTGCCTGCTGCCTTACCGGTTGGATCTGTCCCTGAAGTGGGGGCGTTTATGCCTTGGCTAGCCCTTTTGACCTTGGCACCTCCGGGCTAGCCGCAGAGCCTCACAGATCCAATACGGTATAAAAGATGGCAGCAAGTGATAGAGCAGTGCAAGCCTTTCTAGAACGTTTCGTGTTTTTGTTCACGTATGTTTTAGAAGGCATGTGAATCTATAGCACATCGCAGCACTGGCTCTAGCACTTGAGTTTTCTCGAAAAGCCCCACCCGCCCACACCTAGGCTTAGCGCCTTCGGCCCCGGCCTCAGCCTTCTGCATGGCCTTTCTTAGTTCAGCCTTGAACACACTGAGCGTCACAGCCAGCCAACGAGCCTTCAGCTCCTGGCGGTCCTCCAGCGAGGCCCGCTGCTCACACAAGTTGAGCCTGCTCCTCTGCCACGGTGGCTTGCCTCAGGTTCGCCGTCTAGCCTGCTGGCCTCGCCGAGCCTGCCCTATGTCGTGCTCCCTAGTTCCCTAAACCTTTCGGTTGCCCGCCCGAACCCGCCCTGTCAGGTACTACATCTACGTGCTCCACAACGTCTTCTTTGGCTTCCACGTTCCGAACTGACGAGCTTTCTCACCTGGTCGTATGTTTCACGGAGCGTTCTTGTCCTGCCTCAGGTCCAGACGATAGCCTTTTGCCTTACTCAGGGCCTCGCCTGTTCGGCTACTATGCAGCCTTGCAGCTTCTCAGACTCTGAGATCTAATTTCACGCTCCCTTGGAGCTTGCCGGCATTTTGCCTTTCAGAAGTTTCACGGACTTCTCACAAAGACTAGCCTTGGGGGAGTTTATGCCTTGGCTAGCCCTTTTGACCTTGGCACCTCCGGGCTAGCCGCAGAGCCTCACAGATCCAATACGGTATAAAAGATGGCAGCAAGTGATAGAGCAGTGCAAGCCTTTCTAGAACAACACAATTTGTTGATTTGTTAATCTTCTAACCAAAGAAGTGTTCAAGTCAATCGCAGCATGGTTCGATGAGGAGAGAGCACAGAATGGCAGGCTACAGGTTGAATAGGCGGAACGCTCCTTGAACGTGGAAGTCGGAGCAAGACAAGGGCTAGAGCAAGCTATCGCGGATCCAACACGTGTTCCGGAACAAGCAACACCTTCAACTTCCATACCGATTCTCCGGGAGCCGTATCAGGGGGAGGCGCCAAAAGCAAGCTCAGGACAGCCAAAAAAATATCTGTTGCAAAGGATAGCCAGGCTCAAGTGGGAACCCACTTTGCAGCCAATGCAGCCCAAACGGGTGTGCCGACCTTCATACCAGGTTTGCCGAGCGGGGGGATTGGCCTAAATGCCGCAACGTTGCTGCAGGCCCCTAAGCTGCTCCAGCCGAAAACTAGCGAAGAGGAGTGAAGCTGCCGGAGCACCCAAACTCGGAAACTCACCGTTCATGGAAGATTTCGGCGAGAGAAATGGTGAGAGGAGCAAACGATCGGCTTGACAAGGTTATCAACCGGATTCTAGAACCATGCACCAAGGATGCCACTTGAGAATCACATCGGAGCACAGGTAAGCTGCCTACGCGAGATACCGAGTTTTTATTGGCACGGACACGCATTGCGAAGACAGCTGTCAACACAACTATTGGTTATTGAATGACTGAAGCTACAGCGGGAAGAGCTGTGCGGAGACGCCAAGTGTTGCGGCTGTTTCATCAACAGTTTCAAACATGTGAAAAAGTAGGAAGCTGGTTAAACCGTTAAACTCAGCGATGCTTTTGCAACCTTCTCTGTGAAACTTTGGATGAAAAGATACAGATTCATTCATGAGGACAAAGCCCGTGCTCCTCCAACAGCGGCTGCTACGTCGAGCGAGCCCCTCTACTCAGAACAACAACAAGCCAAGGAGTCCCTACCGGACCCCAAAATGTGCGGGGTGTCGCAAAGACAGAGGCATGTCCAAATGCAAGGAACGCGGCGCGGCGTTCTTCAATCGTTGCAGGTTGCTTTTGAGGTGCCAGCGTGTCCCGGCTTATCATCTAGTTCTGGACGGTGGTAATCGCTGCTTGGTTATCTTCGAGAAGCTGAACATTGAACTTGTCCTAATCATTCATGGTCAGCTTCGCCATAACGGATCTCATCAAACTCAAGGTCACTTTTCGTCACTCGTTGCATTAAGGTCTTGGTCGTGCGACCGGCTGCCTTGGCTGTTGCTTCCTTTTGCAAGTACCGCCGGAAGATTAAGCTAGACAAGCCGTGATTGCGTGTTCCACGATTTGCTGCCACCAATACGGTCTCAACATTGGAATTTGTAATGCTAGTTTACTTTAGCGATTGGACCCAGCGCAGTGCACCCCGCTTAGCCACCCTCGTTGCATGCAGAGCTTTCGTGAGCACTCTACTTGTTGTCGGCTGTACCCGCCGTTGAGCCTCGTTGTCATCGACAGGTTGGGCGGTTTTGCTCTCATGAAACGGCGTTTGTGCAAACTTCACACACTCACGAAAGACCATGGCAAGTTCACAATACATTGCGACACGCGAAACAAGGGAATTTGTCATATCGTAGGATTTGACGTTCACAGGTTTCTCCATCGGGGATGGCTTCTTGGACGATGGTATCCACGCTCTTGAACCCCTTTGCTGCCTTCGCAATTTGCTTCAGATTGGCTACACACAGGCTTGCCGTTTCGGGCAGATGCGGCTGTACTGAAAAATTCAGAAGAAACAGCGGGTGATAGCAAACAAGGTGAGTACAAGGTGCGTCCTGTAAACCATTCACCACGCCTGGCAGAACGTCCCAGATTGTAGTCGTCCTGGACATATCTCCTTGATCAAAAACAATGAATCGCTCATTCACAAGGTACGGACCTGCTTGAGATTTTCTTCACTTGGCGCATACAAATGCTTGCGGGGGTACTTATGGTGCTTGATGGCGATAGCGGGGTCGCAGGGTCTAGATCTTCGTTTCGCTTCGGCTCGGAGTCTCCTCCAGCGGCGACGGCGGCATCCTTGTCGCACAAAGGGCACAGGGTGGCGTGCTACGGTCAAGTTTGACATTGGTCTGTTCCCTATTCGTTATAGTGGTGACCGAGATATTTTCCAAAGAAGTGAGCCGGACCATGTCCAGGGCTTCAAAGATCCAATCTCATCCCTTGTCATGGTTTCAACTTGGACCAGCCATCATTCTCATATAAGTAGACGAGAATGAGGTCAAATGTAGGATGATAGAAGAGGACTTTGCCAAATGTCGGAAATGAGCTGTTCACAATACGCACATGCATTCCGCGCCGAGGGGAAGCTTCCCGCCAGCCGTACAGCGATCGCTCGTTCTTCCTGGCCCTGCACGCTATGCGTCAGCTCTGGCACTGTCACCTGCAGCATGCTGCGTTCTTAGACCGCGCTGCCTTATGGTAACAGATTTTAGGGACAGCACACCTGCTTCAGCTGAAATGGTTCAGTGGTCCGGATGAAACCTTCAGGACGCAGGATTGTGTTCACTCGCGGTCGCCAAGCCCTGTTCGAAAAACTTGATGTTTGCTCCATCGAACCGTGCTGCTTGCAACAAGGCATAGCGAAGCGGTACGCATCATCGATTTCGGACCGCTTCAACAAGGACAATACCCACTTCCCGGGCGCACTATGCATCTAAGAAATCTGGCCGTGGTGCAAGCTCGACTGTCAGCCACATTGCTCATCGACATACCATACATCAATGGCGTCGTGTTGTTTCTCGGGACTAGCGTCCTTGCCGGGGCCGAGGATGTGGCGGTATCTGGTTGTTCACATTTGGCCACGCCTACCAAGATTTCAATGGGGATGATCCCGGCACAGTCGCGCACGACTACAGGTCCTTACCCGCAACGATGACCCTCTGCTCAGGAGACCGTCGAGTTCCATTTGAAATCAGTTGAGCGATCACGCCAGTCGCCGCCAAAGTAAGCTGCACATCTTCTTCCGGGAAAGGCGAGGGCAAAGGCAAATCAGTGATCGCCACGGCTGGAGCAGTGGACGGCAGAACTAAGGTAGATGGAACTGGAGCCAAGCACTCCTGTTCTGGAACCCATGTCTTCAGAAGGCACTGTTTGCTTCCGCCGTCATGTTCACGCGGTCCAAACATGCTTCCTTTGACGAGTTTTGAAAATGTCTGTGCAACGAACTGCCCGGTTTGCCCGGTGTGAGCCGAGTCCGCAACCAGGCGGCTACGCAGCGAGAAGAGCTGCACCTTTTGCAGTGCAATTGCTGCACACCACCCTCTAGCACCGTTTTCTGCTCGCTTGCATGATAACATCTGATGAGCGGGAGGCAATTTCCCGCCGATCACTAATCAAATCTCAACACCGACTGACTCTCTTCCCCCTGGCAAGCTTGTACTGGCGTGTTTTCGAATTTGCGACCGTGCCTTTAGGCGAGTGGGTGTAGTTTTGCATGGCGCCATTTGTGGGGGCTTATGTGTTCATGTACATGGTTCAAGTTCCAGCTCCCCAAAGCCGTCACCTTAATCACATCCGTTTCGAAAGATGGGAAAGTGGTTCCATGTTTTTGACCCGAAACCCATTAAGGCCTCCCTCTCAGCAGTCCGGAAGCCTACAGTGCATAGACCCGAAAGCTTCAAAACCGGGGGGGGCATCCCTAATTCAGAAACCCATCAACCCACGAATTCTTCGGCAGGCCGAGGAGCCCGCGCGCGCCGTCCTCCGAAGTTGCGCCACGTTGCGCAGCTTGGATGCACTTTGATTGCTGGGGTTAGGATGATTCTGAGCTTCAAGTCATTGGCCTGCAGTTAGGCGAGCGGTTTGGCCGGGTTCGCAGAAGCCACGTAAATCGACGTAAATGGTCCCCACCTTCTGACTTTTCACAAAATGGTCGTTGAGAAGATCGAAATCCAAAGAACCCATGAGAACCCACATGCCCACATGTCTAGCCGTCGAAACCTGCCGGGCAATCTGGCTGCAACCTTCGATTCCCGAAATCTGGCAAGATGACCATGCTTTTGAAGTGCTCGTGGTGGTGTTGGAGACACTAGTGTTGGTGGCGGTGTTAGTGGGTGGTGGTCGTCGTCGTTTTCTCTAGCAGCGTAGTTATTGTAGCTTCCGTTGCCTTTCTTTTGTATCATATTTGATGCTGTTTGCTTTTGCGTGGTTTTCTTGTTGGAGGTGGTGTTGGCGTCACCAGTCCAAGTCTTGGGAAGACTTCGAACCGGTCACATGTTGTGCTGCTACTCAGGTACTGTCAGCCAGGACAGCTTTGAGCCGACGCTTTGCAAAGCCATGGGATTTGGTGCGGTTTGTCGCGATGTACAGGTTTCTAGTGGTTCTGTCGGATGGGCCCAGTCTTTGTAGACAGTTTAACGTTGCCTTGGTGTCGACCCCTACCCTTCAAGCTTTGCGTTGTTGAGTGGGTGTTGCGCACACTTCGGGTGTCATAACTCATGGTGTTTCTATCCGTAAGATTGTCAATCCGGAGCCAAACCCTGAATTGATTTTGGGGAGAAGGCTGTTAGGTTCGGTTCAGGACCTCACCATTTCGGGAAGGTAGTTTCGTCGGAATCTTTTCCGCCGTTGCCAACTGCCTCAGGATTCAGGTGTGTTTTCGCAGGGTTATGCAGGGTTGGAAGAAGGTGTGGCATTGTTTTTCTGGGGTAGGGGGGAGGTTTCTGTGTGCAAGGATGGCTGTGCAGAGTGATGCATCAAAGCTATCGAAGGTGTCGTGCTCTTTTAACCATCCAAGTCTTGAAGGGAGCACCAAGACTTGAATCTTTTGGGGAGAAACGCCACCAACACTCAGAATTTCCCAACCTACATCCCGCCGCTTTGAAGCTATAAGTGTGCTTGCAGCCAGACCCACCCTAAACCTCACACATGAAGCCCTATAAGCTTGAAACCCATAAATGTCTACAACCCTAAGAATCTGTAAGACAGCCTAAACCTCGGGCAAAACCCTACACACTGCTCCCGGGAGCTTTAAACCTGAAGCAAATGCTTAAACCCTCAAGCCTACACTGCCGAAAGCCGACAGAGGGAGACCCTACCAATCGGAGACCCCGATAAACTGCACAAGAAACCGCGAAAGCCCTCCTGTAGACCTTGTACGTACGTCCGAGATTGAACTACGCTTTGCACGAAGACCCGCCCGGCTAAACCCTAAACTCTGAACTTTAAACCAATTCGAGTCCTAGGAACTCGGCCCGCTCTGGGGACTGCAGCCGGCCTGCTGGCTCGGGGCTGCTGTCCAAGGGTGCCCTTGAACAAGAGCAGCCTTTTTATTGAAGGGGAGGGGCGGAGAATCGTTTGCTTGTGTGTGCAGCTTCATTAAACTGTTGCTTCGGTCCGCGTGTGAAGGCCGAAGGGAACCTACAGTTTACGATTTGGCGACATGGCTTCAGAGTTACGTTTGTAATTTTGAGGTTTTTGGTCTGGTATGGCTCAAAAGCCCGAAAAGTTAACCAGATGCAGTTTTTTTTCAGGTTGGGGCCTGACTTCCACACTTGAGCGTCACGAGTTACGCTTCAGCCAGGTGCCACAAGCGCCTTTGGAGATTCTGAAGGACGACCGAGAGCGTCTCGTCGTTGTCCGCCTCCTCAGCCGCCGCCTCATCATCATCGTCATCAGCATCATCAGCAACGATATCAATATGAAGATCACCGTCGCAATCATCTTGAGCAAGCTGCAAAGGCTCAACTACCAAACTACTGGGCCCCAACACAGTTTATTTCCAGCGGGCGGCCTGTGACTGTGAACTTCTCAAGCCTTCCATGGGCCTTGCAGGAAGATCCCTGCCAGCCCGATCTCGCACTCACTCGGAGCACGAGAAGGCGCGCTCTCCGGCTGCTCTCAGGTGCCCCCAGCCTTGAAGTTAAAACTCTGAGCTCGAGGCTCTCGTTTCCTTAAAGGCTGAGCCAAGATTTGGTCAACACTCCTCGCTCATGCATGGAGCTTGGGCACCCTAAACCTGAAAAGCTTCAGCCCAGCGAAACCGTCTTCAGTCACAGCGCTTAGGCATGTAACGTTCCGATCTGTAGATTCTGCCCGATCTCTGAGACTCTGTTTGTTGAGAAACGGCAGCTATGGTGTTGGTCTCCTTGGTGATCGGGCGACAAGTGCTACCAAACAGTAGCCTGTCCGAGCTCTGAAACCCCGAAGCCGTTGCCTATAGAAGTAGTACCGTGGATGTTTGCAAACGATGAGCTTGATCAGCAGCAACAGCGAAGCGACATAGCAGAAGTGATGCTAGCAGGATTTGTTGTACTTGTCTGTACGGGGCTGTTGCTCGTGGTCGCCGTCGCGGCTCGGAGCAGCTGCAGCTCGGGTCATGACCTGGTCGAGGTAGTGCCAGTTCTGGCAGAGAAAGTGGTAGTGGACTCTTGCGGCGCTATTGGTGATGGAGGTGACAACGGTGGTAGCGGTGGTGCGGGTCGTAAGAAACGCAAGCTCCACAGACAGCCATAGAGGTGAACCGCTATTGGATATCTGGGAACATGTGTGAAAAGGATGGGGAACTGCCAGAGGTCACGAGGGCGCTTTTCGACTTGGACTGCGACCCACTGGCCGCGAGGCTGATTGCTGAGGGACTCCGTAAACGTACTGTGATTCCTGTTTCTCTGATTTGAAAGACTATTGCTTCCCCAGAGCGCTACTTGTAAAGCAGGATGTTCACGCCGGGAGTGCATACGTAAGCATTGCTTCACTACTCACGTGCGATTTGACAGCCCTCAAGCGATCAGGGAAAATTATTGCATGGTAGCGGAGCACCTTTGGTGTTCCAGCGGACCTTCTAGAATTAAGCCCGAGGCTCCTGGAACCCCACGTTTCACCCGATAAGAGCTCTTTTCTTCTGCAACTGCACTTTGCTGTGCCTGCAGACTGGGAGGCTCCGAATTCGTTGGCCCACCCGCAATCCAGTGGTTGCTTTGTCGTAAAACACTGGAGGAAGTTTTTCTTTCCAGGGCCTGTGAGTGTGGACAGCAGTGGGCACAGTGGTTCAGCGCGTGTGGGCGTGGAGAGCCTTGGGAGCAGTGGATCAGCGCGTGTGGGCTTGGAGGGCCGTGCAAGTGGAGAAAGGTTTCTGGCTGGTTGTCACTGGCTGGGTGTGCAGCTGAGAGGTTTTCACATCTTGGTCGGTGCAGAGGGTTTTCGAAGGAGATGTCACAAGCAGATGGGTCGCCACAGCAGCAGCAGGCCCAACTGAGGCGGCAGCGGGGCCGAGCACGGCCCAGAGTTTTCAGGAGCAAGTGGATGCAGTGGTCAGGCAGCGCCTGGAGCAGGCTTTTGGGTCTGTTTTCGGCAAGGCGCTGACAGCAACACAAAGGGCCGCTGAGGCAGCGGAGAAGCAAGCGACTGGCAACAAGAGCGAAGGTCTCACCAAGGCTTTGAAGCTGGAGGTCTGGGCCTCAGTCCCGTCCAGCTGATCACTTGGCTGGTGGCACATGACGAGGAGTTTGAGGATGATATCACGGGCATCGACGTAGATGTGGCTGTGAGCCATGTTTTGCTAAGTGATGAAGCTGCAGCCCGGAGCCAAAAGTTGTTTGGAGTTCTTTGCACCTATCTTCGGGGCCGACCTTTGCTTATTGTGAGGGCCCAGGAAGACCGGAACGGCCTGGAAGGACTCCGTCTTGTGAAGCGGGAGATGGAACCCAAGGAGCGGGCTCACTGGCAATAGTCCGGCAATTGGCTGGCTGGGTCTTCAAAGAGGGAAGCCTTCACGAGCAGCTTTTGGCATTCGAGAACGCGGTGAAGGGATACGAGAGCAGCTCTGGGAACACATACCCGGATGACCCTTATGATTGCAACCCTCGTTACCTGTTTTGTTTCAGGACTGTTTTCGGTGCTTGTGAATCTCTACACGCTTGTCACACCTACATGCCTACGTGTAGCCGGGCTCTAGCACATCAGTTCTCGAAAAGCGAGAGTAGCCTCGAGCTACTGCTCCAGTAGTCAGCTAAAGCTGTAGTGCGCCGCCATGCTGCCGGTTTCCTTAGTTGTGCCCATTACACAACTTGCCGCCGCGCCTGATTCGCCCAGGCCTTTGCCTCCTCGGTGCGTTCGTCCCCCAGGATTTGTCTTCGCCCCGGTTGCCTTAGCCGCGCATTCGTGGGAGTGGTACATGGTTACCTTCCGCGAGTGTTTTGCCTTAGCCCCTCATGAGGGACAGCCCTTGGAGCCTTGCCTCCAGGAATTCCTTTTTGCCTGGACTGTTTGCCCTCGCATTTTGTCCTTTTTACCAGTGCATGAGTGGCTCCCCCTTGCCCTAGCCAATGATGAATGCCATCAGCATGTTTTGGAATTGATCATTTAGGTACTGCCCACCGGCCAGGTCCTTGGCCAGGTGCTCCGCTGTCGCTCATACTTCAGCCTGCTCTCAGCCTTTCGCACCCGGCAGCCGCTCGCGATGCCTTGCTCTTGCCTCATGCGCGAGCAGCCGATGTCGCTTTGTTCTTTGTGCCTCTTCGCATTTTGCCTTACTCGTGGCACCTGCCAAGCCTTCAGGCAGCCTTTCCTTTGCCAGGTGCCTCGGGGCAGCCTCCTGGACCCCGCCTTCAAAACTTTTTGCTCTCAGGTACCGTCAGGCCCCGCATTTTGCTTTATGTTGGCGGCCCTGCCTGGTTGCCTTTGGCTTTGCTTAGCCAAGAAAACCACGAAAAAAAGTTTCTCATCGTGATGTCACGGATTAGCCTTTTGCCCTCAGGTCCAGCTGCCCGCGCCTCAGATGCAGCCGTAGATTCACTCCAGTATCACGGGCCTACAGCCTGGCTGGACTCCGAAGGAGACCCCGAGGCCTAGCATTGGCAGCCTTGCAGCATAAAAAACTGCGGCCCTCTACGGTCTGTGCTTACACTGCTCATTTGCTTACTCACAGACTGGCCTTAGGCGGGGCTGTCTCGCCATGGTCATGCCCTTTGCCCTAGCCTCTGTTCAGGCCTTCGCACCGCCACACCATTGAATGCACAGGACACCTGTCGCACTTTGCGCTTTGCTAAGTTTCCGTATGATTCGGCATAGACATGACCGCTGCAGCACCTTTCCAGTCCCACTTATGGGCAGTTCTTTAGCCAGCCTAGCCATGGCCTCTGATCGGGACCCTTTGGCCGATTGGCTCCAGACCCTGACGCCGCGTACTTTGACTCGCCTTCAGGAAGCACATGCAGCCTCTGCCGATTCAGCCGCTGCCACGGCGGTCCCAGCCGATAATCGGCCTTCCGATATCCCATATGGCCTTTCTCCGCGTAGCCTGTTGATCTACTAAAATCAAGAAGCCTATTTTCATGCACAAGTCGGATGTTACACGGGATAGGCTTCGATTAAATATGTCCCTCAGGACTCAACACGCTCGTTTTGAGGGTTGGGTCCTTGGGGGTTGGATCTTGGGGCTTGGAAAACACAAAAGTTATCAAAATCAGAAGTCAACTTGAAGAAAGACCTATAGGATATTGTGCAACACGTTGGGTTCGTCCAGCAGTAATGTAACTGGAGATTTGCAGACACTGAACAAATTGAGAAAGAAGTCTGTTATATTTGTGGTGAATGCACCAACATTCTGTCCAAGCCGGTGTTTACAGGTGCTGGTATTGAGAATTCATGAAAAATTTCTTGTATATTTCTGTCCAAGCCGGTGCTTACAGGTGCTGTTATTGAGAATGTCATGAAAAAGTTAGTATTTTATTTTTCTGTCCAAGCCGGTGTTTGCAGGTGCTGTTGCGCATGTTGTGCCATGCCAATGACCCCTTGCACCGACATGGGCACGTCGGGCAAGGTCACATTGGACGGCTGTCCATTATTGTTTCCTCACACAGCTCAGAACAACCTGTCAACACAAACAGGTTGCCGCAAAGCTGAGGAAAGTTTGACCACGTCTCCAGCCAAAACTACACTTGACAACAAAGCAAGTCCAAGGCTGCAAGGGCCGTGACTCGTGTCCCAAATTGCGATCGAAATTGTAAGAGCCAGAAGCTGCAAAGGTTGTGACTCGTGGCCCGCAGGACCTGCACCCCAAATTGTTTTGCTAGGAAGCTAGATGTCTGTGCAAGAGCCAGAAGCTGCTAAGGTTGTGACTCGTGGCCCACATGACCTGCACTCCAAATTGTTTTGCTAGGAAGCTAGATGTCTGTGCAACGTGCTGTTGCGCTGTTGTGCCCTGCCAATGACCCCTTGCACCGACATGGGCACATCGGGCAGGGTCACATTGGATGGCTGTCCATTATTGTTTCCTCACACAGCTCAGAACAACTTGTCAACACAAACAGGTTGCCGCAAGGCTGAGGAAAGCTTGACCACGTCTCCAGCCAGAACTACAATTGACAGCAAAGCAAGTCCAAGGCTGCAAGGGCCGTGACTCGTGTCCCAAATCGCACTCGAAATTGTAAGAGCCAGAAGCTGCAAAGGTTGGGACTCGTGGCCCGCAGGACCTGCACTCCAAATTGTTTTGCTAGGAAGCTAGATGTCTGTGCAAGAGCCAGAAGCTGCAAGGGTTGTGACTCGTGGCCCACAGGACCTGCACTCGGCCCACAGGAAGAATTTGGAACACACTGCTGTGGAAGAGACTCGCACTGAGTGACCGCAAATTTTCCAAGCACTCACTGTCATTTCAGAATGTACACCGAACTACTTATGTCAGATTTCTGACAATCTGCGCAACTGCTTCCCCGAATTGTGCAGTGTATTCTCCACTAGCCTGTATATCTGCACATACCCGTGAAGCGGCCAGTCTTCGCTTCGGCTTACCAGACCAATGAAAGCATTATGATCTGGTCTGGGCCTGGCCAGGTTCTCAAAATCAAACCCAGGCAAATGCCACAGTTGCAAGGGCTTCACTGACTTCCCGTTAAATGCACCCATGTAGGTGCAAGTGTTTTCGAAGCCACAAAGGGACAGAACTGTTTTGACACACGCTGTTCCAGCACAGGGCAGCAGTCACATGCCCAACCCAGGAAAATCCCAAGTGAGCAAACAAGGGTCCGACAATTTCCCTGCAATACAAAGTCCCGCTCAGTCCATGAGCCTTCCCAGCCGTTGCTTTCAGCACGTAGGGCATGAAAGGAGCACATAATGACAAAAGAGGAGCACGGTGTGCCTCACCAATGCAAAGCCTTCTTCTCACACGCTGTGTCCGCATCCAGAAACAAACGCAACTCTTTCGCCAGCAACATGTTGTGTTCGTCATTGTAGAGTATGTCAAAGATGGGCCCCCGGAGACCGGATTCGATCAGTTTCTGCGAAAGTTTGGCGCTCCCTGAATAGTATTCAATGTATTGCAGCAACCCCGCACATTGATGAGGTCCCACATCGATTGAACCTGCTTCAATTTTGGCTCTGTTGTCATAGCTACGGCTAATGATGCACATCAGCTGACACTCGATGGTTCGGCTCTTCAATGCGGGATAAGCCAATCCAATCAGCCCATGCCATTTCATGGCCACTCTGCCCACGTTGAATTCCTGGTCGTAGCTCAAAAACTTTGCACCAAGATCCTTGCAACCATGAGCCTGTGACACCAAGGCTCTGTGGACCTGGCCAGCAAGATCAACTGGGGATGATAAGTATTAAATATACCAGAATCTGTGACCCATAACTTTGAACAGACTCCGGCCTTGGGGAGAAAGACAAGGAAGCAAACGGAAGGAAATGCGAACATTGCAATCACGACGTTTGCTCGAAGACCTCCTCCACCCAAGTGTCAAGCCGATCAACTTCAACAGTTCCTGTGATTGGAACTGCATCTGTAAAATTCAGGGCAGGAAGAGTACACGGTCGCTCCACTTCAGATGATCTACCTCCCAACTCAGATGACTCTGCAGCATTCTTTTTCCTTTTGCATTTCTTGCGTGCTGGCTGCACAGGCCCAGCACTACCGCTGAAGACCAGCGATGATCTCAGCACATGCTGGCACGGCCACTGGAAATTGGACATGTTGGTGATTCACTCACAAAACATTGATTTGCTGTCCACACAGACTCAACCAGAGACTGTGCCATAGTGCAACTGCGGGTTGCAGAGTCTGAATTCAGACACTTGATTCACATAAACTTTAAACCATACGTCTGGTCCAACTTGAGCAACAGATTGATTCAATGCTTGCCTGGCACATGAAGCACATTCCACAAACGAACAGGACACAATGTCAGGAAGGTTCTTGTTGCTGATCGTTTTCTCCCCGAGCAATCTGCAGCATAACTATGGTGAGACTTCATGTCATGTCATCTTCAATTGCACACTTCAGGCATTCAGCAACTGTAATTGCAACTGTAAGGACTCAATCACAGCATGACCAGCAACCCCGTGCGCAAGCTGAAGCCATAATTGTGAATCGAACATGTTGCCGCTATGACAGCAGGAGCAGTTTCACACACATTGGACTCGGCTGGATGCACTCACTCCCTGTGATTTCTTGAATCCACCGAAGACTTGAAGCCAGGAACACGATACTTACATACATGACATTGACAGCAATCTGCTACCTGCTGACATGTTTTCCCCTGTGATGTGTTTATCACAAAAAGAATTGAAGAGGCTACTTGGCGTACTTTGTAGGCGAAGGCATTGCGTCGATAATCGGGGCAAGGCGTTCCAGGACAGCCTCAGGGGCTCCTCCGCCGGGGGGGCGGGCTCTCCTTCACCAGTGTGTGGACTGGGAGGATGGGGGCGGGCTCTCTTGGACTGGGAGCATGGACACAAGGCTCTGCCGGCAATGCCAATGAATCAGGGTTTGCTCGATCGTCCACGTTCATGTCCAACAGCTGGCTTGCCAACTCCTCTTTGAATGCAGCGATATCTGGATCTTCTTCCACTGCTGGTCCGGGCATTTGTTCGAGCACCTGCTCCTTGCGCTTTCGTGACGCTGCTTGCCTGCGAGCCAGCCCTTGCAAGGCCAAGGCTGTGCCTCTTCCAAACCCTTTGCCTTTTCCACGGCCTTTGCCTTTTCCTTTGCCCTTGCCTTTGCATTTTGCTTTGGCACACGGTTTTGACTTTGCTTTTGCTTTTGCCATAGCTCTCCTCGCCTTTTTGGCCTGCAATCAAGTCACAATTGAGTCACAATTGAGTCACAACAATTGAGTTTAAGCCTAGCTGAGAAATTCACTGGAAGGTCTTGCCAAGGTGCCTTTTGTTCTGCAACCTTCTCATCCCACATGTTTTGCCAACGTTGTTGCTCGGCCTGCTGTTCCTGTCGCATCAGGGCTTTCTCCAGGTCCTGGAAATCCTGTTTTTCTGAGGGCTCCATGTTTTCCAGCAATGCTGATACAAAACCATCAGGCATATCTGAATCAGGAGCCTTCTGATTGTCTGGCTCTGCAGCTTCGCGGCAAGCTTCTGCAAACTCTTCTCCGAAACATGCCTGAAACTGTTTCAACAACTCCTTCTTGGAATTCTTGTGGGGTTGCGTCACATTCAAGTAGTCCGCCATCAATGTCAACTCCGCAAATGTCCTTTTGTGCCCGGAGCGCAAAGTGTTTTGCACAAGTGGTTCCCAACCACCGGTGGCTTCGAAATAGAGTCCTGCATTTGTTGACAGTTTCGGAGGGGCTTCACATGCTTCCCAGGCCTCAGGGTTGTAAAGGAGCTGCCATGAGCAACCGGCCTCTACTTGCAACTGCCATCCCGAGCACCTGCTGCTCTCATGAACTTCGGACAACCGCCATGCCAACACTGCCCATTTGAAGGATCCCAGAACAATGTAGGTCTCTTCCACATTGCGCAAAGTAATGATTTGCCCAAACACATGTTGTTCTTAAAACAGAGCAACTCAATCGCAGACCACTACTCTGTTGTTTCACCCCAGGCCTTCAATTTCACGTTCTGCGTGCTCAAGTTGTTCTGAGAATAGTAGCGCAGGAACGACCATGCTGCTGCAGAAACGACCAATTGTTGTTCAGAAATGGTGTCCCACGTTTTGGCTGCTAGGACTTTCGACATTTCCCTCGGGAGCTTGTGATGTGCGGCCACAAATTCTGGATTGGCTCTGAAATCATCCTTGGCCTTGTGCCAGTACCTGAGGAACTTCTCTCTGCTCAACTTGGCAGGGTGAGCCATGTCCCGACACTCCAATATGTCGCAGTTGGTCAGCAGCTGCTGGATACATGTCCCCGAGAGTTTTGGTGTGCTTTCGGACCTGTGGCTGTTCGTTAGAGTTGGTGACAATCCTCGACGATCTTGCTGTCCGGAAATGTGGCTGTGAGAAATCCGGAAATGTGGCTGTGAGAAATCGCAACAAATCTCGTCCAGCTTGGTAATTCAAATGCCAGCCAACTGACTGAAACTGAAGGGCAGTGTAGCGCATGCAAGGATCAAAAGTCAACCTGAGATCTGCACTCAGCATGCGAGCCTTAGGTGCACCACTGCATTCCAGGCTTTGCAAGCATAGCCAATCTGTCCTCATCAGTCTCATGGCATTGATGGCATCAGGAGCAGGACCACTCGGCACTTTGGTGTAACACTCCGGAGGGGAGACGTACTTGGAAAATGTTGCACACCGATTCGCCAGCATTTCAAAGCCATAATCCATGACTTTCATCATGAATTTTCAGGCTCCTGGACCCAAAACAGCAAATCATCCCAATGCTCCTCGGAAACCATGATTGCCGCAGTTCCTTTCAAACTCCAGTGCTGGCTCCAGCCAACGCTCACGTCCTCGACAGTTTTGATGTCGTGGAGTTGTGCACTGTAGTAGTCCCAGCAAGGCTCCTGCAGCCGTGCAATAACATGTGCGTTCTCCCAAGTCACCCATGAGTGGCCCAGATAGGCCAGTTTCAGTCCAGCAGCCTCTTTGAAACACAATTGAGGTTGGTTGATGTCATCCGGACCTTGCTCGGAACTCAGATACCACTCCAAAACCATTCGGGAGGCAGTGAACTCGGACAGATTTTCCGCAGCAGCCTCGTTCCACGAAAACCACCGAGACGGTTTCGTGCAACCCCCCTTGATTTTCCAGGATATCATTTTTTCCGGAAGCGCCGTCCAGAGATCCTGGTCTGAAGCTCCCATCATGTCAAACTCGAAAGCAATGCGAGTCTTGTACTTCTCGAAGATTTCGCTTTCCTGGCTGAGGTACAACTAGAATTGTATTGGTTAATTTATTATGCATTGTACAATTGAGAATTGGAAAAGCCTGGCCTCGTTGTTGGACTGCAAAAAGCTTTCGAGAGCGTCCTGTTTCTCTGAGAAGAAGCCTCCAGAGCCGAAGGGCTTGTAGTTCAGGGTCCACATGAACGTCGTTAGGAGGACATTTTTTTTGGAGTTGTCCTCTGAGCGGCCCCTTGATATCCCTACGCGGGCGATGGATTTTGTCGTAACTGTAATGTACGAGCAAGTTGGTCCAAGGAAAATGCGTTGGCGGCACACCCGATGCTGCCTTGATCCATCAATATGTGCAACATCGGAATCATGTCTGCAGACTGTGCGTCAAATCTCATGCTGTGCACTGTGGCTGGATCCTCTGCACGGATGACTGCGCATTCTTCGCCACGAAAAGTTGCTTGGTCTCCCGGGTTCAATCGGGCCAACATGGACAGCAGCTGAGAGTCCGGCTGGAAATCGGTTATTTGCAACCCGGCGATTTTGAAGCACTGACTGCTGACAGCCTGGAAAAACTTCAGGGTGGCAAGTCTCTCAATTTCTCGATGTGCCGCCAAACGTTCAACTTCCGGCATAAGGTCATATTGTCCAGGGCGGAGGATTTTGGCCGAGTTCACAAATTGAGCAGTGGCATGGGCAAAACAATTGGCAGAACTGTTGCAAAAAAGACTCACAAGCCAATCTTTCGTGCTGTGATGGGAAGAATCAGTGACCATGGTCAGTTTCCGAACATTGAGAAATGACAAGGATTTTCTTGCTTGTACATGCTCAGCAACTTCCGCTGCCACAGATAAACAGCGCCAGGCTTGACACCACCCTCTCTGTCCGTCTCTCTGATCTCAGCCAACTTCATCGTGGAGACCTTTGTGTTGCGTGCTTGTTCTATGAAGTCCCAAATCTGGTGAACGGACATTTTCCAGCGAGGGTCTTCTCCATCATCAGCAGACAGCAGACCTGCAATGCAAGTTCATAATTACTCACTCGACAATAGTAATTGTAATTGAACAATTGCCAATTGATTTCAAGTGAAATGATGCCCCCGGACTCATGAACGCAGCAGACCAACCTTACCCAAACAGCCAACCTCCTTCCTCGCCCTGACAGTCGTCGCGAAGGAACTGCTCTCTCGAAAGCTTCGTTTGCTTGTACATGCTCCAAGATGCTGTGGGCCATAGCTCCATGCAAAATCTGAAACAAAATGGTTCGCAATTGTTTCAGAGCAGCCAAGCTCTGGTTTTTCCAGGGTGGCATGTTTCTGGATCGACGGACCTTCGCGGCATTGAGGACAAAAGCTAGCACATCCGAAAACAGAAGTTCTCCTTGCCAAGGGCCTGACACGTCTGAGTACATGATGCCCCAAACCTTTCTCCAAGATTCTAGAACTGAAGCATGTAGAGAGGAAAGAAAGTCTTGCACTCCCAAGACCATTCCATTCGGCTGCAAAATGAGGACATGGTTCCCAGCAGTGCCATGCACATCGATTCTCAAGCCATGCTGTCCAGCCGCGTATGCCTGGGCTGTAGCCTCTGCTGAGATTCTCTGGAACATATTATTCCAGAGGTAGGTCGACTTGGCTGGAGTTTGGCTTTTGTCCAGTAGCTTTGCAAAGAACATCATCAGCAGCATGGTACTCGCACATCTGCAATTCAACATACTTGTCCTGAACCAGGGCCACTTTTGACAAGCATCTATGTGTGTGCATTCATTTACTGTCAATCATTTCATAAATTGGCTTTAAACTTGTAGATTTCAGGTTCACACATTTTATTCTTCACTGTGGCCTGAGGTTCATTGAACGATAATGCAAATCTGTCTCTGTCAGGATATCCTCGGACAAGCAAAGGTCTTGCAGTGTTCTGGCATGTTTCGTCAGAGCGTTTTGCTCGCCATTGTCCACAAGCTTGTCCATGACATAGTGCAGATCCCAGTACAGCTGGGAATCATCAGGAATTCGATATGCCACCGGGCCAACAGCCACAGCAAGACCTTCCATGACCAGAGAGTCTGCATTTGCGGGCACATGCCGGAAACAAGGCTCAGCCATGGCGCATATGTGTACTGTAACCTTGCGATTTGAAATGTGAAAGTCATATTGCGCAACTGCTGAGCCATGTAGGTTACAGTTGACACCTTACCTTACTTATACCTGTTGCGTCGTGATTTATGTGGAACATCCCAGGCGAAATTGAAGCTACAGAGACATGACAAAATGTCTGCATCGAACAACCACATGAGAACTTGTGAAGCCATGAGTGTAAAGAGCAGTTGCAATCGTTTTTTTCGCCCTTGTTCCGCGAACCCCTCACGGATTTGAAGACAGCCTTGTGTCGGAACTGAAATGAGCCGCAATTGGCAACGCAGGATCCAGTAATCATCAGTGCAACAGCCATTGGCATGCTTTGGGCTCCCTGCGAAAATTGTATTAAGGATTGAACTGTTTGATGAATTGATCTACTGCCACTCAAGCAAAAGTTGTATTGGGTTCAGTGTTCTCGAGGATCTCGAAGCCATGGTCGGCCTCCTGACCGCAGTGGGCAACGACTTGCTGGTCTGGTGTTCGTCGACTCCGCCCATCTCCTGATACAGTCATCATGAAACCAATGGCCGCAGTGGAGCTGTAACAGGACCTGTTCGCCCTCATCCATGGTGTCCTGACAACACAAATTGTCAAATGCAGTCATCACAACACACAAGGTCTACACTGGAGATGGAGCTGAAGCAAGCAACACTCGTGCGGTCCATGCTGTCCTGGCAAATGAGACATATTGGAAGCTCAATGGCCTCTGCCTCTGCTTGGATCTCTTGCTGGTCCTGCTGAACTGTTCCAGCTGCAGGGGTGGCTGGGGGGTCCGGCTGCTGCATCAGGAGCGGGTGGATCCTTCGGGGGGTGTTGCAGCCACAACTGCTTCAACCACAGCATGCTCCACTGTCTCGGGCTCAATTGTGCGAGGGCCGGCTGGAGGCGCAACATGATCAGGGGATGCGCGGTGAATCACTGGCATTGCTTTGCCCAAAGTCGGCACAGTCTTGGGAGCCATAGCAGGGGATGTGTTTGTTGATGGTTGTGCCGAAGGCACTGTAGGCCGTAGGCATTGCTGTATGGCCGGCCTGCTTGGGCGGAGGGGGCGCCCGGGGTGCTACAGGGGCTGCGGGCTGAGGTGGCCCAGACGTTGCTCGGACCAGGATCGGGGCAGGTGTGACAGCTTTGGCATGTGCCGGCAGCGGTGCCTTTGCCGGTGCAGGTGGTGGGCTTGCACTTGCACTTACTGCCACAGGTGCTGGGTGGGCACTTGCTGGCGGCATTGCTGCTTTCGGTCCTCCCTGCAGCTTCCTGCCAATGTCGCCTGAGCCTGGAAACATATGCTGACAGGTTTCATAAATGAGTCGTGCCAGCCCAGCGGGCGAGCAATTTCCTCCACCGCAGCGTCTGTCGAATTGAGGGGCAACTTCGACGCCAACTGTTCCATGAGCTGTGGTTCGCACTGTCGGACACGACCAAATGCCGTCTGGAACCGCATGTGCAAGTCTTCGTAGGATATCACACCTGCACAGCCAAAGATCAAGTCACAATTGAATGTTCTTATGAATAGCAAAGAAGAATTAGAAGCCGACCAGCCCTTTGATCTCCAAAATGTCGTGGCAATAACATCTGACAAGTCGCGGAGATGGCTGAGCCGGATACTTGGCCTGAGCCTCGTCAGCATCCAGAGAAGCACCAAGAGTCCCCTTTGGCTCAATTGACTGAGGTACCCAGCCTCGGCGTCAGAGACAAACACAAGTGACACGAGTGGGAAATCCCGTCCCGCCTCCAGCTCACCGTACAATTTCTCTAAGCTGGCCACAAGCCTTGTCCTTGGAAGACCTTTCAATACTGGTCGTGGGTGGCAGGACTACAGTGGCGATCTTGACGCCCAGCAAACGGAAGGAGTTGATACAGCCCAGCCAACGGACATTGTCGAGGCCCAGCCAACGGACACGACCGTCCGATTGAACAAAAGAGTAAACACCAGAGGATGACATATGACGACTGCTGGAAAGACTACTATTGGAACTGGAGTTAGGCATGACTGGAATGAGTCGTGGCCTGCTGCTCAAAGTGCAGACAGCCCGAACCCGGAGGCCAACCCGAACCCAGAGGCCAACCCGAACCCGGAGGGTGTCAGCTACACAACAGCTCCTGAAGGAGACACGTCAGTGGAGACATCGTGAGCAGGTGCTGTGGAGAGTATGCAGTTGAGTTCTGAGATTCCATTGCCTTCCGATTCAACTGCAGCTTGGCTCTTGCCGAGTGTGAGCCCTTGTGATCCTCCGGACTTGATTCTTCCAGCAGCAACAGCAGCAGCATCTGCTTCGAGCTCTTCTGGGGGTTTGGCTCTGAGTCCAACCCGGTCGGAATCTCAGTTGCCAACCCCGGCCAGTGGCGAAGGTGTGCACACTAAATTCAAGTTGCAGCTTCTGAAGCATAAGAACACCGACTCCAAAAAGAGGAAGAGCCAAAGGAATGACAAGCACAGGTGACAAGTTTTGAACAACTGTATATAGGAACAAGCAAGTTCAATACCCTATTTGTGCTGTATTGCAGAATTGCAGCAGCATCGCTCAATAACAGCTTCTTCCTTTGCCATGTGTATAGATATGTTGGCTTTTTGCATGGGGGCAAGCACGATTGTGACATTCATGTCAAAATTCCAGTGCAGTTGTTCGGGCTGTTACTTGTTCAATTGTTTTGCCACCACTGTCAGTGAGGTCAGGCCATGTCATGTCCGGCATGATTTGTGCATATTTTGGCTCAAGGCAGAAACATGGCTGTGGCTGAAGAACAGCAATGGGCTTTGGAAGCAGTGAAGGCTTTACCGCCTACTTGGCTGTTTACAACAAGGGGGAGGATGCCACAATTCGTCGCCTGAGGACTGCGAGCTTTCTTGTGGGCGCGTGATATCATGCAACTACCGCCCGATTCAGTTTGAGCACCTTGACCGTGTCCAGAGCACCTTCTGCTCCCAGTGCGGTGCCTCGCACAGCTACCAGAAGGTGGCAAGTGCATGTCAGCCTTGACCGAAATTTTTGAACCCGGAGTAGCGACTGGCCTTGGCCCCTGACCGCATGCACGACAAAAGGACCGAGTGCGAGCCAATCGAACCACTGTAAGTGATTCGTTCCCGTCTTCACAAAGTGATCTGTCTTGAGTCGGCCCAAGTTTTGGGTCCGCCCGATGAATAGTGACACGGACGAGCTGCGACTACACGTCGACCTGTTGAAGGTTTGGATCCAGCTCCACCAGAGGATCGACCTCCTGCTGGCCTCACTTCGAAGTTTGGAGATCACCGTGGAGCCGGAACATACTGATACTGCCACTTTCGACCTCTCGAGCCGTGATTAGATGGCTCGGGTGCCTGGTGCTGACACCCAACCCCGGGGCCCGGGGTTGGGGTTGGGGTTGGCCCCAACCACAACCCGCGGTTGAGGTTGGGTTCAACCCAACCCTAACCTCAGGTTAGGGTTGGGTTGAACCAGAACCTGCGAACCTGAGGTTCAGGTCCGAACCCCCAACCCACTCCTGCGGAGTATGCTCATGCAGTTGGCACGATTCTCCGTGCTGGCTTGTTGATCGTCGTCGCTGTAGACGAACTGTATTTCCAAGTGGAGGAAGCCAGTCGGCTCGTCCAACAGATGTCCGTGACGTACATCAGAACTTGCACTGGGAGAAGTGTGCTGTAAAAGCGGAGGCAGCAGGTCTTGCTATCGGTGAGGGACCACCACCAAACCTGCGGCCGAGGTCATAGACCAGACCCTCTGGAACACGTTGTAGGGTCTCGCATAGCTCCGCAAGGGCTGCCGTAACCGGGTTGAAGCACATGCGCCAGGCCTCGCAGGTGTCTCAGATCTTTGATAAGGCCGTGTACGAAAGACGTGAACATCGGCTCGCAGCAGCAGGTTAAAGAGTGACACCACCCTCGCTGCATTAAAAAAAGATGTTTGTGGTGCAACTCGGCAAGAGCTTCCGGTGGCAAACACGAATCACGAGATTCTCCACTGAGAGGAGTGCCAGTGGCAGCCATTGTTGCAGACGTCCTCACTGGACATGGTACTGATGGTCCAGTCGGCTCGCAAGAGCTGCTTGAAGCTTGCACGTGCCCCGCAGGCGCTTCCTGCAATCGTGCCCTCAGTAACTTCTGATGCCAGACATCAATGACGGCATAATCGGTTGTTGGCTTGGTCGAGAGCCAAGATCTGATGCCGGCGCATCTCTTCGCCAGTGTCCGCATCCTCCAGTACCTGTCCCGATTGTCCGTCTGCTGAGCTTGCACAAGTTACCACCGCTGAGGCTCATAAATGGCATCGCTTTCGATTTAGCACTTGTGTCTTCTGCGTCTGAGAACGGAGGGGTGTTTTGCATTGCTGTGGAGAAATGCAAAGTGCTTTGTACTTCTGGCCAAATTACCAAGTCTGTGAAGCGGCATACCACTGGTAAACCTTTCGATTGTTGTCCACTACTTCTGCACTTTCGGCTGGAGATCAGCAGCCTTCTGCTCATTTCTTGCCTCAGCATGCTCACACACTACATGTCTGACCCTGGCTCAGGTCCTCCACGTCTTTGCCATCAAGCCGCTCGCAGCTTAATCCCGAACCCCTTCGGTTGCTCGCCCTAACCCCGCCTGATCAGGTGCTTCACGACCTCGCACGTGCCGCCCACTGACCAGCCACTGTGAGTTTTCACACCTTGCCTTTGCACGAGTTTCACGCCCGGGGGCCGCCTCGGCCGCCCGTCACACCCGACCGCCTTGGTCTCCGATCCCTTGGTGCCCTCTGCCTTGCAGGGCTCTGGCTCCACGGCCTGCCTTAGCCTATGCACCACAGTGCGTCTCATGCCTAAAACAGTTGCCTCAGCCTTTGCCTATTGCGTAACTTCTCACTCGTTTTCTCACCAAGCCTAGCAGGGGGTTTTCTTTTTGGACAGATTCTGCCCTGCAGCCTCTGTCCCCTCCCTGCTAGCCGCACAGCCTACAGATCCAATATGGTGAAAAAGAGAGAGTGATGTGCTAGAGCAGTGCAAGCCTACCTAAAACCTCGGAGTTCCCAGCCTTAATTCAATCAAGCATACTTGGTTCACTCAACTTCTCACAAAGTTTAGTCGAGAAGTTTTTACTTGCCCATGCAGCTACTTTAAATTGCTTGGGTACTTGTCGTCGCATCTGCCTACAGATCCAACACGGCCAAAAAAAGAGCTAAAGTGCCAGAGCAGCGCGAGTGTACCTTAAACAGGAGGAGCAGTACGAGGAGGAGGAGGAGGAGGAGGAGGGCAGGAAGAGGAGGAGGGGCAGGAGGAGTGGAAGTAGCAGGAGGAGTAGGAGGCAGGAGGAGCAGGAGGAGGGGCAGGAGGAGGAGCAGGCGGGGGAGCAGGAGGAGAGGAGCCGGAGGAGGAGGAAGAGGAGGAGCAGGAGGAGCAGAAGGAGCAGAAGGAGCAAGAGGGAGCAGGAACAGGAGCAGGAGCAGGAGGAAGAGGAGGACGAGAGGAAAAGGAGGACAGGAAGAGGAGGAGGTTGTTAGTGGTAGACGCGGGAAAGCGAATTTTGGTACCGGTGTCGGATTGGCTGCGTCTGTTTGGAAGCACTAGTCAGGACGAGGAGCCTTTGTTGAAGGTTCAGAGTCAGGTGGGAAGTCAGGGTTAGGGTTTAAGGATTTTCATTAGAGTGCGTTGTTCATCGCAAAGATTTTGCTTTCAGTGTTTCCATCCGGGATTGTTAAAACTGCTTCATAAACACCCAAATTCGTGCAGCAATTCGTTCGTTTAGGTCGTGCGTCTTTCGCAGAAACCAGTGAGTGTGATGGTTTCATTGCAGAGACATGCCAACCGAAAAACCACGGCCCTTAATCCTGAGACCGAGACTCGGGCCTCTTCAAACGGAGCCCGACCCCGAAATCCTTAAAGCCGAAACCAATTGCATCGAATCTCCAAGTCTGGCAATTTCAAAGCGGCAAATGCCAAATCCATTTTGGAAAGTCGCTCGGTTCGCCAGGGTTGCACACCTCGAGCAGTCCCTCACGCGAGAGGAGCGAACTGCTGTGATCTTTGTGCTACCATTCCCGGAGAACCTTAGGTCCTCAAATATGAGTTTTTGTTACTCCAAGCCGCATGCATTAGTAATCAGACTCCTCAGTACCCGGGAAGCTTTATGTAAAAACATATACCTGCGAAATAGCTTATGCTGCACGACTCGCACTTTTATTTTCGCAACCCAACGGCTATGCAGGGTGGACTGACCGGTCTTCCAAAGTACGCCTCCAACCCCGATCCTACAGAAATCCTAACCCAAAGAGGCCTCCCCAACCCGAAACCCGCATAAACTTCAGTGGAATATACCCTTTTGCTAGAAGCCCCGGAAACCAGTGAGGAGCCGCTCTTGCAGCGCTTTCACTCGGACACTCGAAGGGAAGTTTTGGGTAGCTCATTTTGTTCACAGTCGGGGCGCATGTTTTTTTTGCATGTTCATGGTGTTGGGGAGCTTGAGGGTGAAGAGGATTGAGGTCCCTTAGAATGAAGGGAGTAGGGGCGTGTCAAGGGGTTCGATGTGGATCAACGTGGCTTAAGAGTGGCAGCCGCTATGGTTTTGTTTACGCTGTGATGCAGAGGGTCTGCTTGTTTTCATGCTGCAGACTTCGCGACTCGAGCGCGAAGTGGGTCGCGGATTGAGTACCTTTCTCGGACATTGGACCCGAATCCTCATACCGTAAACAAGCGCAAGAATCCAACATCCCTAAAGCCTGTATGTTGCACACCCCTGAATTGGTCATACATATCCACGCTTTACATCAATCCGATCTCTTTTTGAGCTGGAGTTCCAGGAGCTGCGAGCAAACTTTGCTGCCGAGCTCGAGGCCTTTTGCTTTTGGAGTTCGGGTGCGTGCGGCTTGGCATAGAGCTTTGAGGTTTACGGGTTTTTGGGTTTGAGAGAGTCTTGGTTTCGGCCTTCTGGTGCGCGGTTTCGAGATTTACGCTGCTTAGAACTTTTGAGCTTCAGGTGCAGGTAGGTTGAAGTGAGGTGGTGTACCCATTGTTAGAGTAGAAGGTCTTGCCCTCCGATGGGCCTGCAGAGCAAAGATCCGTTGTTGGATTTATCGGATCGATCTTAAGTTAAGGGTAGGCTCCCGGCCTTTAAACCCACCAGATGTTGGGGGGTCTAGTACACTTGACTCAAGCGACGTATCGAAGCCCGGCTTTCGGAGTCTAGAAAAGCATGTTGACAACGGCATGGAACAATGGAAAATAGCATAGAACTTCAATTCTGAACCTCTCAACGCTGTGGGGCCCAGATTCCAGGAAACCCTCGTTAGACAAATAAAATCTCTGGACCTCGAAGCTTCGAAGGCGGTTCGCGCGCAACTTCTGGAAGAGTTCCGGGAGCAGGTCCAGGCGGAGATTCTCGGTCGTTCACATACAATGAGAGGAGCCAGGAAATGGCACGCCATTGCGAGCAAGTCGTACTTGTAGATGCGGGAAGGCCTTGAACCCACATCCCCCGGCTGCAGACGCTTACAAACAAGCTCAGAGCCTCGCCATGCCTCGCCCTGAACTTCCAGCCTGTTACGACGCAAGAGTTCAGCAATAAGCAGCAGCTACAAGAAAGACGCTCAACAGGAGGACCTTGTCTTCTGTTCATTCTTTTCTGGTAGTCTCCAGAGCGCATGTTGTGACAGTCTGCAGGCGAAGTGTGTCTCAAGTGCGGAATCGACTGCTTCAACACCACAGCTGCATCCGCCTGTCTTTGGCTTCAGAGTTGCTGTCGTCACCGTATCCCTATCCAACTCCTGCGGTTCGTGTTTCCAGGCTGTGGGAAGAGCTCATGTCGCTGGCGGCCGGACTTCACCTGCTTCGCTACTGCTTGCTTGTGAGGTTCATTGCAAGGTCTGCGTCTAGCGGCACGGACGAATGTGTGCAGCTGCAGTTGCCAGACGCCGTGGCCCGCGAGCCGGGGTCTTCGATCTGCGAGAGTCTGCAGCTTGTTGACAAGGACTCTAAAGAGATCGGTCTGTCCCCTCGCAGTCCCGCGAAGTTGATCGACACTTTTGCCTTTGTCGACAAGTACGAGTCCGAGGAGTTGCTCCTCCGGGTTTCTGAGATGAGTCCTCTCGTCGACGAGTTCCACATCGTAGAGGGAGATCGGGACTCTCAGGGACGAAAGAAAGGCTATGGACTGGAGTCGGTCCTCCGCTCCAAGAGCTTTGATCCCTTCAGGGAGAAGATCACCTACCACAAGGCCATCATCCCAGAGGCTATGAAATGCAAGATCTCCAGAACCGCATCATGAATAAAGAGATGCAGGTGGACAAGAAGTATGACCCAGAAGATGTTATTCTGTATGGGGACTTGGACGAGATCTTCAGCCAGGACGCCCTCCGGGCCCTGAAGCACTGCCGGCCTGCCGGTGGCAGGTGGGATGCTCGAGTCAACATGACAAGCTATTGGTACGGGCTGGCCTGGAATACTGGTCACTGGAAGCCTTCCACCCCAGTCTTCTTCTTCCGGCAATTGCTGGAGGGGAACCTCTTCTTCAACAGTGGCCTGGAGGGGCAAGCGGCACTGCTTGACATGTCGTCTGTCTACAAGCCTCGAAACTTGCTCCGCGCTCGGGACCAGCGGCCAATCGGCTGGCATGTGGGTTGGAGCTTGGATGGAGCCGCGGGCGTCGCTCACAAAAACTTCCTCTCGGCGGGAGGTGTTCGGCCATGGTTCAGTCAGTTCCACGATGAGGACTCGCTACGACACTTCCTCGAGACGAAGTTCTATGCCGACCCGAGCAAGTATGACAAAAGGATCAAGAGGTCCCAGCTCCGCAAGAAGGATGTCCCGCAGGTGGGACGCTGGCAGCCTCACTCAGTTTTCTTTTGTCGGTGAATGAAGATACATCCCAATGTCGGTTTTCGTGCTTCCTGCAGGTACTGATTGAACATCCCGAGCGCTTTCCGAACGTCTTGCGTGACCTTCGTTTCATCGACAGTTGAGCTGAAGATGTGCCCAAAGGTTTTGCTGTTTTTGGGCATTCAGACCGTGATGGGTTGGGTGTGACTGTCCCATAGCTCCATGATGGGCCGAAAGCATGCCCTTCATGACACTTTGCCAGACTCCACTTGGCTCCGCAAGCAGAGCAGCAGAACCATGACAGGTGTAGCTACTGAGAAGTGGCACTTTAGCTTTCAAGGCATACTAGCCCTCATATCACCGTGAGCCCCGTGACCAAAGCGCGACTGCGAGGTGCAGAAGCTGCAGGCCATGGCGGAGCTACAGCCGCTCAACGCGTATTAAGGGCTAAATCGTCCACAGAAAGAAACCCGAAGGCACGGCAGAGAAATGTCTAGAGTCTAGAGTCTGGCGTTGGTTTCCTTTCCTTGTGATGATTCTGGTCAGCTTCCCACAGTCTTAGATGGCAGACTGGTAACTGGGTCTTTCTGTTGGAGATTCTTGTCCGACGAGGGTTGTCTTACCTAAGAAGGGACACACCAAAGCGACCCCAGACTGAATGGGTTGGGTATGGTTTCGAGCCTTAAGGGCTGGGGTTGCAGAGCGTGGTGGTGCCTGGGGTCGGAGGGCTCATGGTCTAGCTACAGGCAGCCCTAAACCCCAGACAGTGCTGGATTCCTTTGATAGCTGATTGAAGGTGTACTGCCTGAGCCCGAACCGTAACCTCGAACCCGAAACGTCACGACCCACACACTTGTGAACTAGCACCTACCGCAACACCTCGTAACCTTGAGCCCGGATTCCGAAGCCTGCACGTCAGAGCTTGGGCCTGTGAGGTTGGGGCTGAAGGAACGCTGATCCATCAACCGCGCCTGCATTGCCGCCCAGGTTTGCGAAGGAAGCGTTGCGCGAACGTGGCATGGCCGGATGGAAGGGTCCAGCGTGTAGAGCAGATTCCGTAAAGATTTCGAGGATTTCGAGGTTCAGGCTGCAGGGAGCTCCGCGCTGAAGGTTTGCAGGTCTTCTGGGCAGCACGCTTAGGCCGAAACCTGCATGCCCTCATTGTCCTCATCTGCGAGGTTATGCTTGACCCTGCGTGTGAAAGAGAGCAACAGCAACTGCAGCAGCAACTTGAGCAAGGATGCGACAACCTTAGAATCGTGATAGTGAGATAGTGGAGACGACGGTAGCATTCACTTTAGCAATACCGGACGAGTGATGGTATGCCGCATGCAATCTGGTGGTGCCCTACCCCTGATCAAGGAAGAGGTCCGGGCTGGTGGCTGAAGGGTCCAAATTGAGGCTCGGAAGTGTTTCCGATTCATTTCTGAGAGAGTGCGTTGCCGTAGGCAGTCCCCGAAACTCAAGCCTCAAGCCCATGTCAAAGCAGTACAACCTTGAACATCAGGCAAAACATCGTACACGCTTGCTCTTCAACCCTAAACCGACCTGGAACTCCCAAAACCCCAAACCCTCAACTCTTTAAAGCACCGAGCACTGAGCCAAGCCCCCACCAAGCCGAGGCTTTACAAGCCTCCCCAGCCACCGGTCGTCTGAACGCTTCCGCATCTGTTGGGAGGCTGGTGCGTGCGGCTTCAGGATTCGGTTTGCAGCTTGGGGTTCGCGAGTGCCTGCGCTTTGGGGTTTTTCTGGTGTGAGGAGTGTGCCGGGACGAAAGATCGCTAAAGTTCGTCGCATCCGGCAGTTCCGCCAACATGTACCTGTGCACCCCCTTCCCCAGTAGACTCCTCCACAGGCCACATAAAATACACTTCCTTGTATGCTGAGAGTCCTCCACCAGCGAAACACATGCTAGTACGACGAAACTTTTATCCGGTGATGTGTGGCATAGAGTCAAAGAGACAAGGTTGTATGGCTGTGGGTGCAGGGTTGCATGGCCAAATGTGTTCGTTCCTGGAACTTTGGAACTGTAGACTGCAGCGTCCCGTATGCGGGTATCTCATGATTCAGATTTGTAGAGCATCACCTTGGTTGGCGGCGTGGCAGCTGTTCCGATTCAGATAGAAGGATTCGGGCTTCTCGTCTCTTTCTCTTTGGGGATCTGGGTTTCAGAGAGGGGCCTTCGTGGGTAGTGCTCCCTATGCCGCCGTCATCACCCTCATGTAAATGCATTTCCTCAACTCAAGAATCCGTGATCATTAGGGTTTAGAATTTTCAGTTGAATCCACCCTGGAGGAAGCCTCCCGTGGGGCGGCTGAGGGCGATTTGGCGCTGGAGAGATTAGAGGTCCCCACATTTTGGGTTTGGGACTTAGCTGAGGATTCAGAGAGTTTAAGTATTCAGAGTGTTTCGAAAGTCAAGGCCTAGTTTTTGTGTGCAAGTGCTGCCGAAGTAGGGGTTTGGGAAGTGGGAAACAAAGGCCTTGGGAGGCCCGAGAGATGGAAAGGGGGTTTGGGCTCAGGGATTCGTCTTGACTTGGACTTCAAGCGGAGGTTCTGAGCTGTCGGACGGTTGAAGGGCCTTGCTTCTGATGTGCAAAATTCAGAGCTTCTGTTCGCTTTCAGGTTTTAGGGCTCGTGCATTTGCTTGTGGATTTTGCGGATTGTGTCTTCAACACGTGCTCTTATTCTGACTTTGAGATTGATGCCTCGGCGTCGCTTTTGGGGTGATGTTTCGGAGAGGGGCCAGCTTGGAGGAGGTGCCTGAAGAAGACAATCCCAGCCTCAACCTACAGAAAGCCCTAAACGCCCCACACCAGTAAGTTCACGGTAGAAGGGCCTTTGTGGTGTATGACAACGATGAGCTGCATGGAGACTCTGGGTGAAGACTATTTGTAGCTACTGGTAATTGTCCGTACTGTAAATCCGAAAAGCTCCAAAGCCTCTGGGCGGAACCCGCAGCCCTATACGTGCCAGGCTCTGTCGGCGGAAGTTCGTAGGCTCACTTCCGAGGTCCGTGCGCAGGCTCTCTGCTCTGGCTTGACGGCTTCAGTGGGCTTCAGGGACAAGTTTGGGGGCATTATTTGGATTTGGAGCTCGGGATCATGGGGTGAGCGTTTGAGAATCTGAGGGTCTCAGGATTCAGATTCGATAAGGTTGTTGGGTCGAAGGTTTGAGGGTCTCCGGATGTGAGCCTTAAGGGCCGAGAAGCTCGTGCTGAGGGGCTTGGTATGTTTGGGACCTGGCTTTGCATGAGGAAGTGAAAACACATGCAAACACTGAACCTGACAATCTACACCTCAGGACTTTTCTCAATCTCCGAGTCCAAGCTTGATACTTTAAACAAACCGAAAGATGAAGTCCTGGGCCCAACACTCAGGTCCGAAGCCTTCAATCCAAAGCAAGACTGAATCCTAAACATTCAGTACATTGATGCCCAGACGCCTACAGCCCGAAGCCTCGGCATAGCCCGTGTGAAAAACTATCCCTTCTGCGCAGGGCTATGCCGATATTTTGATGCTGGTGGAGCTGAACCCACCGCCTCCCGCCTCCCGTGCCTACCAGAAACCCTGGACTCTATCTCTTTCTGAACGCCACATGGCTCCAAACCCTAACTCCTGATCCTGAAGCTTGCAGCCACAGCCCAAGCAAACCGCGCAAGAGTGCAGCTCGTGTGCAAGGCCGAACTCCTGGATCATGCCAGAGCCCTAGCTCTGTGCCGGCGGACGGCCTCGGGCTTAGGGTTCGGGCTGTTGTAGTGTGGGCTGTGGTAGTTGTGGTGGTAGTGCTGCCGGCAGCTGGTAGCGATGGCAGTGATCACACGAGATGGGTACTGTGTTTGGTTCAACGACTCCCGTGGAGCGTATGGATGCAATCTTGAAGTTGAGGGCCTGTCTCCAAAAGGTCCGCTTGCTGACGGACATTCTGGAGCCACCTGCAGACGACGCCAGGACTTCGAGTGTTATCTGGTCCCCGCCGCTCAGGATTTAAGTTTCCGGATCATGAGCTCACAAGTTTAGGTGGCAGCCCATCACCACGTCCTCCAAGTACTGTACTGTCAACGTAGGAGCAAACTGCGGCTTGACGGCTCTTTTGGCGCTTCTTCCTTTTGCAAGAGTCCTTCCAACTGTTCGGGTGTCGCCCTGGTTGCCTGGCTCGTTCTGGAAGCCTTGGTTCTTCAAATTCCGCCCGGACGTCTTGAGGTTTCCGACAGCATCATCCGTGCATCCGAAGCATCCTTTTTGGTATAGTTTCAGCTGATTTTCTCTGTTCCACATGTGCAGACATGTACACATAGATGCAACTCTAGATACGTGAATACAGGCATGCAGGCGAGCGCGCAGGGTTTCTTGCAGCACATCTCAGATCATTCTGCTTGCTGAGAATCCGGTGGACGTGTTCCTGCACAAAAAATGCCCCACCTTCGATTAGAGATAAGCCTAGTGAAACCAGCCACGCGGGCAATGGTTCAAGCGAGTCAGAAGCACCAGCCGATGCCCTTACGTCAACCCTAGAGTTCTAGAGTCATCCGTAGTCTGGAGAGCGACTCCCAGCGTCTCACAGGCAGCCTTGACATGGCATGTTTGGCGCCCAGCTGCTGCTGGCACCCGTGTGTGCTAACTGGAGAGCTTGCCGTTTTTACCGTTGGGGAGCTCCTTGCCCTACACGTTGTTACCCCTTTACCAGGAATGCCGAGTGTGAAGTCCAACGGCCCTGGCATGTCAGGATAGAGACCTTCAGGATGGCTGGGCCTGAACAAGGATGCAAGATGCCCAGCATCACTCTCACGAGAGCGATGGCTTCCTATCCCAGACGAAACTTTCTTCGGCACAACGCAGAGACATCAAAACGATAAGTTCTCGCTGTTTGGCAGAACGGAGTGCCACCTAACTCCCTTCATAAGGTCTTATGAATGCATTGGGCCACTATAAGCTCCTGTTTGGCCATACCCATGTCATTGTAGGGCGTCAGACAAGACAGCTCGCACCCCCCAAAATAGCAAAACATCATCACCCTGCGTCTTGCACACCCATGACCACGATGAGCCGTCGTGGCTTCACCATTCTGGGTTGAGGGTGGGATTGGCGATTCCTCAGCGGCCGTGTGGGCCTGGGCATGCCGATGGAGAGAGCTCGCTCCTCCACGCATCCACGCCACCAGCCTGCTTTTGAAAGTGGTGCTTCCCGTGTTATGAGGGAGGCCAGGCGGCCTCATGTTGACCGACTGTTTGGTGCCATCTGGGGAACGAAGCCGGCGAGATAGACGCAAGGGCTTGTCCCGGAGGACCAGCATGTAACATATGCATCCGCTGCCATGCTAACTCAGGCGGGGCACGGTGATAGCATCCGGTGCTACATTGTGGTAACAGCCCAGGCCGGTAGCTGTTGGTAGCTTTGGTCGACGCAGCCCTTGGTCCAACAGAGTGTTGTGCACGCATACGCATGCATAAATACAATGTGCACGCATGTATGCGTGCAGGAATTCACAAAGTAGATGCACGCAGGCAAAAGGTATGTACGGACAAAGAGCGTAGACAGACACGTGCCGCAAACACACCTGCATGTGTGTGTGTGTGTTTGTCGATTCGACTATGTCATGTCTACTGACCCATGTCACCCAACGCACGTCTGACATACCTATGTGCCTCTTTTTCTGCTTGTCTGCCTCATCCACCCGCAGCAGATTTATGTTCATCTTCACCCGCATTGGCCGCAGAACTTGCATATGCAAAGGTGTTATATAAATGTGTACCTACTCGCGAGCGCATCATCAGAGTTGCATGTGCTGCTTGTTTTTCAGAAAGGACCCTGGGATGGCGGGAAGCGCCAGAGCCGGTCGAACCGGAGCTCCGAGGTCCTTTGAGCTTTCCTTTGAGCTTTCCCGGTTCAAAGATCACATTAGGGTTAAGAGTACCCAGGGTTCGGAGCGAGAGGATTTCATAGTAGGATTTAGAGTATTGAAGCTTCCAGGCACTGTTTCGGAGATAAAGACTTTGGTCAGAGCTTCGGGCAGCTTCTTAAGCGACAGCTTGGACACCAGGTCTTAGTAGCACCTTGACCAAAGTATGTCAGAAGAGATATACACGGTTTTCCCATTAGCATCATAAAGGGTTGTGCAGTGTACAGATGTGCAGCATAAGTGTCACATGAGTGCAAGCATAATTATGGTCTGGCGCGGCCGCGCAATCCGGTTGCACCAAAATCCTAATTTAAACCGGAGAACCCCTTCAGGCGACATGTGTTGGTCCTGTGTTGTTTTGAGGTGTTTTTTCTGGGCGGATTGTTGGGGGAAATTGGGTTGAAGCCGAAGCTCTATATTATGTTTGGGGTGGTGGGCTGCGCTTGAGGCGGGGGGAACGGAGTGTGAAAGGAAATGAAAGATGAAACAGAAGCATTACCAGAACCAAAGCGCAAGCAGGATAGCTCCCGTTCACACACGCGTTGGCTGGCCACAACATCCGCAAAAAGCAGCGCTTGTGTCGACTTGATGTATTTGCGTCGCCGGCGTCTTTTCATTTCCGGCTTCATTTCTGTTTTGGCTGCACCGCGTCTTTCTAGTTTGTTTCCAGGATCGTATCAGTTATTTCTGGCTTCGTTTCCGTTTGCAGACGTGCGCATGTTCGAGAAATGATCAATACGAGCGCATGTATAGAACTGAACACGATGGAAATGCGCAAATTTTGCAGCCAAGCGATGCTGACACAGAAGGAAAACGGAGCTGAAACCGGAAATCACGCAATGCATCAATTCTGCAAGCAGAATTGGACAAAATAAGCCGGAAATGACTGAAACCGATGCGGAAATGCAACAGTTACGCCATGCAGCAAGCGATACGAAAACGCGAATGAAGCGGGAAATGACGGAAATGTATCAAGCATGACTAGGACATTAAGTTGGAGATAACAAAGGTGCATCAAGTTTGCAGCCTAATACTGAGAAGAACACGGAAACAAAAGACTGAAATAACGGAGCAGCCTGACTGTGCGGCCAAAACTGAAGCCAGGAATACCAGACACGAACACCCATCTGGCACTAGATGGTGGAACTACATCATCAATTCCGCTCAGAGCCTGCAATGACTGAGAGCAATGCAACAATAATGCTGCGACCGACACGAGAACGGAAACGATCCAGGAAATCACGGGAATGCACCTGTTATGCAGCCACACATAAGGCCGAAAGTAAACGATGCTAAGAAGTAAATGAAGACGGACATGGTGGAAGACTTCCAACACCCAAAAGAAACGGAAATGTAGCCGTCAATGACGGAAGTGCATCCATTCCGCGCAACCAGAAATGAAGCCGGGAATGAGTGAGACAGTGAGACCAAATCGGAAATGCAGCAAGTATGATCTGCAGCCCAAAGTGAAGCCAGAATTAATCGATACCAGCACGGAATGACGGACATCTGTCAGTTGTGCAGCCGAAAACGGATACCGAACCTGCCGAGAACGAAATAGATGGAAATGCGTCAGTCGTGCAAATCATGAAGTAAACCATAAAGAACCAAAACAAAGAAGAAATGCAAGAGCTATACAGTTTCCGATGCGGGCATTAAGCGGTGAACATTTCACGCTCATGAATTGAGTTACCAAGATCGAAACTGGAAAAGGAAACAAACTCGGCACTGATGGAGATACGTCAATTCTGCAGACCGGCATGGCGCCAGAAGTGAATGATACGGAAATGGGAATGCAGCCGGAAATGGCGGAAATGCATCATTTATGCATTATGCAGCCAAGCATATGCAGCCGGAAATAGCCGATGCGAACACGAAAGTTAAGCCGGAAATGATGGGAATGCACCAAGTCCGTAACGCAGCCAGGAAACAGGGTTGTTGCATAGGTTGTTAATTACGGATCATTACGGGTAACAGATTGCTCCGAACAAAGCGAAGTGGGGTAACTTAAGCCCTAAACTCCTAAGAAGCGATGACCTTTCAGCTTGTTCAGACTTCTGAGCACAGCCATGAGCCTAGCATGAAACTTAGAAACCACGTACAGCCGATGTGAAATCCCTAAGACAACCCCAACCTTAGACCTAAGACGTCCCCCATCCATGCGCACCCTGGACCTTAAGGCGTAAAGCTTCAGAATCGGCCTGTCCTTAAATGTCGAACCTTCTTGAAAGCCTTCGCTTCTATGTAATCACGAAGCCCTGCAGGCTTCAAGACCCAAACCCTAAGCCGTAAAACCTACGACCAAAATCCCAAGACCTTCAACCTCGCACTCCAAACCACTTCCCACTCCAAACCACTTCCCGCCCTGAATCTGAACCCTAAGGCCAAGGTAGTCAGCCTTAAACTCCCCCAGTGTGTAGGTTCCGTGCCGCAAAGGTGGTCCGACAATGTTCAGGAGGGAGACTGGCGACGCGGGCTACCAAGGTGTCGTTTGGTTGCCAATTAATCCTTTGCTTCGAGGGTTGGATATTGAGAGTCAGTGTTCTTTTGGATTTTTTTTCAACTCAAGGATGTTGGTTCTGGGCAAAGGTCTTCGGGGATACGAGGCTTGTTGCTTGCATGGGGTTCTCCTTTCGCTATGCGGAGGCGGAGCTGTCTGGGTGTTGAGGTCTGTTTGCGTAAACTTATCTGTAGACGTCAAGAACAGAAGGGCATGATGGCCCTCAGGCCAACAAAGCCCCTTCCGAGGCGGCAGAAGCACGGTCCTTTGATCCGTGTCTTGGATACAACATCCATGTCTCTGCGTCTGCTAAATCCTTGCCGTCAAATGTCACGTAGCCCCACAGCAGATGTCACGACTTCGAGGTCATAGAAGTGAGAAGGACTTAGAGGGTGTCGTACGTGTGAACAAATACATGTGTCTGCAAAGAAACCGATATACTGTATAGGTAGATGGACATATTGTATTGTGTAGGTAGATAAACTGATTAGCAAGGCAGATGGTTAAAATTATAGGACCGGATAACCCCACATGACAGCGATACTCTTTTCAGCATCAAAGCAGTGCAACACATAGTGGTCTTATAGGTAACCATTCGAGATGTGCGCACTCTGTGTGGGCGTTTGCGCTGGTTGTGTGCGCGTTGTGTGTGAGTGTGAGTGTGAGTGTGAGTGTGAGTGTGAGTGTTAGTGTAAGTGTAAGTGTGAGTGTGAGTGTGAGTGTGAGTGTGAGTGTGAGTGTGAGTGTGTGTGTGTGTGTTGTGCGTTGTGCGTTGTGTGTTGTGTGTTGTGTGTTGTGCGTTGTGTGTTGTGTGTCGTCTGTGTTGCGTGTGGGTGTGGGTGTGGGTGTGGGTGTGGGTGTGGGTGTGGGTGTGGGTGTGGGTGCGTGCGTGTGTGTGTGTGTGTGTGAACCTCCCTAGCACAGGGGAGCAGAGGGTCACTCCTTTCGTCTTTTGCAAATATTTGCCGACGCATGCCATTTTGAAACCACATGATTGTCTGCAGGGGGATCAGGCTCCAGTGATTGACCTGATCCAACGAAGCTAGGTCACTGGAAGGGAAGTGACTGAGGACGCTCAGTCATGTACCTGCACAATTTTCGGCAGGCCCCTGTGGTGCCAAGATTAGCTCCAGGACAGGCCCCCGGAGGTGTCCAGATTAGACAAGTACATTACTGTTTCGCACGTTTGCCGCAATCTGACATGCACAACCAGCAAGTGCAACGTCTCTCTTCCTTCCTTTCTGCACTCTTGCTCTTGGCCGAATCAATCAGTGTGATCAGCGTGGGTCATGAGACTCCAGAGCAACGGCTTTCCGTCAAGGCGCCGTGGTGACCCTTCGTCGGAGACCGGTGATGAACCGGATTGTTCAGACCTCCGTTCAGACGTTCAGATCTCCCGACGCTACTTATTCCCCTCTCTTTCTGATGCTGGCATGCGAGTCTGACATGAGTGCAGGCGCAGTAACTGGCGTCTAGTGCAGTAACCGGCCGCTAATGCACAGGACTACCTCGCTATTCTGTCGTCCTTATTCTGTCGGTTCCTTCTCAGGGAATGCAAGGGCATGTGCGACTGACATGAGTGCAGGCGCAGTAATTTTCGGCTAGTGCAAGGGACTGCAGCTTCCTGCGGGAAGTAATTGGCCACTCTTCTGCTTTCTCGACTTCTCTCAAGACAACAAGGCACTGGCAGCTTTACGATTTGCTGTGTGCGTGTATTCAAGTTTCACCAACATGTGGCACGAGCAGTACGCCGCCCACCGACCAGCAGGAATGGGCCACCAGCCGTCGTTTTTTCATCAGCCACAGCCGGAACAGCCAGCATGGACACCGGCATCTCCTTATCCACCGGTTGCACGCGCACCTATGCAACCTCAGCAGCCTGAGCCCTGGATGCAACCTGCATCCTTTCCAGCACAGCCAGCTTATTTGACACAGCTGCAGCATATGCCGACGATGCAGCCAACTATACCACCAGTTGGCAACTTCCAGGGCATGCCAACGATGCCAACTCAATTTCATCAGCAAGCACACCCGCCGACCCATCCACCCATGCAAATTCCACAGCCAAACCCTATGGCATTTCATACATTACAACATGCACCCCCACAACAGTTTTTGCAATCACACATGACACCTTGTCTTGCGACCACACAACAAACACCTCCTACCATTCCACGGCAACACATGGCGCAACAATTCGCAACACCAGTTTCAACTGCTACATTCACACCAAGCCCCCCACACAAGGTACCCCTATCACTTACAATCTGCCAACACAGCAAATGCAACCACCCCCAACCACATCCAACACCACATCAACCACCCACAATCCACACAACCGGACCCTTCTACCATACACTCCCAGCAACACAAGAACCTACCCGGACAGTGGGGGGATCAAAGCACATCCGTGCAGGCTGCAACACCGTCGGGCCGTCGGGAGACGGCCCTCGCCCGGCGTCACGTCTTCCACGCCGCAGACATCGCTCCCACACCCGCAGCCATGCCCGAACAGCTAGCAGAAGCAACCCTCGAAAGCACAAAAAACACCACAGGCGACACCAGCGCTCCCACAGCCGCCACCGTCGCGACCGCACGTCTACAACAAGACGTCGCCACACACACACACACCGACGCAGCCGGAGCAGCCGTGAGCCGTGAGCCTTCGGAAGCCAGGACTACCACCGTGGTGCTGCGCAGCTACTCAACAGTCCAGGCCCAGGCAGGTGACACAGACCGATGGCATTTTCGGAGAGAGAGAACTCCACCAGCACGGCAAGCACAACGATTGCCCACTCCCCCAGCCGTCCCACAGCAGCAACGTCGCCAAACTGGCGACACATCCCGCAGCCTCGCTTCGCAATTTCAGCGGGTGGCTCAGCAGATTCGTGGACAAGCCTCCTCACCCAAGCAACAAGGAGCCTCTCCCCCTTCACCTACTCCACAACCTGCGGCTACGGCCGTGCGGCCACGCCCGACTGATCTCACAGCACCACAGCTGAGCATTGAGCAGTTGCGGAAGGACCGGCGTCCTCCGCAAAGGGATGTTATTCCGCATTCGGAATTGTTTGAGAACCAGAAGCCCACGGCCCATGCAGCTGATCTCGAGGAAGCTGCCAAGCTGGCTCAAACATTGATCGAAATCGCGGCCGACACCGATATTAAGATCAACACCTTGCATGAGTTTGCCTACGGCGTACTGTCGTCTGGCACCCGCACAGCCTGTGAGGAACTACATTCGGTGGTCACACCGATCAGCGATGGTGTGCACCAGATGCTCTTTCGTGCCCTGGCGTGGTGAGCAGCGCCGACCTTTCGGCTGCACGGGCCAGGAGCAACCTGGCGACACATACGTGTATACGTGCGCCCACGGCACAGACATGGCCACCGCTGCCAAAATAATGCTGGAGGATCTTTACAGACCCACTTCGATCAAGCATACTTTCGGCGACAACTACAATGAGATACCAGCATGTGTGGTGTATGGCAGTGCTACACCAGGGGAGATCAGCGAGCGCACCATTCACATCGTTGCGGACCAGGCTACTCGCAGACCTAAGGGGCAGCAGGGCATCCTTGTTTACGGGGGCAAAGTCCGAAGCAAATTCCAGCACTATAAAATCTCTTACAGAGACATGTGGCGGGAATCATTCATTGTTGGCCGCAAAGGCATGGTGAGAACCCCAGAAAAATGGGGGTTCCATGCTGGACATTTCAGCATTGTGGGCTTCGGCATCATTCAGTAGATCCCATGTTTTACTGTTTTAATTCTCAGATCTTCCCTTCCAATCATCAGCATTCCAATCATCAACATTGCAGATGCTTTCTTCCGATGCCAGGTTTTTGATTCACCCGGCTGCTAGAGCCGACTAAGCTTTGCTCCGACCTTGCTTTTCTGAGCCAAAGAGATGCCAGCCAGCTTGAATGTAGTGTAGCGTCATACCGCCAGTGTGGTGAGGATCACGCCTTTGCATGAAATCCGCAGCCTTTTGCAGCTACTGACATCCACGCTCAGCAGACATACAAGATACCGATGAACCAGCCTACACAGCCACGGTGGTCACCAACACCGCCGACAGGGGCATGATGGGCACATCCATCAACACACTTCACAGATCGATGCCAATGCGGCCAGGAGGCACACCTCCTCCCCCACCCCCCAACACCCAAACCACCATGCACCACACATTTCATGCCCTTCACACTCCATCAACATGGAACCATGCGCCAGCCAACAACACTCAAACAAAGAAGACACATCGCAAGACTCCGAACAAGAACAGCAACAAGACAAGACGGGCCCACGTCTTCCCGTTCAGGAGTCGCAGAAGGAAGGGAATGACCCACTTTCCGCTCATCGCATCAGCGTTTTAGAAGCGCAACTCGCTTCAGCTTTGGAGGCCATCGAAACAATGAAAGCAACAGGATCAACAGGTGGCCACCCCAGCACACCTAAGAAGCCACCATCACAGCAATCCACCCTACCACGCACTCCCGCCGCCACAACACCTCCCACAACAGGCAGATCCCCTACCGTCGAGATATCCCCAACGACGGAGCCTCGGGGGCAAAAACGCACCCTCGCTTCGGACAGCAACACAGACAGCACACATCCACATACTGGGACCGATTCCTCAGTGGAGCCATCGGCGTCAATCACTATCACAACATCATCCACCACTGCATCACCACCCACTTCGATGACTGGAACACATTTTCCAGGCAGATCTCTAACTGGCCTCAAAAACAACGCCAGTCTACATTAGCACCCACAAAATCAGGCCCACACAAGGAGTCCAAGATGGACCCCCAACGCATTTTCCAGCAGCCTGCAAAACAAACCGAGTGTATGGTTCCAGGATCACTTCACTGGAGTCCATTCAGGTCAGGTATCAGTCGATGGTTTGGGGCCATCAAAGGAATCAACGAAAAGCAAAGAAGCCAAGTAAAACAGTACCTGGAGCTGGTTGCATCAGAGTTTCCAACTCTGAGCGATTCGCAGAAACAAACACTGCAAACCGCTGCAGTAGCATGGGGAGTGCCACCCAAAGCTATAGACAAATTTGGCACACCGGCTTTGGCCAATCTCGTGGCGATCATCAGCCAGATGACTGAGTGACTACGGCAACACTTACAGTCTCACCACAACCCCGTCAGGAGACAGTCACACCACCGCAAATCCGACTTCACTGCAAAACAATTCAAAAAGGTCACCCGAATTTTGGACAAAGGCAGAAACATTCTACAAGCACTGTCACCACAAGCTGAACAAACATCAGGACAGATGCACCAGATCATTTTGTGGCCACAAGGCTTAGCCTTGCTACTACGTGTTCAGCATTTCCACCTCAAACATGAGGCTGGACAGTTCACCAAATTACAGAGACTCTTTTTACATTCAGGCGTCTCACACCAGACATACACTCTTTCTTTTTTCAGGCAACCACAAGTTGTCTACTGCCGCATCTCCACAACACAACAACTCCAACGATTCGTTTACATCGGCAGCACAAGCCACACGATGACACAACGGGAGAGCACCCGCAGCCGCAAGTTCAAACAGCTCAAACAACACAAAATTGTGCAAGCCGAACTTTCACTCAGATGGTGGCACAAGCACAAGTGCTATCACCAATACACACCGATTGTCTTGCAGGCTAACATTCCAGCTGAGGATTTGGAAGCCACGGAAAACACCCTCATACAGCATCATTAGGCAAAACTCAATTTTCCTTACATCACCTCCCACATGAAGGGTGCCTTACACCATTCCACACGAAGTTTCACCAGTTCTCCACTCTTTGAGACCCAAAAGCAGGCGTGGCTCACAGTATCACATCTCAGCTCCAGCACGCGCGCCAGATTCGACACGGTGCGTCAGCTGCTACGCTCCGAAACACCAGCCTCCACAGTTTATGCGCTACACAAACGTACCAACAATCTACCACGCCGAGAGCGCAGACATGCACACAAAATACTCCACACAGTCTTCAAGAAACGTAGAATCAAAGCTCCATCGGCAACAAAGCCCATTTATACGTACATGCACTATCACATCCAACATTCACTGACGACTTACGGCAGTTTCTACGCTCCCGCCTCACAACACACAAACAATGCATTCCACCATTACATCGCCCCAGCACGAAGCTCGTGTACAAGAAACACCCACCGATTCAACAAATTTTGCACAACTGGCGGGCAGCCCATACCACGTGGCAGCCACAGAACAAGCCGACCTGCACGTGTGCACCCTTACAAACACAAATCTCAACAGACCATATTCACAACAACCACATTGCCATACACATGGCAGAGTTGCAGCCACAGCACGATTTCTTGGCATACTCCGGCAAGAGCAACTGCCTACCAAAACCATCACAACTCGCAGCGCAGCTTACCCGATCTATTCGGTCTTGGCCAAGCACTATGGCTTTCCATTCAAAGTTCAGGCCACAAAGCAATTCGTGACCGAACAGATCGCACAGCACAACGAACACTGCTCCCACAACCACATTTTACACATCAAATCAGTAAAACAGATACAGCAAAAACTTTTAAAGGGAATCATTCACTGCGAAGACCACTTCCCTAACAGACTCATGTGGTACTGCCCAGCTTTGTACCACACCGCCATTCACAACACCTTTCTAGCCCAGCAGGTCTTCCGCATTTCGCCGCACGCACCCCTCCAGCATCGCTACGATGTTTACACAGACATATGTGCCATGCTTCCAGACTATGCCTGGGCCTTAAAACAATGGGGCCGCATACCACGCGCGTACATTTTACAAACATGCAAGAAGCAATTCTCAAAAGGGCGCCCCATAGTAGCATTCATCGACGCCATGGGCAGAAAACTATGGGAGGCACTAGCAGACGTCTTGCAGCTTATGACGTCACAGGCATGCCCAGACTCCTTCCATCAGGGAGACGGCCTAACGCAACTCAAACAAACAACAACTTGTCTGCAAGACAGATGCAAGCTACATGACACAACGGAATACATCCTGTACAATCAGGATTTAGTCGGCTTCTTCACTTCCGTCGACAAGAGCCGATTTCTATCAGCATACCGCATTCTTTCGCGTTGGTACCGCGACAAAAACCCGCTACACTCCAACACTTTTTACATTGAGCACTCACAGATAGACCCGACACACCGTGTACATCGCGGTAAAAGCAGACAAAAACAGCAGGAAGCTTCATCGGGTACCAAACTCGGCATTCTTGTTAAGATTTGTACATTGTACATAGAACGCCCACACCTTTGGTGAGCCTAGGCTACGGCATATGACATGTATAGAATGACTATGCAGCGCCTTTGGCTTAAGCAGGAAAATCGTGAACGCTCAGGGTCTGACAGTTTAACTTGGTAGCGGAGCAAGAGAGCCTGAAGATCCAGGAAACCCGTGGGCCGAAGGAAACCCAGGAAAATTCGGATTGGAACCGAAAGAAGTAACCAAGGATACCCGGAAACCGTACAGAAGAAACTTTGGAGTCGCCATGACGTTGATTATGGAGAAGCTGTACAAGGACCTCTTGCGGATTATGTTGGGATTCTGTATGAGTGTATCGCTGAGCCAAGGAAGCACACAGGAAACAAGTTGCTTGTGTATGAACATGTCCCGTATCACGGAAATTCTCGCCCTTCCAGCGGAAACAGCAGGAGTTCCCGCAGAACCCAGCCAACCGGTCAGGACCGAAGACCCAATGCTGGAAAGGATCAGTGAGATGGAAGGAATGCAACAGGAAGCCAAAGCCCGGAGAGCAGCTGTGGTGGAAAGAGCCGCAGCAACCCCAGTCAAGAACCCTGAGGAAGGAAATGCCAGCCTACTGTTATAAGATTTTCTGTTGGACACACTGATGACATGTAAATTATTTATTTTGGCGTTCCGAGCTGTCCTGTTTGCCATTCCGTTTTGGCGTTCCAACTGCCATTTCATTTTTGCTGTTCGGCTTTGCTATTTCGTTTTGGCGTTCCAACTGCCATTTCCTTGTTGCTGTTCGGCTTTTCCAGTCCTGCTTCGGTGTTCCAACTGCCATTTCCTTGTTGCTCTTCGGCTTTGCTATTCCAGCTTTGGTGTACCAACTGCCATTTCTTTGCTGCTGCTCGTCTTCAATATTCCTATTTATCGTTCTGCCGCTGTTCCTAGAAGCAGTCTGGATCTGTTTTTGAGTTTGTCATACCAACAAACAGGGCTGAATGGCGGCACGTGTCTGTATTTGTGTAGTTCATGCTCTGTCTTCTTGTCTTTAGCATGGCCGCGCGGGCGACACATGTCGAAATAGGAAGGGGGTTGTGACGGGGGCGCCACTACCTTCCTCCGTGCCCCCAAACCCCCGTTCCCCTGTCCAGGGCTTGGCTGCCATTCGGTTGCCGTTCCGGGTTGGTCTGCCATTCCGGTTGCCATTCCCAGAGCCGTTCCCCGGGAATGGCAACCGGAGTGGTTCCGGAATGGCACCCGGAAGGGCTCCGGGAATGGCAATGCTTCGAGAATTTGCCATTCCCGGCCTGCCTGGTTTGCCATTCCCGGTTGCCGTTCCCGGCTCCGGGCCCCCCTTTGGCTGCCATTCCCGTTGCCGTTCCCGGCTCCCCCCCGCTTCGGCTGCCATTCCCGGTTGCCGTGTCTGACCAGCGACCCCATGCAGAGTACGGTTGCAAAATGCGTCATGTTTATTGCCTGGGGGAGCAGACATCGTTGGTAAGGCCGAGCGTTGCAATTCCAATCTTAAGAGTAGCGGCTGAGTAGCGGCCGCGCCATGTATTGTGGAACAATTGGGCCCTAGGCCCTGTGCCACATATTTGTTTGGCTACTTCACAGCATAATGCCCCAAAAGCCTTCACTTGTGACAAGCACAAATCCAAGCATGACCTACACGTGGATGGTAGGGGTAGTGTCTGGACTCGAAATTACGGAATAGCAAACAACACGACATGAGAATGCGACGCAGCAAACTGGATTGCCACACCAGATCACCGCAAAAAAGAAGCTGGCAGGAGCGCCAACTCAGGAATGGCAAATCAGACAAACCACAAACGAGACGTTCCCAGGAACACCAAATCTGGAATGGCAAAACCCACCCTTGGGAATGGCAAAATAATTATTTAGCAAAATCCAGCCCTGCATGCCAAACAATCTTGTAAGCCTACTGTCTGCAGCCCGAGGATCTGCAGCTGGAGAAACTCCCGCAAAGACCCCAGTATCTACTGGAAAACGAAAGTCCAGAGAGGAAAAGAAGAAGGAAAAGAAGACTTCCCGGAAAGAGGCCAAGAAGAGCAAGAAAGCTGAGAAAGAGAAAAGGAAGCTGGAAGAAGCAGCAAGTCCTGGAAATGTTCGGCGAAGATTGGATGAAGCAATGGACTGCGCAGGATGCGTTGAGAACGTTATGTTGCTTGAGAAAGAGTATAAGCGGTTTACCCCCCCTTCCGTAGTATCTACAACCAGATGTTGTGGAACCATTGGCACTTCAAGCCCAGATCAATCCAAGACTCTCCAGGAAAGGACTCGGAGACAGAACGTCTCGAAGCTCTCAAGGAAGAAGAGGAGAAAAGAGCAGAAGCAGAGTCTCGGAAGAGAAAGCTTGAGGAGCTGGAAGAAAGGAAGCGGGCTGTGGAAGCCGAGTCGAAGAGGAAGCAACAAGAACTTGAGGATGAAGCAAAGCGCATCCGTGCCGTGGAAGAAGCCGGGCGGAGAGCCAAAGAACTTCAGGAAGTCAACCGCCAGTCGAGTGAGATCCAGGTGCCCGTGGAAGTTGTGGACCCAGCGGAAGAATGGTACCGTGGAAAAGCCCGAGAAGTTGTGGATAAGCTGCGAGCGAGAAAGGAGGAAGTCATCCAAAGCTCGAAAGCCGCCGAGCAGGAGTGGCTTAGCCAGTGCAAGGCATTGGACAAATGCCAGAGCACGTTCTTGCGTGAGTCGCAGCGAATGCAACTGGACATGGCAAAGACGATCCAAGTGGCAATCCGGTATGGTGAAGAAAAGGCATTGGAAAAATGCGTGTTGGGCATATACGAAAGCACCACGATGGTGCAGGAGCCAGCTGTTAAAGCTATGCCCAAGAAGATGCCGAAGCTACCTGGACAAAAGGATCCCGAAAGAACTGAGGAAGACAAGGAGAAGAAGACTCGGAACAAAAGGAAGTCTGGAAAAGGTAAGAAGCAGCCACCGGAGGAAACCCCTGGAAAAGAATGGACTGAGCGGATCACGAGCAGGATTGGCCAGAAACGCGACAGCAGTTGCGTGGTGGAGAGGAATTTCTCCCAGGATGCAAGCCACCGTTCACCAAGGCGTGGACACACGAAGTTGGAAAGATTCTGTACAACATCGCCATGCGAGGATTTGGAGAAGGGAAGCATGGAGAAGTGCAGCCCCTTTATGGATTCCCATGGCAGCTTGCAGGCGAGAGGATTTTAGTCGCGGGAGACTCTTCAGGACCCCTTTGCGCGCGCATGACCCAACAAGAGCCCTACAAGAGCCCTAGAGAGCCTTGAGACGAAAGGATCTTAGTCGCGGGAGACTTTTGATAAGAGCCAGGACTCCTTTGCGCGCGCATGATCCAACAAGAGCCCTACAATAAGAGCCCTAGAGAGCCCTGAGACGAGAGGATTTTAGTCGCGGGAGACTCTTCAAAGGTGTGTGTGTGTGTGTGTGTGTGTCAGTATGTGTGTGTGTGTGCAACTCCTGTATCCAAGGATTTTGAGTTTCTATAGTCTCTGCACTGATGATTTGCATTGGAAGAAAGGCAAGGAGATTGAGTCTTAGCATCGTTGCTTCGTATCAGAAGAGAAGCAGGGGGCTGGCAGCCTATTCCGTGATGCCAGCCAACGAAGCTAGCGGAATGGGTGGAAGGAGCTATGGACGCATAGCTCTGTGCCTGCTGTTTCACTCGCGGATTGAGCTTTATCTTCAGTCTTATGAGCCATGAGTCCCAAACAATCAATTGTATCGCATATCTAATGCATCTATGTTAAAAACTGCTTGGAAATCGAAGAAGAACTCTGAGACCCTGATCTTCAAACTGAAGTTAATTTAGATGAGAAGTAATTTTCTCAAAGATCAAGACAAGAAATAGCAAAGAGAAGAAGGAACAGGACTACACGGCAACCGGCAGAGACCGGATCTCCATGTGTGTACTTCGGCCGGTAATTCTGACAAAGGCCCGGTCGTGATGGCTTCGGCCCATTGAAGTATACCCAAGCCATCCGAAGTATACCCAAGCTATCCGAATTATACCCAAGTGAAGTGATTCAATTCTGGTTTGCAACCAGACTACTTTGCAAAAGACCCCATTGCTCGAAGGCTAACGCATCCCAGGTATACCCCTGCCAGAAAGCACCCAAGCATCTCTGATATGTCTGTTCGCAGGTGTATCAGACTGAGTGTCATAGCATACCCAAGCGATTTGAAGTATACCCAAGGTCATTCATTCATTTTGAATGATCACCCAAAGCTGATCCATCGTCTTGATAGTCTTCTGCCAAGCAGTTCCCAAGCTGATCCAATGCTATATGCGATCCGAAGTATACCAAAGCTGATGATGACATCCGAATTATACCCAAGCTGAAGATGATGATTCGTCCGTTCGCCACCCAACAAGCACCCAGCGTACGTTGGCCTTTTCAGGCCTTTGTAAGTGGAGGAAAGTAGACATTACATTTGTAGTTTTAATTTTCATCATCATTTAAAGTTTATTGCTGTCGTGAGTCAAATTCGATCGATACCCAAAGCTGATCCAGCATTCATGGATTCTTTCGTCTCGTGTCATCTTATTCTCATGTGTAGCATTCGTGCTCAAGAGGACGACGACATCATCGGCGCAGTGAAATGAGATTCAAAGGAACGGAAACAAGGAGCAGATTTAGACATATATCAATTTATCTGTCCTACTGTACAATCTTTCATACTGTACAATCAATTTATCTGTCCTACTGTACAATCTTTCATACTGTACAATCTTTTAGCCATGCCGACCGTCCAAGTCAATGTGTATCGTTCAAATTCGACATCAAGATCTAGAACGCCGAGACCAAGAAGTAGATCTGCTCACCGAAGAAGGAGTAGATCTTATCGCCGAAGAAGTAGAAGTGGTCGAAGGCAAAGATCTAGACGATCAACGTCTAGACAGCGTCGTGGGCAACGACGCAACAATGATCCACCTAGAGAATGGGTGGGCACACAAGACCCTCCTGGGTTTTGGAGAGGTGCAAGTGCGGCGCCTTCGCTAGCAAGAGCTGTGGTATCAAGACAAGATGACAGATTCTTGGGATTTGTTTTGTGTTCTTTGGCTTTTCTTGGTTTACAGAGAATTATAGGAACGTTTTCTTCAGTCTCTAAGTAAATCAGGAGCTTTGCCACTTCAGAATGCACCATTACCACCACCTCCGTCAGCACCTTTACCAGCACCTCCTTCAGCACCTTTACCAGCACCTCCTGTGGTACCAGCATCGACATCAATACAGAGTTTCGCACCTATCATTGGTCAATCTACACCTGGCCAACCTACAGAGGTGGGATACTACAGACGACTTTTGCTCAACAAAAGGTACTTCAGTGGCCCTGTACCTCCATTGGGAAAGGACGAGGATATCAAATATGAACTTCAGGAATCAGCAAAAGTTCTTGTTCCGAAACCTGCTCCACCTATGGGTACTTTAAAGCTGACTCTTTTGGATCCCTCACTTTGGAAGTCGTATCAACTTTCGGAACTCAACACGTATACCAAGCGCAAGGAGTTTGTGGAGCCAATCCTCAACAGAGCCCTTCAGATCCCGGAAGACAAGCTACAATCAGTTTGCAAAGAGTTGATTCAAATGGTAGCGAAAAAGACACCAATGTATCCTATGGATGTCAAGACTTTGCAAACTTTCGCATTGGCTTTGATTTCCAATGACCTTTCAGTCTCTAGCATAATTGAAGGAGCAGGGAGCTGGCAGATTGATGGTGTTAATGTTTGGCTCTTCAGATTAAAGGGAATGCCTGGGCCCAACTTTGCGGAGATTCCTATGAACTCAGCTTCGTATTATCATTGGTATCATGCTGGTGGAATTGAAACCGTATTTGGAGCATTGGCAACTGGGACTATTCTTCCATGTTGCTCTGACGGTCTTCAGCTTCCTCCAACAATTCCTCTACCAGGATTCTTTGGGAGAGTTCGCAGAGAAGATTCGCAAATAACGGAGGAGCAGCTACTTCAAGACAGCCGAGATATGCACGGACATCCCAAGAACAGTCACGGCATACACTACAGTGGTGCGATCATAGGTAACCAGATCAAGCTTCCAAGAGCCTCCACGTGCTTAGAGCAGTTTACTTGCTTTAGGGCTGGACTTGTAAAGAGCAAAAGCACCGACAAACGTTGGTGCATTAGGGCTGATTGCGGAAAGATTCAGTTTGCTTGCCTTACGTGCAAGCAAGAAGACTAGAGAAAAAGAACGTACTGATCAACTGCATTCTGCATTTCTGCTTCGTGCGTTTGTGTCTGCTGGCTAAATGTTTTCCATTAGTGCGCGGATCAAGCAGTAACAGTAGAGCAATGGCCAAGAAGAAGAAGTACGACAAGAAGAAGAAGAAAAACAAAAAGACATCATAAAAAGAAGTCGACAAGAAAATCTACTAAGAAGCGAAAGAAATCTTCAACCTCGACTTCATCATCTTCCACTACATCTTCTTCTTCATCTACTACAATTGAAGAGCCAACAACTACTGAGCCACCGCAAGTACCACTAAAGTATCCTCCTTGGAGTCGAAAAGGACCTGTACACATTGGAGAAGTCTTTCAAGATCCCAAAGATGGAACGATCATTAAAGTGGTTCGAAGTGGCAATCGTTCTCGCATCAACACTGCAGTGAATAACATGAAAGCAGGTTGGGCCACAAAGAACTTTTGCTGTAAAGATGGTTCGTGTCTTATTTGCGCTGATTACTGTAGAACCAATCGTGCGAGTCTTTGTTTGTCTGTTGTTCAGGCTATGCGCAAAGTTGACCGACCCAATTCTGCAAAATTTAACAGTATTGTTAAAAATATCCTGAGCAAGTGCTGATTCGGAAAATGAGGAGGGTAGCCCTGCAACTGTATTGCAAGATGTCATTCAAACACTCTTGCTGATGTAGCAGTTTTGCGTCGAGATTGTGACAAATTAGCCAATCAAGTACTGTAGTCATGGCACCTTGGTGGAAGAAGAACGACTACAAGGATTCTTGGGCCCGCGACGACAAAGACAACAATCATCCTTGGAACAAGTCCGATTCCAACGATTACAAGGACGACAAAGGTAACAGTCGTACCTGGAGCAAGTCTGATTCCTACGACTACAAGAATGACAGTAGCCAGAAGTCGTCTTGGAAAGATTGGTATGGAGAAGGTTCCGATGAGGAACTTATAACAAACATTTCGCTTAGGAGTGTGTTGCCCTATAATCCTGTAGATGAGCTGTTTGCCACATGATTTTGTATAGTATGGAACAAATGTTCCACTGTGGTGTTTAGGCTCAAGGGACGCACCCAAGACAGCCGTGCGCCCGAGGAAAAGTGAAGTGCGAATATCTGTGTGAAGTGAAAGGGTCCGGAACGTACCCGTAAAGCGTTTTATGGTAGCGGAGCTGAAGGCCAGGACCTTCGGCTGAAGAAGAGCCCAATACAAGGAGAAACGAGCCTTGGGCCCCAGTGTCACGGAAAGTGAAAGAAAGGAAAGTTGAATGGCCACACCAAGTCCAGCTGGAGACGCGGATTTGCCTGTGTCCCCTGGTCACGGTGGTCAAGGAGGAGATACACCAAGTGATACGCCAATGGCGATGCCTGCACCAGATGGAGTTGCAGGAGGATCCCTTCAGGCCCTGATAGGGAACCTGTCGGCAGCAGCGCAAGCTTTGGCAAGTGCTGCAGGTACAGGAAGTACCAGAAGTTACGACTCTGCAGCTAAGCTGGTGAAGAGTCCGGATGTGTTCGCTCCAAAGAATTTGGAGGAGGAAGTTTCACAGTGGCCAGATTGGAGTTTCAGTTTCAAAGTGTTTGTGGGATTCATTGATCCCACTTATGCAGAAGAGTTGAAGAAAGTGGAGCTGGCACCACCAAATCCAGCAGATTATACAGTTGGTGAAAGAGAGCGAAGTACAAAGCTGTATGCGATTTTGGCCTCGTATCTTAGGAACAGGCCATTGAAGTTATTGAAGTCAGAAGGAAGTCCAGATGGATATTCTGTCTGGAGGAGACTGTTTGAAGAGTTGGAGCCGTCAAGCCGAACAAGAGGGCTGGCAATGGCTCAAGCTCTAGTGAGCTTTCCCCAGATGACGAAGGGGACTTCTATCTTAGACTATCTGCTTACCTACGAAAAACTGGTGGCAGAATACGAAAAACTGTCCGAAGGAAAACCCTACGATGAGAATTTGAAAATCGGAACAGTACTCAAAGGTTTGCCAAATGAGTTGAGGAAGCATATCCTGATAGGATTGACCCCTACGACGAAGTACGCAGACATCAGGAAGAAGTTGCTTGAGTATGAAAGAAGTACCCAATCGTGGAATGCGGAGAACATTTTGCAGTCTTTCAACATGGAAAGCGCAACGAAGAGTACACCCTACAATGGGCCACAACCAATGGATATTGATCGAGTGAAAGGAAAAGGAAAAGACAAAGGAAAAGGAAAAGGTCACGACAACAAAGGAAAAGGAGGAAAAGGATACAACAACAAAGGAAAAGGAAAAGGAAAAGGATACGACAACAAAGGAAAAGGAAAAGGTGGTTATAGAAATGCACGAGCAGTGGACGCTGGTGGCTACGGGAAAGGAAAGTTCATAGGAGAGTGCCACATATGCGGAAAGACAGGACACAAAGCAGCTGATTGCTGGCAGAATCAAGGAAAAGGAAAAGGAGGTAAAGGCAAAGTGAGACAGGTAGAAGAGGAAGGAACCCATCAAGGAGATCACGAGAAGAGTTCCTCTAGCAATGCCCCTCCTACGAAGAATGAGACTGGTCAAGTGAGGCAGATCACAGCTGAAGCAGCGCGCCAAGCAAGAAGAGTAGAGATGACACAAGAGTGGAACGATGAGGATGAAGAGCTCAACTTTGTGAGATTGTGTCAGGAGTTTGAAGGTTTGGTTCAAGGAGAGCTGAGAAGAGTTGAGGAGTTTGATATCTCTTCGAGCGATGAAGTGGAAGAGATCGAGGAAGAACCTACTGATGGTTTGATGGAGTGGTACCAAGGATGGTGGTTCTTGGAAACAGAAGTTGAAAGAAGTGTGAGAATGGTTTCTGAAGGAGATGATGTGAGAAGAACAGCAAGAGAAGTGGATGCATGTGAGGTAGTGCTCGACAGTGGAGCTGACTGCCATGTGTTGCCTATGGATTGGGCAGAAGAAGTCGGAGAAACTTCGAACTTTGAGTATCATCTGAAAGATGCGCAAGGGAAAGTGATCCCAACGCTGCCTGTGAGGCAGAATGTGACGTTTGTTTTCACAAAGGAGTCTGGAAAGAAGTTGAAGATCACTGACAGTGCTGTTTGCGGCAATGTCACCCAACCTTTGTTTGCGGTAGGAAAGATGTGGAAGCTAGGTTGGGGTACGGTGAATGAAGATGGAAGATTGTGGTTGAAGAAAGGAAGTGTTCGGATACCGATATACTTCAAAAGGAATTCCTCAATGGCGAGGATGTGCATACGGAGACTTGAAGGAGAAGAGATGACAGTGCAGCCTGTGAGGCTGGAGCGAGAACTGAAGAATGAGTTGAAGAGCAAAGAAGATGAAGATGGTTGGTTTGTGCTAAATGACGGCACGCCTGCAAGGTTTGATTGGTTTATGGGGAAGACGTTTGACCCAACGGGTCAGTTCCCTAATAGACTCTATGAGGGAGCAGGAGATGAAGGCGATTATTTTCCTTATAGGACAACCTTGCTAGGAAAAATGAAAAGAAGTGGAGAAAGAGTGTTGAATGAAGTGGATTGGAAGAGTATGGATTTCTTTGAGTGTACGGAGATCTGGAAGGATCGCGAAAGAGTGCAACTTGGGGCAAGTCCTCAAGCAAGGTTTGAGGTGATGGTCACCTTGTTGGAAAAGGGATTGAAGGAACCGAGCGACTATGGGTTGCTCACGAATTTGGAAGAGCTTGAAAGAGAACTGGCACAAGAAGGAGTGCCAATGGAGGTCACAGGAACCTCCTCAAGTTCAAAAGACAAAAAGGAAAGTGAGAAAGAGGAACCGAAGAGAGGAGTTCCAGTGATTGGTGAAGATGAGGAAGAAGTGATGGTGATTGGACCAATGAAGTTGACACGCCAGAGTGAGTTGAAGGAGATGAAAGCGGCGTGCAAGTATCTGCATATCTCGAAGAATGGATCGAAAGAGATTTTGTGGAAAAGATTGAAGAAAGAGGTTGCGCTGAGCAAAGTGAAAGCGCAAGCCCAAATCTCTGAGGATATCAGAAAGGAGTTTGAGAGAGAACCAATTCCAGAGGCTCTGCCTGCTTTGCCGAGCCCGGAAGAGATTGAAGCGCATGAGTTGACGCATTTGCCGAGAGCGCCCTGGTGTGAAGCATGCCAGGCAGCAAAGAGCAGAGAAGACAACTTTGAAGAGACGAAAGAGAAAGCGCAACGGCCCGTGTTTAGCTTGGACTTTATGTTCACAGGAACACAAGGAGATGAAAAGGAGAGAGATCCGCTTGCTATTCAGCTTGCGGGTGTTGACAACGACACGAAGTTCCTGATAGCTATTGCGGTGCCAACGAAAGGAGGAGATGCGGTGATAAACCACGCAGTGAGTGAAGTGGTAAGAGTGTTAGCCCTTTTGGGTTACGCTGAAGTGGTGATTAGAACGGATACCGAGCCAGTGATGATTGCCATCAGGAGAGGAGTTCAAGTGGCAAGAACAAGACAAGGTTTGAAGACGGAGTTGCACGATGCCACGCCTGATGAGCATCAAGGGTTGCCTGTGGAAAGGTATATCCAAACTGTGAGGAACCTTGCAAAGACGTTGTTGGCGACGGTTGAGCAACGAAGTGGAACGGCCATCGGATCTGATGTTCCGCTTTATAGCTGGGCGTACAGACATGCAGCATGGCTGCACAACAGGTTTCATGTTGGAAGAGATGGCAGAACTGCGTTTGAAGCGACAGTGGACCGAACGTACAAAGGGAAGCTGGCCCCGTTCGGGTCAGCAGTGTTTGGAAAAGCAGTGCCAAAGACCAAGGAGAAAGGAGAACCTTGGGAGAAAGGAGTCTTTCTTGGAAAGGACTACGCGAGCAATCTGAACTTGATTGGCACAGGTAGAGGAGTGATCAAAGCGAGGACAATGAGAAGATGTGCTGAGGCATATCAGCCGGAGCTTTTGCAACTTTCGGTTGGAGCTCCATGGGATCATCAGCTGAAGGCTTTGAGGTTTAAGAAGAAGAGAATTGTGCCTATTGATGATGGGCCAGGACTGCCAAGATTGGCGGTGGAAGCTGACAAAAGAGTAGAAGAAGAAAAGAGAAGCGAGCCTTCGCCGCCGAGCGACCGCCAAGGAAGCTCAAGTTCTTCTAGCAAGAGTTCGTCGCTATCTGGAGCAACGCCAGAAGCAATGGACGACGAGAGCGATGACGATGACGATGATCCAGGAGAGGTGAGAACAAAGAGAAAAGCAGAAGATGAATTGGTGCCCGATGAAATGACGTTGGAAGAGTTTCAAAGAGAAGTTGCAAAGAGGAATGCAGAAGAAGAAGGAGAAGGTTCACCAAAGAAAGAACCAAGAGTAGACGAAGGAACTGGAGAGGTAGAAGAAAGAGTTGAAAAAGTGCCGAGACTTGGAGACGAAGCACGAGGAAGCGCGGCACGAGTGGAATACCACATTCGGAGATTCGCCAAGAGCGAAGATCCCGAAGAGCATGGAGATGAGTATGTTGATCTCGACGAGACACAGTTGTTTCTGGAAGAAAGTCGAGAGTTCCAGAGCAAGTGGAACGAGAAGGTGTGTGAGACAGAAGAGGACCTAACGGTTACTTGGTCTCACGAGTATGATGATGGGCCACCAAAGTTGGAAGATGAAGATTTGGAAAAGGTGGACCTGAAAGCAGAGAGAACAGAAATCGAGAGACTATTGGAGATGAAAGTTCTCAAAGAAGTGGAACTGGATGAGAATGGAGAGTTGAAGAAAGGACCGAATGGAGAAGAACCAAAGAGACTCAGTACAAAGTACGTGTTGGATTGGAGGCATAGGGACCTCCAATGGAAGAGGAGAGCCCGCCTAGTGGCGCGGGAGTACAAGTGGCTGACGGACTATGATCTCTCAGCGCTATACTCACCAACGAGTATTGGTTCGAGCATCAAGCTGTTATCAGCTTTGTGTGCGAGTTCAAGAGACTACGAGATGATCTCGATAGACATTTCGGACGCGTACCTTCAGGTGCCACAGAAGGAGTACACGGTTGTGAGTTTAGGAGGAAAGTGGTACCAGCTGCAGTACACCTTGCCGGGACAACGAACAGGAAGCAGTGATTGGTTTGAGCACTTACGAGAAATCCTGGAAAAAGAGAAGATGGTTTCCGATGTGGGGTTACCAAGTTTCTTCTACAAGTTTTCAGAGACCCCAGGAGAAGGTGGAACGCTGATGAGTACACATGTGGATGATTTGGAGGTGTTTGGAAAACCAAAGGAGAATCAAGCAGTGGTTGATCTGCTGCTGAAGCACAAGTTGAAGATAAAGCTGGAAGGACCAGTGAAGGTTGGAGAAGGAAAGTGTACTTTCTTGAAGAGGACGTTCTTAGGAACGAAAGAAGGAATAGAGATCAGGATGGACGGCAAGTATCTTGAGAAGTTGGAAGAGATTTTAGGTTTGGGAAAAGCCCTGCCGAAGAAGTTGCCGTTTCCAATGGATTACGGAAGATCGTTGAAGGACGATACGCCCTTGGATGCAGATGAACATCATCTGTATAGATCCTGTGTAGGAATCCTACTGTATATGACACCGGAGAGACCTGATTTGGGATTCGCTACGAAGTGGTTGTCTGGGAAGTTGGCAGCGCCAACGCGAGGAGACTTAGCAGTGCTTAGGCACGTGGCAAAGTATGTAAAAGCGACAGCCCACTACGTGATAGAACACAAAGAGGCATATCCTGGAAAGAGTTTTCTAGATCCAAGTGATAAGAGAACTGAGAATGCCTACAAAGATGTTTTTACGGCAAAGAGTTTGATCGAGGTAGTGACCGACGCCGACTGGGCGACCGATCGTGAGAATAGGCAGTCAACGAGCTGCGTGTTGATTTTCGTGAACAGTAACATCGTTTACTTTCACGCGAGAAAGCAAAAAGCGACGGCTTTGAGCAGCTGCGAAAGCGAACTGGTGGCAGCTGTTGGAGGTTTGAGTGAAGGAGTTTTTCTACAGAACCTGCTGCACAGAGTTCTAGGGATTAGGCCGGAGATGGTGATTAGGATGGATTCTAGCAGTGCTAGGTCTATTCTCATGAAGAAAGGCCTAGGAAGAACGAGGCACATTGATGCAGGACTGCTTTGGGTTCAAAGGCTTACTTCTGTAGGTCTTCAAGTGAAAGCGATAGCTGGGAAGGAGAACCCTGCAGATGTAGGAACAAAGGCTTTGTCGAGGAACGCTGTTGTGAAGTGTTTGGAGAGAATCGGTGTGAAAACTGGAGAAGAGAGTGAAGAGGTCAGGATAGCAAGTGACTTCAAGATCCCTACGAAGTATCTGAGAAGACTTGTGATGATGATGATGGTTCAGCAGTGTGATGGACTAAGAGATCAAAGCAGTAGAAGCAGTGAAGGTGGAAACCTTGGTTTGGTGATGATGGTGATGATGATGACACTGGTTGTTATCATGGCTTGCAACGGTAGCTTGTGGAAGAGTCTGGTTGGAAGTGTTGAATGCATGTTTTATTCCGCCGCTGCCGTTTTTGACTCAAGGAAGGAAGTGAAAAGAGAGAAAGTGAAAAGAAAAGAAGTGAGGAGAAAAGAAATAGAAGAAGAAGAAGTGAAAAAGATGGCTGACGACGCGGCCCTCAAGACAATGATCAGTGACGAATGCCGCAGCATAGAGTCCGTAACCCTATGCGAAAGAGAGCTCAAAAAGGAGCGAGAGAGGAGATTAACCCTGGATGCCCTATGGCCCGAAGTGCAACGCCTCAACCAAAAGTATGAGCCTAAAGAGGCGGCCCCGTCAGAAGCTGCAAAGACGGAGGTTAAAGTGCCTGAAGAGTTCAAGAAAACAGCCGAGGAATTGGCTGGAGAGGCACAGGGAAGCAAAGGAAGTGCCGAAGGAAGCCAGGCACAGGTTATGGAAGATAGAGTGAGCGAGCTGAGGCAGAAGGCCTTGGATGCTTCCGAGAGGCGAAAGGGCCAGAAGGAAAGGGCAAATGAAGCCGCAGGGAAGTCGAAGGAAACAAAAGAAGAAGAAGAGAAAAAGAAAGAGAAAGAAGAGGAGGAGCAAGAAGCCTCCGAAAGCGAGGAGAAAGTGAGTTCGGAGAAAGAGGAGGAAGAGCAAAGCTCCGAAAAAGAGGAAGAGAAAAAGAAAGGAGAAAAGAGAAAGAAAGAGTCTGAGTCCAGTGATGATGAATACAAGGAGATCATGGACAAAATGGCAAAGAAGTCAGTTCTGGAGGAGGAGAAGAAAGTGCAAGACCTGCTTGGGCAGATGCGAGTTCTGCAGGAGAAAGTGGACGAAAAGCGAAAGAAATTCACGATTTATTCGGACTTGTATACTTACAAGCAAAAACAGAAGAAGATCAAAGAGGAAGAAAGAGATAAGTTGATCGCAAAAGAGATAGAGGTGAAGGAAGAGCTGAAGCGGGTAGCGGACGAAGCGTTCGTTGCCAAAGAGTCCATAGAGAAACAACTGGACAAGCTGAGAGCCGAAGAGGAGGAACAGGAAAATGAGGCTACATTGATAATGGACGCAGAGTCCGCCCTGCAGAAAGAGATGGACCAATTGAGGCCGAAACTTCAGACTGCACTGGAGGAGTTGAAGGCAAAAAGGAAGGAACTGCAGGTTCCAGCGGGTGGACTGCTTCAGGGCGAAGCTGAGCAAAAGCTGAAAGAGATGGAGAGCAAGAGGATCAAAGAGATTAAAGAGCTCCAAGAAACGAAAGAAAAGGAGATCAAGGAGGAGATAGACAAAAAGGATAAAGAGATCAAGGAGCTAAAAGAGTCAAAGGACAAAGAGATTGGAGAATTGAATGAAGAATTGAGAAAGCTGAAAAAGCGCAAAAGCAGTGCTGGGTCGACGCAAGGCCCATCGAATGAGGATGCAGAGAAGATGAAAGAGGAGCGCAAGAAAATGCGCGAGACTATCAAGGAGCTTGGAAAGAACAACAAGGCCCTCGAAGATGAGCTCCAGGTGTTTAAAGAGGAAAGCCGGATCAACGAAGATCCTGATGCGCAAAGCCAGCCAATGGTTTGCGCGGTATGTTCACGTTTCGGACATGGTTCCGAAACGTGTTGGGATGCCGATTACAATTATACTGCCTCAGGGCAGTATGCCCCAAAGATGCAAAGGGAAGAAATGAGTAAGGAACAGTTCCAATCCTGGTACAAGAAGAACGAATTGATAATTCGAAGAGCATACGCGAACAGGTTGGAGACAAACAAGAAAAAGTACCGCACAGACAATGCGGAGAAGGGCAAAGGAAAGAAAGCCCAGCAAAAGAGCGGCTAAAGGAGAAAAGGAAAAAGAGAAGAAAGAAAGACCAAACCGGAGGTCTATAAAGAAAAAGGGGAATCTGAAGGCTGAAAAGCCAGAGGGGGAACTTCGTTCCCAAATGAGGAAAGAGTTTTCTGAAAGTTGTACGACAACTGCACCACGAGAAGCCGAAGAGTTTCTTCACGAGGAGAGAGTTTAAAGAGTTTGAAGAGTTTGTGGCTTTTGGGCCACCACGAGTTCTTTGGAGGCTGAAAGGCCAAAGAAGTGAACGAGTTTGAGAGCGGCCGGTAGGAGTAGCTCTGTTTCACTCGTCTCACACCACGACAAAAAGCGAGTGCACAACGAGTGTTTCAAAAGGAGGAAAGTGCGACTGTTTTGGGTTCGTTGCACCTCTAGGAAAGAAAAGGCAAAAGAGGATGCACGAAGAGGGGGTAACAAACATTTCGCTTAGGAGTGTGTTGCCCTATAATCCTGTAGATGAGCTGTTTGCCACATGATTTTGTATAGTATGGAACAAATGTTCCACTGTGGTGTTTAGGCTCAAGGGACGCACCCAAGACAGCCGTGCGCCCGAGGAAAAGTGAAGTGCGAATATCTGTGTGAAGTGAAAGGGTCCGGAACGTACCCGTAAAGCGTTTTAACTTAGAAGCCCCCAAGGAAAGCGAAAGCAAGAACTTCATCTTCCTGCTGATTTTTGCCCTGATAGCCAATGCCTTGACAGTAGAGAGCTGTTTGGCCGGAAATTCTTTAAGCAAGTCCAATTGACGAATTGGTCCCAGAAACATGGACTTGCAGGGCGACCAATTAGCGATTTGAAACTCCATGAGTTAGCATATGGAGGATGGAACAATTTCTATCTTCGCCATCTTTCGACGGGGGCTTTTACAACAATTGTCTTCTGTCGTAAGATTAATGAGTCGATGTTGGCTACGGGATTGTTGGCTGCAATTCGAGAGTCCAAAAGACGTTGGGACATTGACAGTTTGGCTAGGGAATGCGTGAAACGTCATCCCGAATGTGTTCCCCAATCTGCTGCCTCTACCTCAAAGGGTGACGAGCCTAGCAAGGAGATTCAAACTTTGATCAACTACTTGATTACACATCTTGAACCCCTTGCAACTGAGGATAAAGATCTTCAGATCCGTAAGTTGGAAGCTGAGTTGGCTGAAAAAGCCAAGCCTAAGCCTTCTAACGTTTTGCCCGTTGCAGATTCCAACATGGCGCAGCATCCCAAGCGCCGCAGAATTGCGGTAAAGAGTGACCTTACCAAGTACATCTTTGACATGAACATTGGGATTACAGAGCGCCCATTATCTACAGATGCACCCTCAAGTTCCAAGACCACCACCATCAAGAAATGGTGGTCAGAGCTCAAAGTTCACAACAAGGAGGGTTTGCAAAGTGTACAAGCAAGGGCAGATAGCATTCTTGCATCATTCAGTCAGGAGCAACGCACTCAGCTTAAGGATCGTGCCTGCTCCCTTGGTCTTCCAGTTGTGGTAGCCGGGAAGTGCAAGGATATTGATTGCTTACGCATTATTCTTGCTGCCCTCTACATGATTGACTTCTGATGTCCAACGATTAATGCAGTGGTTGAGCTGGACATTATACCACTGTTTGGTCCTTGGATTGCTGCATTAATGGCTATCTTGCAAGCAAGTTACAGTCATCAAGTGGACTTCAGTCTTCGACTTCCTTGTCGTGTTATCATTGCATACCTGCAAGTTTTTCTGTTGTTTCATAATTTAAGCAAGAGTCAGAACATTTTGACTTGGAGACGAAGGATGTCACATCTTTCTCAACTTTCTTTACAAGGTTTTTCAAGTATGATGCAACGGCAGTTTGCAGTATACGCACTGCTGCATGTCAACACAACGCCTACGGCTGGTGGACAATGGCTACAAAACAAGACCTTCTATGTGGGCAGCACAACTACAGGTATTCACTCTAGACAGGATGCTCGATGGAGAAAACATCGTTGCCTAGAACAAGGACAGATGGTAAATGTGGAGCTGGTTATGCATTATCTCCATTCTCGTGAACTCTTACATGAAGAGGCAATCGTACCATTGTTCAATTTGGTTAATGCTACTGACACAAGAACTAAAGAATTGGAAGTAATACAAGGCTGGCGACCTATGTACAATCATCCTTGGATTAATAAATTGCATCCTACATCTACGTTCCGAACAACAAAGATGAACATTGTGGCACTCAGCTATACCTCGAAGTCATCTAGACTTTGGATGAAAGTTCGAAGAAGACTTCAATCACTCGGCATTCTTCGGTTTTACATGTCCTATGCAGCGACACCACATCATGGATGGGATTATCTTATGATGCTTGCAGCAGGGGGAATTTTGGCCTTTGAAGCTTCAGCGAGACTTCGATCATCGGAGTTTTCTCATCTACATATTTATGCACTACATCGATTGGCGAACAATCTTGAGGATCCTCCACGTACTAAGGTGAAAGCTCTACTTCGGAAAGTACTGGAGTTCAGAGGATTAGCCACACCAAAACACAGCAGACCGTTGGTTATTCCACTTCTCGCACATTCTGGGTACAAAGCTGCTGTCAAGCGGTTTCTGAGAAGACAGGTACTGAATTGCAAAGAGTTTTTGGTTCCATTTCATATTCCGTCACATCAAGTAGTTGCTGGGAAGACCCAAAACATCAAAGATGTATTGTACAATTACCTACCAATGCAGAAGACTTGGTCCTGGAATCATCCACCTCGTTGCAATTGCACTTGCTTTGCCCAAGAACATCCTGAAGTTCGACTGCATCATGGACATGTAGCGACACCTGCTCGATTCTTAAGTGTTACCAAACGTCTGCGACACATTCTGTGCTTTTCAGCTGCAACAGAAGTCTCACCATCGTTTGAGTCCTATGCAGACATTACTTCAACTACAGTACGCAAGTGGATGAAGTCCAACGGCATTAATGGATTCCAGACAGAAGAATGGGATCAATTCTTGCTACAGCAGTGGCCTTTACACTCACAAGCAGCGTGGACTACAGTCAAGAAGAAGGACTTAATGTACCTACGAACAGTTCTACGTGGGATGGTAGTGCAAGGTCGCGATCATGCACCCAATGAGATTCATTTGTATTGTCCTTACATGTACTGGAAAGTACTGAAAGCGACCTTTGGAGATCAACAAGTTTATCGTTCGGTATCAATGTCACCTATGCAATCTGAGCAGTTCCTTATACAACACTCGCAACAAAGGTGGCTTCAACACTACACCTGGGGTAAATCCACAAAATCGTCATCATTTCCCATTGCATACATTCTGTTAAAGCAAAAGAAGGCCTTTCAAGCGGCTCGACCTATCATAAGCTATCGCTTCTTCATCTTTGCCAAGTTGTTCAGAGCTACCGCCATTGTATTGGATCTGATTGCAAGAGAAACTCTACCGGATACTTTTGGTTCACAAACCTTTCCAGCAATGATGGCCCAGATTGTTAAGTTCTTTGAACAAGTTCCTGAGGATTGTAAATTGGTATGCTACAATCAAGATTTGGTGGGCTTCTTTACCAGCATACCAATCGAGCGCATTATGAATGCTGTTCAATGGATGCTTCAACAATTTATGTACATGCGTGACATTGATCCTGCAACGTATTCGTTCAGCGTCTCTCTTCCAGAAAGATAGCAAACTTCGAGTTTGGAAGGGTCGATCTAGAGCCGCTGGACATCGAATGTATCAAGTTTACTTCAGAGACATATTGGCCATTGTACGAATGTCCTGTGACTTCAGCTATTTCACAGTTTTGGGCAGAGTCTTTGCACAACAGCGTGGAGCAGCGATTGGTAATCAAATTTCACCAGTTCTTGCTAGCATTAGCGTGGCTTTTTTGGAACAACAATGGGTGGATCAGTACTCGAGCTTCAGGAGATGCATTTCAGATCGGTTTCTCTGTCTACGATACGTGGACAATCGGATCGTTCTTATTGACCGGAATCTGATTCATTATCCAGCTTTTCAGGTGCTTCTACATGATGACTTCTACATTCCTCCAGTACAGCTGGAAGCTGTAGATACCCCCAATATACAGTGTGAGTTATATTCGTTATCGAGTTGTATCACTGTTGGGGGATCGATTGGTGGTTGCATTGGTCTTGGATTGGTGGTTGGATTGGTGGTTGGGTTGGTCTTGGATTGGTGTGGGATTTCAGCGCTCACACTCGGACTCTATGCGAGGATCTCTGGTACGATGATGGCGCATTGACCTCTACGGCCGATTAACAGTAGTTCAATTCGGATTTACTGCTACCGGTCTTCCTTCACTCAGCCCTGTCTCGCAAACGTCGACATGCGTTCACCTGCGCCAGGAGTGCAGTACCAGTCTGTCAGCTGGGAAATACCAGGCCTCTAACACGCCTGCACTAGATTTTCCACTGCCTTCTAAACCAGAAGCGCAAAACCGGAACCCGCAAGACAAAAGTCCAAAGTCGATCTGAGCCTACTCGTAGCTTCTATGGCAATGCCACAAACGGAACGTGCTGTGTCTCATCCGTGAAACGACACAGACGAACAATAAACAATAAACATGTATTATTTGGCATGCTCTGTGGCTTGTTTATGTGTGACTGCTCACAGGGGGCTTTGGAACTATTGGAAAAAAATCTCAGGAACTATCGGCACATTCTTGGGAGCTTATGCAGCAGTGTCCCTGAACACTTGGAAACCGCTCGGAACCGTCAGAACTGTTTGGACATTTGCATTGTTCGAAACTATTTGCATAACTGCAACATCGAACTGATTTCCCATTATGAGAACCGTCACCTGCCATCAGGTTGTACAGCCGGTAGCTGGGCTGTGCGATCTTGAGCTGTGAAAGGTCGAAGCCCTGGATCCCCATCAGTTCTTGTCCAGAAACCAGCTGCAAGCGCTTGCAGTCGAAAAGACGCATGGACGACACGATGGCTGGCAGCCGATCTCTGGCATAGGTCGCGAATCGCTGTGCACAAACTTGGACATGAACTGATTCAAGCGCAACAGACATGGATGTGGGAATTTGTACACCTCAAGCTCGCCCTAAAAGAACGTTTCATTGAAAAAACCCAAAGCGCACCCGGGTGCGCTTTGGGTTTTTCTAGAGTAAGACTAAAAGCACCATGGGGCCATGGTTTCTTGCTTCCAAGGCCCAAACCACATTTTCAGTGGAAGCAAAGGTCGCGCTTTGGATGTTTCACTTGTGTTTCTGAGGTCATTAGTTCATGGGCCTTCTGTTTCTTGCCTGCTCGCCCCAAAAGCACGTTTTCATTGGAAAAACCCAAAGCGCACCCGGGTGCGCTTTGGGTTTTTCTAGAGTAAAAGTAAAAGCATCATGGGGCCATTGTTTCTTGCTTCCAAGGCCCAAACCACATTTTCAGTGGAAGCAAAGGTCGCGCTTTGGATGTTTCACTTGTGTTTCTGAGGTCATTAGTTCATGGGCCTTCTGTTTCTTGCCTGCTCGCCCCAAAAGCACGTTTTCATTGGAAAAACCCAAAGCGCACTCGGGTGCGCTTTGGGTTTTTCTAGAGTAAGAGTAAAAGCATCATGGGGCCATTATTTCTTGCTTCCAAGGCCCAAACCACATTTTCAGTGGAAGCAAAGGTCGCGCTTTGGATGTTTCACTTGTGTTTCTGAGGTCATTAAATCATGGACCTTGGGTTTCTTGCCTGCTCGCCCCAAAAGCACGTTTTCATTGGACCCAAAGCGCACCCGGGGTGCGCTTTGGGTTTTTCTAGAGTAAAAGTAAAAGCGTCATGGGGCCATTGTTTCTGGCTTCCAAGGCCCAAACCACATTTTCAGTGGAAGCAAAGGTCGCACTTTGGATGTTTCACTTGTGTTTCTGAGGTCATTAGTTCATGGGCCTTCTGTTTCTTGCCTGCTCGCCCCAAAAGCACGTTTTCATTGGAAAAACCCAAAGCGCACCCGGGTGCACTTTGGGTTTTTCTAGAGTAAAAGTAAAAGCATCATGGGACCTTTGTTTTCTGCTTTCATGGCCCAAACCACATTTTCAGTGGAAGCAAAGGTCGTGCTTTGGATGTTTCACTTGTGTTTCTGAGGTGATTAAATCATGGACCTTGGGTTTCTTGCCTGCTCGTGCCAAAGCACGTATTCATTGGAAAAACCCAAAGCGCATCCGGGTGCGCTTTGGGTTTTTCTACAGTGAAAGCATCACTGGTGTTATATGCACATAATATAATCATACATATATATGGGCGTCGTGACTGTAATGCTGAAGTTTTGGTCAGTGCATAGACCAACAGTGCAACACTCTCGCACCGGTCCTGAACTGCGTATGTTTCTTAGGATGCTTCTCCAAGGCGAACTGTCCACTAAGTATTCACATCAACACTACAGACGATAAATACGTAATTAAGATGTTACAAATCATATCCTAGAAAACGTATTATAACTTTGCAGTCTATATGTTACCTACTATGCATATTATCTACTATACACTATGATATAAGTAATGAACTATATCAAACATATTACATATAGTATGCATCGTATGTGAATATATATATATATATATATATCTATATATATGTAGGGTGTGTTATATATTCAACCATATAAGATATTCAAACAGCAGTAAACTATTAAAAACTACGTTGACTTATATACCCTTCGACACTGTTTGACACGGTGTCACACTGTATTTGTTCAGCTAGCACGACACGGTGTCACACGGCGTCTCGCTCCAACACTATTCGACACTGTTCGACACTATTCGACACTATGTATGGTTTTGTGTCCGACACTGTTTCACACGGTGTCACACGGTTTCGGTCTAGGTGGGTTTGGATAGTGTGACACGGTGTCGGGCAAAGTCTTGGTTAGTGCTTAGACAACAAGATACAAGCTATATAATAGAGATAAGAATGATAAGATACAAGTCGTTGTCAAATTTTAGTTATAAGCTATAAGTTACGAGGTGTTGGCATACGGATATACGGTATCGTTCAACATCGGATCAGTTAGCAACAGCAAACAGCAAACAGGAAAGGAACTAGCTCGTGAATCGTGCCTGCGTTACTTGCAACTTTCCAAATCAGTCGTTTCCCACTCCATTGCCAGTGATGGCTCGACTCAACTGAGCTGACTATTTCATTTCAGTTGTTAAGCTGGCTGTAAGTTCTAGACTACAGATCATGAACATCATATAATACGAGCATGAAATCGAGCCCGTCCTGGGAATGGTAAGCCATGTTGATGTCCAAGGAGAACAGTTGGCGCTTGTTCAGCCGTTTCCACATGGAATCGCTAAGGATTGAACGGAAGCGGCGCGTGCCGGGCAGCAAAAGCCGCTGCGTCAATCTCTCATCATGCTGCCGCTGGCGGCTGGACGTTTTGCCCTCCTGGCAGCGACCGGGGACATCAGTTGACCGAATGGCAAATTGGAAGGCACACGCTAGGGTGCAAAGCGGGGCGTCCTTGGCTACTTCCGGAAACAAGGGAACACCCCAATCCGCCGCGATGGCGGAGATGGCATCCAGACTGACTCGTTCGTGAACGTCTCGAAACCTGCTTTGTCTTACGTCCGTCGTTTGCGGCATTGCAAGGGCTTATAGCGTCAATCTGTACGAGAGGGGAGTCTGGGGCTCCATGAGGATGTACACTCTCCTAACGCCACAAAGGGCGACAACCCCAACCCAATAAAGAAATCACAACACAACCGAAAACCAACGCCACAAAGCGCGACAACCCCAACCCAAGAAAGAAAACACAACACAACCGAAAACTAACGCCACAGAGGGCGACAACCCCAACCCAATAAAGAAAACACATCAAAACCGAAAACTAACGCCACAGAGGGCGACAACCCCAACCCAATAAAGAAAACACAACACAACAGAAAACTAACGCCACAAAGGGCGACAACCCCAACCCAATAAAGAAAACACAACACAACCGAAAACTAACGCCACAGAGGGCGACAACCCCAACCCAATAAAGAAAACACATCACAACCGAAAACTAACGCCACAGAGGGCGACAACCCCAACCCAAGAAAGAAAACACAACACAACCGAAAACTAACGCCACAAAGGGCGACAACCCCAACCCAAGAAAGAAAACACATCACAACCGAAAACTAACGCCACAAAGGGCAACAACCCCAACCCAATAAAGAAAACACAGCACAACCGAAAACTAACGCCACAAAGGGCGACACCCCAACCCAATAAATAAAACACAACACAACCGAAAACTAACGCCACAGAGGGCGACAACCCGAACCCAATAAAGAAAACACATCACAACCGAAAACTAACGCCACAGAGGGCGACAACCCCAACCCAATAAAGAAAACACAACACAACCGAAAACTAACGCCACAAAGCGCGACAACCCCAACCCAATAAAGAAAACACAACACAACCGAAAACTAACGCCACAAAGGGCAACAACCCCAACCCAATAAAGAAAACACAGCACAACCGAAAACTAACGCCACAAAGGGCGACAACCCGAACCCAAGAAAGAAAACACAACACAACCGAAAACTAACGCCACAAAGGGCGACAACCCCAACCCAATAAAGAAAACACAACACAACCGAAAACTAACGCCGCAAAGGGCGACACCCCAACCCAATAAAGAAAACACAACACAACCTAAAACTAACGCCACAAAGGGCGACACCCCAACCCAAGAAAGAAAACACAACACAACCGAAAACTAACGCCACAAAGGGCGACACCCCAACCCAGTAAAGAAAACACAACACAAACGAAAACTAACGCCACCGACAACCCCAACCCAATAAAAAAACACAACACAACCGAAAACTAACGCCACAAAGGGCGACACCCCAACCCAATAAAGAAAACTCAACACAACCGAAAACTAACGCCACAGAGGGCGACAACCCCTTCCACTAAGAACCCTAGCAACCTTGCCAATTGCATGAAATCCTGGAAGCTCGGGCCCGGCAACGAAGATCGGATGCAGGGAGACGGCGGTTTGCAGGAGGGTTTAGAGTTTAGGGTTCAGGGTTCGTATTTTGGGGTATGGAGCGTATGTTTTCGGATGCCTATGGTATTACTTCGGATTTCTATGATATCTAGTGTAAATAATTAAGTGTTTTGATTTTAGCTTAGGCGCCCTGAAAGCCTTAAAGGCTTTCAGCCCGACCCCCAATCCGACCGCCAAACATGCCAGTCCAACGTGCGATCCTTCGACCAGCGTCGGGGATCGTCCAGCCCAACTCTGTGAAGGTAAAGCCCCGCCGAACTCAAAAAGTCGAGGGCCGTCTCCGTGGCCAGCTAAACTCAAGTTCACGACAAGTTTTCGATAGTGCGAATGATCCTTCCACAGGTTCACCTACGGAAACCTTGTTACGACTTCTCTGTCCTCCAAGTGAAAAGGTTCGTGAAACTTTCCAACGCAACGTCCAGAAGCTGAGCACTGCGCCGGTCCGAATAGTTCACTGGGTCACTCAATCGGTAGGAGCGACGGGCGGTGTGTACAGAGGGCAAGCCTAAACGCAGGCCCCACACAATTCTGGGATCAGCCCCGGACCAACACTTGGACCAATCCCGGACCAACACTTGGACCAATCTCGGACCAACCCAGGGACCAAATGATATAGTAACAGCACCACCTCAAAATACAACCCGACAACGAATATAAAGTGTGAGTTTCTGGGATTCGATGTGCAGCTAAAACCGACTGCAGCAATCGAGATGATTATGACAAAGGATCTTTGGCGATTTCGGCTGCCTTCATCATTACAGTTCAGCTTCCGGAACTCATCCTTGTACCTTTCTCGACGAGCTAACATCAAGAAGTATGTTTGGCCGGAGGATCGAAAACAACAACAGCTTGAAGCACTGGACAAAATATTTGAAGATATCTTTTCTCGCGTGTAAAGGGATGAACATGATGGGCAGCCCCTTTGGATGCAGCTGAGACAAGTTTTAGTTCCCATGAATCCTAACTACAACTCGGCGATGGAACCATTGCTGGCATTAGATCGCTGGATACGTTATACTCAAAGTGAATTACAATCTCTTCGAGCGAACACCCTTCAGTTCAAGGAAGAGGAGAAGTCCATTCATCGCATTCAACAAGCTCAATTGGACTCCCTTCAAAGCCAGCTTCGAGATCTTTCCCAACAAATGACAGAAGTTACTGAGGCCACTACGGAGTTGTACAATCAACTTAGGCAGATTCGAGGCACTCTTGACAGTTTGATGTTTGATCTAAAGCATCAGTTTGATTCAATTCCGAATGCCACGTTACCACCTACTCAACCTGCTTACAGTCAAGAGCCTACACAGGGTAGCTGAATACTGTTTCACCTGATACGCATGAGTTTTTGACTCTATAGAAAAGCATCGTCTAGCATCATGAGTGCTTGCCCAACGTTGTCTTGAGCAATGCAGATACTTCAGCAGCTGTTTTGATCTTCGTAGATTGAAGCTTGACCGCGTAATGGATAGCCAACGAGAACGTAGCCGATCACCCACATCTACCGGACTACTATGGCGATGGTGTTGGAAAACATCAGACTCTGGTAAAAGTTGGTACTGGGAATGGTTTCCAGTTACCTACAACTGGGTCTACCAGAAGGCGATTCTCAATCGAAGTGCTACCCAGTTACCTTCGACGTCAACTTCCAATAATGAAGCACAGGGCCTTCAGAGTGATGATTCACCTTCAAGAAAGAGAAAACGAAGCCGCACACCATGAACGAAGCTGAACAGCCAATTAATATTTTGCTGAGCTTTCTAGTGCTTAGCCTGCATCAATCGTGCAGAGCAGTCGCTTTAAGCGACAACATGATTCTGCTTTTATGCATTGCATCGCATTGGATGAAAATAAAAGATCTGAAATCGTTATGCATCTGTGTTTTTCTTGCGGATGCCTAGCTGTGAATACAACACCCTCGTTGAATGCCTCGAGATCTGTAGCTGAAAGGTTCTTGGTAGACGGCTGCTAGGAGTTTAGGCCTCTCTTACAACATGGATGGTTCCCGACCAGCTTCTGAAGAACAACGTGCCTCATCACCTACGGGATCCGAAAGTCCTACTCAAAGACGTGAAAGGCTTACCCAGGCGATCTTAGAGATTTTGGAGCAGCCCCAGTCCGAAACCGGCTCCAACTCCTCATCTACGGCAAGTTTGGGAAGTGAATTTCGAGAGCTTTTGGCGCAGTACATTGAGGATACGACTTCGCAAATTGCCAGTCTACAACAAAGAGTTGCGACTTTGGAGTTCTTACACTCATGAGCTACAGTCTCACCTTGATGGATCGGATCAATCGCGCTCAAATGAAGATCTTGAGATTGCAAGGGTTGTTTCTGCTGCTTTGGAAGGCTTTTGATTCGGAGTAACTTGTTTCACAACAAGTATAGTTTCTACCACCATTCTTTAAACGCGTAACTTGTCTAGATGTTTTGTTGATAACCGGTTCTACCGGGGTCGTGTGTGTGCAACTCCTGTATCCAAGGATTTTGAGTTTCTATAGTCTCTGCACTGATGATTTGCATTGGAAGAAAGGCAAGGAGATTGAGTCTTAGCATCGTTGCTTCGTATCAGAAGAGAAGCAGGGGGCTGGCAGCCTATTCCGTGATGCCAGCCAACGAAGCTAGCGGAATGGGTGGAAGGAGCTATGGACGCATAGCTCTGTACCTGCTGTTTCACTCGCGGATTGAGCTTTATCTTCAGTCTTATGAGCCTTGAGTCCCAAACAATCAATTGTATCGCATATCTAATGCATCTATGTTAAAAACTGCTTGGAAATCGAAGAAGAACTCTGAGACCTTGATCTTCAAACTGAAGTTAATTTAGATGAGAAGTAATTTTCTCAAAGATCAAGACAAGAAATAGCAAAGAGAAGAAGGAACAGGACTACACGGCAACCGGCAGAGACCGGATCTCCATGTGTGTGTGTGTGTTGTGTGTGTTGCGTGTGTTGTACGTGTGTGTGTGTTGTGTTGTGTTGTGTGTGTTGTGTTGTGTGTGTTGTGTGTGTGTGTTGTGTGTGTGTGTGTGTGTGTTGTGTTGTGTGTGTTGTGTTTTGTGTCTTGTGTTGTGGACTGTGTGCTGTGTGTGTTGTATGTGTGTGTGTGTGTGTGTGTGTGGCTGTGTGTGTTGTGGGTGTGTGCGTGGGGCGCGGGACTGGAGGCGCCGACCGGGCCGGGCGGTGCAGAGCAGAAAAACAAAAACTCCACAGTGATGTGGGGAACAAACGTAAGTAGAGAAACAAGCAAGCTGACTGACTGATTGGCTGACTGACTGACTGACTGACTGACTGACTGACTGACTGACTGACTGACCGGCTGACTGATTAGCTTACGAACCAAAGAACCCAGCAAACTAAACTAAGTCCCACCAAAATAAGTTACTAGTCTAAACTAGACCCAGTTAAACTCATCTCATCCATTAAAATCTAACTACCAATCTACCAACCTACCTAACTAACGAACTGACTGACTAACTAACTGACTAATTAACTAACTATCTAATTGACTAGCTAACTACTGTAACTAACTAGCTAACAAGCTGACGAGCGAGTTAGCTAATTAGCTAACTAGCTAACTAGCTAGCTAACTAACGAACTAAGTAGCTAGCTAACTACCTAGCTGGCTGACAAGCTTACTGACTGACTGGCTGACTGACTAACTAACCAAGTAGTCGACTAACTTATACACCAGTTGACTGACAAACATAACATGTACATACCTTTGTACATGCGTACATATATATACACACACATACATACCTACATACATGCATACATACATACATACACTCACACACGAATGTACAGACAGATTGCATGCATGTATACATATACATACTTACGAACATGCATAGATGAAGGATGCCTGCACATGACACAACGTATATCGAGTATACATGCAGAGTATATGCGCATAGATATACATTCAGACACATACACACATGCCTACATACATACGAGCGAGACGTCGCCTAGCTAGTGCATGCCGACTGAGTTCCGCTGTGCCAGCGGCCGAGACTGTCTCAGCTGCATGTTTGTCATCGTGCAGCCACAAACTCGGATGATTTTGGCCCCAACGCGTCAAAACCCTGTGATGCCCCCGGTGCAAGTCAGCACCATAGTGAAGTGCCATCTCATACACCGGATGCCAGGCTATGGTAAGGGCATTTGGCGAGGTGAACAGTGGAAATCGGAGCGTATCTAGCCAATCCGGGAGAGCCTGAGTGTCCTTGCGAAGATTGCCCCCGACATCACGCCTGTAACGGGACAAGTGAAGACAGACAGTGTCTGGCGGCTGAGGAACCAATGCAGTGCGCTAGTGCTGGGAGTACCACGCCTGCACGCAGTGCTGAAGTCCCCTGGCCTCCAGTGGGAAATCTATTGTGATTGTAACAGATAGTTCAATTTTCCCCTCAGTACAGAAACATACAGGAATCCAGTGTTTCACCGCAGGTCAAACCAAGGCTCAAGCACGGCCCAACAGTGGAGCTTAGAGTGGAAAAGAATCTGAAGCTCGTGCCGTGATTATAAGAAGTATACTGGTATAAGGGTTTAAACTTTCATGGTAGCGAAGCTGTTGGCGAAGACCAGCAGCTGATCAAGCAAAGATCCAGGGAAGCCAGCCGAGAGCTGGAAAGGTTGAAAAGAGACAAAGAAAGAGTGAAGCAGGAAGTTAAGGTTAAGTCCGAGAGCATCCTGCCGGAGAAAAGCGAGAAGTTACGGCAAAGCCAAGAACCTCTTGCAGTGGTGAAAAGAAAGCGTGGAAGTGATAGACCTTGAGCCAGTTACATAACAGCTTGCCAAAGTGTTGGAAAGATGGAGCAACAAGGACAGCTTTGATACAGGAGGAAAGATCCTCAAGCCACCAGAAGTGTTTAATTCTGCAACGATTGAAGAGGAAGTGTCGCAATGGAGCGATTGGGCGTTTACGTTCAAGAACTTCTTAGCGTTCATGGATCAAGAATTCCTGAGTGATTTGAAGACAGCAGAAGAAGAGAAAGCAGAGATAAGCTCAGAGGTGACAAACTCATTCTTCAAGGGTGAGATAGGAAGAGTGAATAGAGGAAAAAAGCTTTACTCAGTGTTAAGCAGTTACCTGAAGAACAGACCTCTGAAAGTGCTGAGAAGTGTAAGCGGGATGAATGGATTTGAAGTGTGGAGAAAGTTGACGGCTGAATTAGAGCCGACGTCCCGTTCAAGGAGTCTAGCAATGGCTCAAGCGTTGGTTGGATTCCCGGCCATGAGCAAAGGAGCATCGCTGATGGACTACGTCTTGACGTATGACAAGCTCACATCAGAGTACGAGAAGATTTCAGGATTGAAGTACGACGACAACTTGAAGATCGGTATTCTGCTGAAAGGGATTCCACGGCACCTCAAGCAGCACGTGATGGTCGATATCACTGATAAGACCACATATGAAGAGTTGAGAACAAAGTTGCTGCAATATGAAAGAAGCAATCAGACATGGTCAGCTGAAAACATTTTAGGATCGCTGAGTGTTCCAGACCCAACGTCACACTCAAGCAACAAGGCGTACCAAGGACCAATCCCAATGGAACTTGATAGATTGCATGTAAAAAAAGGTAAAGGCGATGGAAAGGGTAAAGGTGACAAAGGAAAAGGTGGAAAAGGAAAAGGAGACAAAGGAAAAGGTAAAGGATATGGAAGAGGAAAAGGTGGCAGAGGAAAAGCGAAAGGAAAAGGAAAAAGCTATGGCAAAGGAAAAGGATTTGGAAAGAAAGGTGGAAAGAGTATCAGGCAAGCTGAAGGAAAAGGCTACGAAAGCGCGAAAGGAAAAGGTGGACAGAATGGACCTGTGTGTTTCAACTGTGGTAAGACCGGACATTACTCTTCGGAGTGTTGGTCGGCACCGAACACGAAAGGTAAAGGAAAAGGTGGAAAAGGAAAGAGTCGGAATGTCCAAGAGACAGGTGAGGAAGAACGGTATGAAGAGCAAAGTGCAAGTTCTTCTACACAGCCACAAGCAAGAGCACCGCAAGGGGCAAAATGCAAAACTTTGCACGCCTTGTACTCGTACTGTATGTACACGTATTTTCCATTTGTTTTCCTGGCCGGTATTTACTTGAGGACTTGTTTTATTTGTGAGAGCTCCGTAATTCATTTGAGCCCAATGTGCTGACTTGTGTACTCCGCAGGCGCTTGTGTTTGAGTGAAAATTAGCATGGTAGCGGAGCGCTTACCGGTTCATTCCTTTGGGTCTGGCCGACAAGCGTCTCCTGGGAGCCGAAACCTCGCTCCCTTGCTACACGTAGCACAACGAGCAACATACACGTGCGGCTTTCGGGGTTCTTTGGAAGGGCCCAGGCTTTTCAAACTTGGAGTTTGTTTCTTCGGTGAAAGTAGCGCCTCTCGGCCTTAGCTTGCAGTGATGGCCACAGTGCCCGCGGCACAAGCTGTGCCGGATGATGACGACGAAGACCTTGGGGGTCCAGTGCTCCCTCCTTTGCAGCCGATACATGAGACTGTGTCTAGTAATCCTTGGCCCGCTGCGGGCAGTCCTGTCTCGAACGATCAGGTGACCGCGTTGTTGCATCAACTGGGCAACACAACGGCTCTCTTGAGTCAGGTGATAGGGCAGCGCAGTCCCAGTGATTCTTCGGTGTCAGGACTTACAGGCAAAGACATGTCTCGCATCATGCCCCGTCCAGAGCCTTTCCGTGCTGCAACGAGGGAACAGGAGCATTCTGCTTGGCCTTCATGGCTTTGGTCTCTTGAGCAGTACTTGACTGTCTTAGACCCCAAGTTCGGAGAAGAGATCGACCAGCTGAAATCAAACTTGCGCCGGCAGGTGAATATTTCTCCCGCAGCCACAGACATCGTCTCGCGCTCGCGGCAGCTCTTTGCTTTGCTTTCGGTGTTGGTAAAGGGACGCGGATTTCTTGTGATCAAGTCGGTCTCTGGGAACTGGGTATGAAGCCCTTCGGCAGCTCATTTCCTTGTATGCACCGCAGAGCAAGTCACGCAGCCTTGGCATCTTGACGGCCCTGACACAGGTCAGTGCCTTTAAATCTGGCGAGGCATTGTTTCCACAGATTCTTGAGCTTGAACGGGTTTTTACAGAGTACGAGAGCGCTTCGCAACAGCTTCTTCAGGAGGAGCTCAAGACGGCGCTCCTTTTGCGTTGTTTGCCCGCTGCTTCGAGAAATCAGGTTCATGCCACCCTTCCGGAGGATGCATCGTATGCTGCAGTGAGGGACTGTGTCTTGCGCATCGAAAGGCAGCAGTTCAAGTGGCAAGGCGTTTCATACTTTGGTGATGTTGCGCAGGGTTCAGGTGCAGGGACTGGCGATGGTGCCATTCCTATGGAAATCGACCGTGTTGCCGGCAAAGGCAAGAAGGGCAAAGGCAAAACCAAAGGCAAGGACAGCAAGGGCAAAGGAAAGCATGGCAAGGACAACAAAGGCAAAGGTCATCATGGCAAGGACAAAGGTCAGTCCAAAGGCAAACAAGGTGACAAGCCTGCAGCTGATAAGTGCTTGTACTGTAGCAAATTTGGCCACTGGAAGCGAGATTGCAGGAAGTACAAGGCCGATTTGAAGGCAGGCAAGGTGCAGGCTGTGTCCGAGGAGTCGGGATCCACCGTCTCGACTGTGACTCCGTCTCAGAGTGCCTCTCAGGTTGGTGCAAAGGGTCGGGTTGCTAGGCTTGCGGAGATAGACCTTACAGCCTTTGATGAGTGCGATGAGGAGTTTCTTGATGGAGACACCCGCGTTTGCATGATCCAGTGCAGCATGGAACGAGTTGAGCACTTTTCGATCAGTGACCCCTCTGAGGTTCGTTGCAATGCTTGGGATACGATCTGTGAGTACGAGCTTTTGAGCCTCCCGAGTGATGTTCTCCTGAAGCTGTGTGAAGCCAAGCAGCTGGAGTGCCATGCAGATCAGTCCAGATTTCTTGCAGATCCCTTCAAGTGCCCTGCAGATCAGTCCAGATTTCGTGCAGATTCCTTCAAGTGCCCTGCAGATCAGTTCAGATTTCGTGCAGATTCCTTCAAGTGCCCTGCAGATCAGTCCAGATCCCTGGCAGATTCCGTCAAGTGCCCCGTGCATCAGGTCAGTTGTGATGCCGATCAGGTAACGCCTCTCGAGCCGTCTGTGTATGTGCATGGCAGTGTCCGTGCTCTTGCTAGTGTCAACGGTGAAGACATCATCCTGGACTCAGGGGCGGATATCAGTGCACTCCCTGAGGCGTACTCTCAGGTTGGTGATCCTGCTCCATCGTCGGCTCAGAGGTTCGTTGATGCTTCGGGCCGTTTGCTGCAGTCCAAAGGCATACGCATTGCAGAGGTTCGTGTTGGGTCCATCCGGTTCCGTGAAAAGTTCTTGATCGGAGGAGTTACCTGCCCTCTCCTTTCTTTGGGCAAGTTGTACAAGGCAGGATTTTACGTAATCCCTTCCACTTCAGGTGACAGTGACTTCATCCTAACCAACGGTGATCTTTCCGAACCGGTTAGGTTGAAGAGGCAATCTCTAAGCGCAACGGGCAGTGTGCGTGTCCTCAACGCTCTGCCTTCAGCAGTGCGGGCGGTGAGTGCAGCATTGCATGGTCCTTTGCTCCGTCTTGATTCTTCAGGGTGGCAAAGGATAGGTTCCAGACGCTATGCGCTCCTAAGTTTTGGGCAGGCTTATGTCGACAGCACGCTTATTCCCTTGAGTGAGTTGCTTTGGTATCGCACCACACTTGTGCGCAGAGATGGCCAGTGGACTGTTGCTGAGTTGGCGGCCGATGTGAGCTCTTTGACGGATCGTACGTTGCCGCTTGGGCCCCCGGCTGTCGAACAGGTTATCACCATTGCGTACGACGATGCCTCCCTAAGTCCTGAGAGCCTAGGGTTTAGTCCCTCTGATTCCGATGACGGGCCAAGTTCCCTTCAAGGTGCAGGTTCTGTTGAGGCTCCAGAGGTTCCGATGCCAGATGCCGCCGATCAAGGTGCAGGTGTAGGCGAGCTTGCAGGTGATAGCGATCTTCCTCCGAGTGCTGATCAAGCGGCTCCAGTCGCTCCTGCGGCTGATGGAGGTGGAGAGGCGGCTCCATCTGAACGCGAAGTCATTGACAGCGTCACTGTGAACGGTGTTGTGATTGACCGCGACTCTTCGCTTCGGGTCATGCGTGCTGCCCTTGTCCGCCTTGGCTTGGGTAAGAATGGGTCTAAGAGCCAGTGCTGGGAGCGTTTAGTGCGCCATCTGCGTGAGTCCGAGCTTTTGCGTGAGCATCAGGTCCATCACAACTTGAGCGCCGAGCTGAGTCGGCCACCACATGCACCACCAGTTCCCGCAGCTCCTTCGGACCACGATCGTGCACAACATGTGTTGACACATGAACCGTACCAACCCTGGTGCGATGCTTGTGTCAAGTTTCGCGGAAGACAGGACCGCCACCCGTCTGAGGCTTCGCATGATCCTGGATCTCGGTCTGTCTTGTCTTTTGACTTTGGATACTGCTCGAGGGAAGCCGATGACGGTGTTCGAGAAGCCAAGGACCGCCTGACAGTCTTGTTTCTTCATGATCGTCACACTACAGCCGTGCATGCCATTCCTACGGCTCAGAAGGGCGGCAGCAGCCTCAGTCACTTGGTTACCGAAGCCGCTAGGTTTGCAATATGGTTGGGCCATCGGTCCCTCAGACTCCGATGTGACAATGAACCCTCCATCCTTGCTGTGCAAGCCGGTCTCTTGAAGGCCCTTCGCAATCTTGGTGTTGACGTGTCCAAGGACACCGCTCCTGTGGAGTCGCATCAGAGCAATGGTCCGGTTGAGCAGGTCGTTGGGAGCATCAGGCAACATGCAGCTGTGCTTATGCATGATCTTGAGAAGGCTTGTGGAGCCAAGGATGATCAAGTGCTGTTTCCACCGCTGCATCCGATTTACGGATGGGCCCTTGCCCATGCCTGTTGGCTTCGCAACCGTTACACGCCTGTGCATGGCACTACTCCGTACGAGGCTGTGACTGATTCGGTGTACAGCGGCACCATCTGTCGCTTTGGAGAAAAGGTCCTGGGATACCTCAAACCTGACGGAAAATCCTCGGCGCGCTGGCGCCACGGCCTCTGGCTGGGAAAAGCCATAGGCAATGACACCCACATTTTGGGTTTGGTCGGTGGTCGTGACGCGCTCAGCGCGAAGGTTTGAAGACAATTTCGATCCGGACTTTGCAGCCAGCTTTGATGTGAGTGTTTTCGAGCACGGGCTCTCGTCCATAGGGGGGAAACTTGTACTTGGGCACAAGAAGCCAGCCGCTCCTGTTGCAATGCCTGTCCCGGCCTACGTTGGCCCTCCTCCTTCACCACCAGCCGCTGCAGAATCGCCTCTTCCTCACGAGGCTCGAGGCTCTCCTTCACAGATTGCAGGCACCGACTCGCCAGTGCGGTCTCCAACATCCATCAACTATAGCCCTTCTGATGGCATGAGTGCCACGGAGGATGCTGCTCTTTCTGATCGTCACGGTGGTGTGTTGTCCACTGACGCAGGTGAACCCAGCTCAGCCGAGGCGGGGATGCCCGCAATTCCTGCCGGGGGCAGTTGCCTCATCCGCTCCTCTGGTTTCTGAGGCGCTGGGCCTCAGTGAGAATCCTCGACCAGCCAAGGTCGCCCGCAGGTCTGATGATGACCAAGTGATGGCTCTTGAAGGGCAGATTTCGTTGATTACCGCCCATGGCTGCTGTGCGGATGAAGTGCCGGCTGGAGATTTGCTTGTAACCTCTGGAGAGGAGTCTCCCTGCGTTGTGCACATCAGGCAAGTGTGTTATGAGCATGAAGATGAAAATGTCACTTTGACGTTTGATGGTGACACGCTTGATGAGCTCGAAGATTACGACCAGAGTTTTCTTGAGGATCAGTCTGGTGACACTGAGTTACTTCCTGAGCTGTGTCGGCCTCGCACTTCAGACATTGAGCCAGAGCTCTCTCCGGAGGAGCTCGAAGCTTTGGATGTGATTGCTGATGGAGTTGAGATCGCTAGGCTAGAAGGCATGACTGTGCTGCTTCCTGAGTCAGCAGCTTATAACGAGGAGTACGCAGGTCAAGAGGCCACTCACCTCACCACGCGCATGGTGCGCACGTGGCGTGAGAAGGAGCTTGGTGGCTCCCCAGTTTGGTACCGACGCAGCCGGTACGTGGCCCGAGAGTATGCGTGGCTCAATGAGCGTCATGACCTCTTTTCGCCCGCCTCCACAGCACTTTCGAACCGCTTGTTGCCGATCCACTACCTGTGTCACGAGCCTGACCCTGATGATCCTTGGGTCATGGTCGCCCTCGACATCAGTGACGCTTACCTTAGCGTCAAGCAGACCCGTCTGGTCATTGTGCAGCATGCAGGTGTCCGCTATGTGCTAGGACGAGTCCTGCCGGGACAGCGTGACGGATCCAAGGAGTGGTACTTGGCATTTTCCAGTTTTCTTGATGAAGCCTTGGGTTTTAAGAAGTGTGATGCTCTGCCCTCGTTGATCCGCGAGCCAGCTTCCAAGTTCAGTATGCAGATGCATGTCGATGACTTGTTAGGTGCAGGCAGCAAGCGCTTTCTTCTTGAGCGCCTCCGGCCCACGCTTGAATCAAAGTATCGTGTAAGCATCCGCATTCTTGAGGCTCCGGGGGACACGATTTCGTTCTTGAAGCGGCATCACACACTTCTTGCTGACGGTAAAATGCTGCTAACACCCTCGGCTAAGCATTTTGAAAAGTTGTTTTCTGTGATGAAGATCGATGAACGGAGTGCTCCGAAGAAGACTCCCTATGCGCCACAGCTTGATGAAGTAGACAACAGCGAGCTTCTCGCGTGTGCAGATGCAAAGGCTTTTCGCTGTGCCATTGGCATTCTTTTGTACTTGGCAGTGGATTTGATCGAGTGTCAGGGTGCCATCCGTGCTTTGAGCAGCTACATGACTTCGCCAACACGCAACGCGCAGACTGCTCTGAGGCATCTGTTGAAATATCTTCTTGAAGGCCAACACCATGGTCTCTTGCTTGATCGCAGGAACTGTTACAACGGAGTTTCCGGCGAGATTCCGAGACCGAGCCAGCCGATCCTGTGCTTAGAAGCCTTTTTCGGACGCCAACTGGGCGGCGCATCGCGGCTCTCGTAAGTCGGTTAGCTCCGGGATGGTGTTCGTAGCAGGTTGCCTTTTGTATAGCTCTAGCCGTACTCGAAGGGTGATTGCTTTGAGCTCAGGGGAGTCGGAATTGCTTGCGGCGACGTCTACACTTTGTGACGCTTTGTTTGTTCGGCAGCTGCTCGCTTTCATTGCCGACGATGAGCCACCCCAGATTCATCATTTCCTGGATGCCAGCGCTGCCAAAGGCATCATGGAGCGAAGCGGCGTCGGCCGCGTTAGACACTTGAGTGTCCGAGTCTTGTGGACTCAGCAGCTTGTTGCGGATAAGATCATCATGCTTCGCAAAGTTGCAACGTCGATCAATGTGGCCGACCTGAACACCAAAGGCCTTTCTCGGAGCCGCATGCTCATGCTTTTGCACATCATCGGATGCTGGCACACTGTGCATGAGTGCTTTGTTGGAGAAGATGAGATTGCTGATCTGCGCTACAAGCAAGCAATGAAGGACGCTGTGCGTGCCGTCCGCTCCACGTCGAGTGCGTCCGTGAGCAAGCCTATGATTCAGGCCATTGTCATCGCTGTTGTGAGCGCCTTGAGTCGTGCTGCGGATGATGCTGACGGTGACAACGGCTTGGATGACTCAGGAGCTGATCTTCCTGACTGGGCTAGCCGGGTCCTTGTGTGGTTCTTGGGACTGTGGGTCCGCGATGACACTGGCGTGTCTGTCATCGACATGCTTGTGCAGCCCCATGCTTTGGTCCTTGCGTGCGTGACAATGCTGATGCTTGTGTTATGCATCCGCACTTTGTGCTGCAGGGTGTCTGATCGCGGCCGGGTCAATGTGCAGATCGCTGGCCCTCGTGATCATGTCTCCTTCCAGTTTGATCGCCAGCTCAATTTGCATGTTGGAGTTGGTGCGCCTGGGACTCCTACGAATCCTCTGTCTTTCGACTTTGATGGTGATGATAGCCCAGCCCTCCACATGTTTTGTCCGCGCTACGCAAAGGTGCAAGGTCCAAAGCTTCTACCAGACCAGGTCCGAGGTACGAAGATGAGGATGCCCCTCATCCCGACGCGAGTTCGTCAGCAGCACCGCCCACTGGTGCGAGGAATGCAGTGCAGGCTCATGTGCCTCCTGCTGACCATGCGCCCGCACCTGGAACACCAGCAGAGTCAATGAGTTCGCAGCTTTCGACGCAGTCGTTCCGTGAGCTGCACGGGTACCCTATCGCCGTGGCCCGGAGGATGAACCACCCTGGGAGCCTCGTGTGGGTGTCGCACACAGGCCGCTGCTATCATCGTCTCCGGTGCTTTAAGCTTGATGGGTGCGATCGTGTGAAGGCGTATGAGCGCCACGAAGCACAGAACCGAGGACTCCGTGCATGCAAGAAATGCAATCCTTGAGTGACGGTACATGATGTATGTGCAAAGCCTCTCTTGATGGCCACTTGAAATGCTCTTGATGCGATGCTTTCTTGGTGTCAACACTCGGCGTGTTGATACCATGGGGCGTCTTGTATATATCCACCTGTATTGTAGCTTGGATACTCATCTTGCTGGGTCCTGGACCCTTCTGTTAACTTCAGGTGCCGATGATCTTGAGCATACACTTGTATGGCTTTCTTGAATGTGCATATGGTGCATTTTGCACCATCAATACTTGTGACGCATGCCATTTTGGCAAACTCGAGAATGTGTGCACTTTGAGTGCACTGCTGACACGTGTGATGGCGATGATGCATTCCGCCACTGCTGGACCTTAATTAGGAGGTTCTAATACTTTTAGTCGTTGGTTGTAGGTTTCCTTCGGCTGTTTTGCGTACAGGGCAAACACTTTCTTGATTATCAAATTGTGCTTGCATGATCCCGCATGAATCGTCAGCCTCTCTCAGCGCCTTGCTTCGAGTCAGCTTACTTTTGCATCACTTGTGTGAAGCTTCTGCTCTTCTTACCTCTTGTGCCGGGTCCGCTTGCCCGAGTCAAGCATTCAACAGTTGGTGTGGGATGCCTTTGGCATCCTTCATCGACTTCCGTAGGCAGACAGCGCAAATGCGTTCGTAGTCTCTAGTGTCAAAGACGGTAGGTAGCGGTAGGTCAAGCCAACGACCGCTTCGGCAGAGCTTGTGCACGCGAGTGAAACCCAGTCCGGAGCTTTACTGAAACTAGTTGTACTCCTTTTGTTTCTTTGTCATACCGGCTCTAGTGTAGCAGCTTAGAGCTCTCGTACAGTGTGGCTTTTGAAGTCGCAAAGTTGTGTTTGAAAGCAGTAGCCTTAGTTGGACTTCGGCATGCTTTAGGCGGGGTGCAAAACTTTGCACGCCTTGTACTCGTACTGTATGTACACGTATTTTCCATTTGTTTTCCTGGCCGGTATTTACTTGAGGACTTGTTTTATTTGTGAGAGCTCCGTAATTCATTTGAGCCCAATGTGCTGACTTGTGTACTCCGCAGGCGCTTGTGTTTGAGTGAAAATTAGCACAAAAGGAAACGAGCAAGTGCGTAGGTTGGTGACAACACCTGTGCCAGTGATTGAAGAGATCCTTGAAGAGGATGAACAGGATGAAGACTACATAGATCTTGTAGGGATGTTTGAAGAAATGGTGATGGATTACGCTGCACGAGCAGTAAGAGTCCACACAAAGCTGAAATGGTCAAGTATGGCTGATGAAAGTGATGAAGAGGAGTATGAAGAGATGAACTACACAAGTGGTATGAAGATTTGCATGTAGACAAGGAGAATGCCAGGAGAGAGAAAGAATCTTTGGAAGTGGTGAAGAGTCAGAGACAGAAGTTCTGTTAGACCAAGAACTGGAGGAAAGATCAAGCCAAGGACATCAAGTGAGAGCCGTTAACTCAAGCTACTCAGAACTTGTTGAAGTCGTTCTTGATAGTGGTGCGGAGTGCCATGTGCTTCCGTAAAGCTAAGACAGTGAAGACTTAGGAACAGTCGAGTTCCCAGCGCTGAGAATGGTCATCCAAGATGCCCAAGGCAACAGAATAAGAACAACAGAAACACGAGCAAACATCACATTTGAGTTCCAAAGGACAGATGGAAAAGTGATAAAGGTACGAGATTCAGCAGTCTTCGGAGATGTGACACAACCACTATTTGCAGTAGGCAAGTTGTGGAAAGTCGGATGGGGGCTTGATCCTCTAGACCAGTTCAATGCGTTTCTGAAGAAAGGATCTGCAAAGGTACCAGTGAGGTTTGCAAGAAACTCAACAGTGACAGACCTCAAGATTTATAGAGCTCAAGTGAAGGTCGAAAAGGATGAACCACAAGTGAGAAAGCTTACGCTGATCAAACAGATGGAAGAAGATTTTGAGAAGATGAAGTATCATGAAGGATGGTTTTTCATGTCAGATGGGAAGCCAGCAAGGATTGATTGGGACAAGTACACAACTTACGATCCCACGAATGATGACGTGACGACATTCAAGTACAGAACTACTTTGGTATCGAGATACGATGGTGAAGACATCGTATGGAGCGGACTGGAGTTCGTGGAGTGTGCTGAAGAGTGGAAAGGCAGTGAAGAGATTGTGATTGATTCGGTTGAAGAGAATTCGGTGGTTATCACGATCTTGGAGAGGAAGCCTTTAGGACTTGAAGAATATGGTGAGTATGAAAGAACAACCACGAAGAAGAAAAAGAAGGAAGAAGAAAAGAAAGTGGAAGCAGCAGACGTGGAAATGGAGAAAGCAGAAGAGAAAAGCAGTACAAAGAAAACTGCCGAACAAATCGAAGAAGAAAGCAGAGAGGCCATGGAGAATTTGTTTCCTAGTGAGCCTCCAGCAGAAGAGGAAATGAAAGAGTGGAAGAATATCGAAGATCAACTACCAAGTTTGGGAGAAAAGATGGAAGAAGCAATGGTAGTAGCAGGAACTGAGCTTACACCTGAAAGTACACTCAAGCAGCTCAGAACAGCGTGTGAATTCCTGAAGACAGGAAAGACTGGTAGTAAGGCCCAAGTATGGCAACGGTTGAAGCAAGCCATATCAGCGAACAAGATGAAAGAGTTGGTTGAAATCTCCAAAGGATTAGAACTGGAATTTACGAGAGAACCAAAAGGAGAAAAGAGACCGCAAGAACCAACAGAAGAAGAGAGAAAGAAGCATGAACTGACACACTTACCAAAAGCTGATTGGTGCGAAAGTTGTCAAGCAACAAGGTCGAGAGAAGATAACTTCGATGTGTCAGAGAAAAGAAATGAAGCATCGTTGGTTTCAATGGATTTCAAATTCACTGGAACGCGAGACGAAGAGAACACAAAGGACAACAAGGATGCATTGACAATAGGACTTGTTATGGTTGATGAAGCAACAAAGTTCGTTCATGTGATTCCAGTAGCGACAAAAGAAGCAACGGCATATGTTGTCGAAGAAGTTTGCAGAGTGCTTATGCTGTTGAACTCGAAGGTCATTTTGAGAACCGACACAGAGCCAGGAATGGTGTCGTTGAGAAAGAAGGTGCAAGGAATAAGGAAGATGAAGAATCTCGACACGGAGATACAGGATGTAGCACCGGACGAACACCAAGGATTGCAAGTTGAAAGATGGGTTCAGACAGTTCGGAACTTGTCCAAGACACTAGTGTGCGGCGTTGAATCGGAAGCGAAGGTGAAAATCACGTCGGAAAGTACACTATATCCATGGGCAGCAAGGCACGCAGCATTCCTACTGAACAGGTTTGTTGTAAGAAAAGGATCAACACCTTTTGAAGTGCTGTTCGACAGAGAATACAAAGGAACATTAGCGCCATGGGGAAGTGTCGTTTTGGCAAAGCCAGTACCAAAGTTCAAAGAGAAAGGTGAAGCATGGAGAAAAGGAATCTTCGTTGGAAAAGACTCAGTGAGCAACCTGAATCTGGTTAGCGCAAGACAAGGAATTATCAAGTGCAGAACGATGAGACAGTGTACACCGCTGTACGACGTTGAAGTGTTAGCAGAAGCTACAGGAACACCGTGGAACTACGTACAAGATACGTTGGTAGGAAGGAAATCCACGAAGAGATTGCCACCGCACAGCGGAATCGAAATGGCGATTGGTGACAAGCCAGAACTTGTTCCGAGGAAAGAGAGAAGCCAAGAACAAGAAGATGAGTTGCAAGATTATTGTCCAAGTCAAGAAGCGGCATGAGATCCGCCAAGTGATGATGATGAACAAGGCAAAGACGAAGATCCTGGCGAAGGACATATTGGATCATCAAGCAGTAGCACAAGCAGTCGAGGAAAAGGAGTCACAAGAAGAAGAAGCGAGAGAAGTGATGAATCTGAAGAGATGATATCAGGAGAAAATCCTCCGCCAGCATCGCCCAAGAGGAACCTTGAAAAAGGCGAGCAGCCAGAGGCGGTACGACAGAGAATAGAGGAAGGAACGACGGAAACCGAAGAGAGACCAAAAAAGTTTGTTGCCGTCGGTGAACCATCACACACAGTGAGAAGAGTGGTTGAAGCAAGAAGTGTGAAGAAGATAGAACCATTCCTGAGGAAGGAACTTCCACAGTATCATGATGATGAAGAAGTTGAGCTGGAAGAGTTTGAAGAAGTGGAAGCTGAGTTTGAAGAAGAAGAAGAATGGCAAGAATCTGATGGAGAAGCAGAAATACCAGAAGACATGCCAACATGGTCAAATGACTTTGAAAGCGGACCGCCAAAGTTATCCGATGAAGAAATGGAAAAGGTTGAAGGTGTGTCCAAGAAGCATGAGTTAGAAAGACTGGAGAAGATGACAGTGTTGAACAAGTTGCCGAAGGGAGCAGACATCTCAAAGTATAAGTTCTTATCGACGAAGATAGTGTATGACTGGAGACACAGAGAAAAGGAGTGGCGAAGAAGAGGACGATTAGTAGCCCGTGAGTTCAAATGGCTAGGAGATACAGACATTGCAAGTTTGTTTTCACCAACTGGTGTAGCAAGCACGGTGAAGCTACTATCAGCTCTATTTGCATCTTCAGAAGGATATACGCTTGGAAGTATCGATGTTGGAGATGCCTATCTGATGGTGGAACAGGAAGAACCAACAGTGGTTGAAGTCGATGGAGAATATTACGAATTGGGATACACGCTACCCGGTCAGCGAATCGGGAGTGCAGCTTGGTTTAACAAGTTGAAAGGTTACTTGGAAGAGTATGGTTTGAAAAGTGACAGTGGGCTCCCGGCACTATTCTCAAGGATGCCAGATGAAGAAGGATTCGGAGTAATCGTTTTGAGTCACGTGGATGACATGGAACTGTGAGCATCAAGAGAAGAGTTCAAGAAGTTGGTTGAATTCCTTAGAAGCAAAGGATTGAAGATCAAGGTTGAAGGACCATTGGATGAAAAGGAAGGATCAATGAGTTTCCTGAAGAGAAGTTTCAAGTCGATGAACAATGGAAACGTAGAGATCACGATGAACTCAAAGTATGTTGAAGGAGTGGTAGAAGTGAAGGAGCATATCCGAAGAAGCTACCGTGTCCAGCAGACAATTGAAAAGCATTTCAAGCAAAGAAAGGAGGAATGGAACCGCTGAGCGCGGAAGACCACCACACGTTCAGAAAAGGAGTAGGGATATTACTGTATCTAGCGCCCGAGAGGCCAGATATCATGTATGTCCTGAAAAAGCTGTCAACAAAGCTAGCATCACCCGTTGAAGCAGATATGGAACTGCTAAGGTACGTTGGAAAGTATCTGAAAGGAACACCTGAACTTACGTTGGTACATCAAGGAAGCTACCCTGGAAAGAGTTTCCTGGAGGTGAAGAACAGAAGAAACGAAGTCGGAAAGATCGAAAGAGACAACTACAAAGTGCCAGCATTGATAGAGGTGATAAGCGACAGTGATTGGGCAGCAGATCGAGAGTCAAGGCAAAGCGTATCGTGTGGAGCGATAATGGTCAATGGGAATCTGGTTCATTTCCAAAGCAAGAGACAAAAGAGTGTAGCACTAAGTTCCTGCGAAGCCGAGACAATCGCAGCAACATCAATCTTGTCTGAAGGTGTATTCCTGAAAGGGTTACTGACAAGAACCCTAGGAGTGGAACCAAGACTGATGCTGTATAGTGATTCGTCAAGCTCACGGCAATTGATCGCAAGAAAAGGTTTAGGCAAGGCACGCCATTTAGACGTGGACCTTTTATGGATCCAAAGAATTCCGAAGCTGATTATAAAGGCGATAGCAGGGAAGGACAATCTGTCAGACCTAGGCACCAAATCGTTGACACGCGAGAAGATAAGGAAATACATGCTGAGCCTAGGATATACAGGTGAATATTTGACACAAGATGTGCAAGAAGTCCAAGAAGAAGTTGAAGTGCGAAGATCAAGAAGTGTCACAAGACTCGATGAAAAGTTGATTACAAGGATTATCCAGACGGTTACGACAGCTGTGTTGTTATCGTTGAGTGAAGCAAGAGAAGTCGGTGAAGAAGAAAATGGAAAAGGATTGGGAAGAGCAAGCGCAGTGATGTGCATGATTGCAGCCATGTTGTACATATACATTACCTGTGCCGTTTTGCTCAAGAGTTTCAAGAAGAACCTCTGTGGAAGAGGTAGGAAAAGGAGAAGAAGATTGAAAGGTGAAAAAGAAGAAGGTATGGCCGATGATGAAGCTCTGAAGGTCGTTATTACTGACAAATGCAAGAGCCTTGACGCTGTGACTTATGTAGAGCGTCTTCTGAAGCAAAAGCGACAGGAGAGACCCTCAGTGGAAGAGATTTGGAAGCTTGTGGAGAAGTTAAACGAGAAGAAAGAAGGCAGAGCCACAAGTGAGGCTCCAGACAAAGAGGAGGAGAACCCAAAGAAGAAAGAAGAAAGTGAAGCCGCGTCGGACCCAGAATCCGATGAAGAAAGTGAGGAGGAAACAGAAGAAGATGATGAAAATGAAAAGGCGAAGAAGGATAAGGAAAGTGAAAAGGATGAAGTCGCGGAAAGTTTCAAGAAGACAGCCGAAGAGCTGATGAATGAGAAAGAAAAGCTCGAGAGCAATATGGAGGAAAAGGTTGAGCCCTAGCGTCAGGGAAGATCGTCTTATCGGAAGAGACCAGGGCAGAAATCCTCGCTCAAGGCAAAGTTATGGACCAGCGTTTGGAAGAGCTTAAGAAGTTAGGCGAAGAAGCTAAGGAAAGGAGACAAAGCGTCATGTCAGCGGCGAACCAACTCGCAAGTGAGAAAGAAGCGGAGAAAGAAGAGAAGAAAGAGGAAAAGGAAGAGATCAAGGAGGACAAGCCAGACCCAGAGAAGGAAGTGGTTGAGTCCTCAGGTGAAGAGGATAAGCAAGCAAGGAAGGCTTTAAAGGCCGAGTTCAATGTGGATGAAATGGGAATTTGGCAGACTCTATCAGAGAATGTCAATCTGCGAAGCATCCAAAAGAACCTGCCAAGTGAAGACTTCGAACGCGAATTCGTCAAGTGGTCTGAGATACTCCGTAAGCCAGTCGGAAAGTTACCGAGAGGCTTTGGAATCAAGACAAGCGAATTGCTTTCCAAGCTCGATGGAGAAGTTGGTGAGTATAGTGGAAGCATATCGATCTTAATGGAAGATGAAGCAAATGCAGACAAGGACTTCAAGCAAGCTCAGAAGGACTTAGACAAGTTTGCCAAAGAGTTGAAGAAAGAGATGGAAGACCGATTGGAGGAAAAGGCGAGAGTTGTCAGAGAAAAGGAAGAAGATGTTGCAAGTGCACGTGCTGAAGTTGAAAGAGCATCGAATGCAAGAGAAGCACTGCAAAAATTTGGTGAAATGGTTCAAAAAGCCAACAAGTTGCTGAAGACTGTGAGTGAAGAATTCGATTTGGACCTATACAAGCAACCGGAAGAGCAGCAAGCGAAAGAAAGGGCAGCATTGGCCCAACTGATGGCGAACCTTCAGCGGAAGAGAGAAGGAAGTTCAAACCCCGCGACGCCGTCGGTATCTTCGGTCCAAGGAACACCGATGAAACCAAAACCGAAGAAGTTGCCCGACCAGATCAAGAGGAGGAGCAGAGAAGATGAAGAGCTCAAAGCTGCAGACACACTGCAAAAGCAGTTGGCGTTGAAGGAGAAGTTGAAGGAGAAGCTGAAGAATATTCCCTCGGAGGAGATAGAGAAGGAAAAGAAAAGGGATATCGGGCCTGTGAAGCCGAATGAACCTGAAGGAGAGCCGCCAGCTGACAAGCTGAAGAGTGTATATGAAAAGTGGCTCAAGTATGGAAGACAGCTTACTTGTTTTTACTGCAAGCGGAATGATGGCCACAAGGCACCAGAGTGCACGGAGATGTTCAAAGCCATCGACCGGTATTGCCCGGATGCGCCGAAGCCAAGGAAAGACGACGAAGGAAGAAAGATCTTCTGCAAGTATTGTTGGATTATTAGTACCCACTGCAGAAACAAAGATTTCCCATTCAAAGGTTGGGGAAAGCACAGTCCAGACATTTGCTTTTTCAAAGGCGAAGCTGAAGCTTATATCCGAAGTAAGCCCAACGAATTTGCTGACGAACTTCAAGAGATGAAGGAAGCTGAAAAGGCAAGTGGTTACGCGCCACAGAGCAGTTGGGGAGAAGAAACGATGAAGCCGAGAAAGGCAACAGCTGAAAAGAAGAAGGATGAAAAGGAAGCTGAAAAGAAAAAGAAGAAGGCTGATAAGGCCAAAGACAGCAAGGACAAAGACACCAAGAAGAAGAGAAAGCGTGATTCCAGCTTCGATCAAGAGGAAGCTGAGAAGAAGATGAAGGACCAAGAGGATTTGAGCTAGACATCCTCGGTTTAAAGGACAAAGTCGAGTGAGGGCGATCGGAAGGCCCAAGCCAAACACCGTAAAGGCAGGTGTATAAACAACGCCGATGCATGTTTCACAATCCATGCAAGAAGGGGCAGTAAGCCTATCCTTGTATGTGAAAAGGGGGAAGCTACGCTGTAAGTGGATTCCAAGAAAGGAGCGGAATTTCACGGAAAGGCGTCCAACGCCATCAACAGCAAAAGCTAAAGTCCCACGACAAAGCACAACGATCGTGTTTAAAGAAAAAGGCTGAAAAAGCCAGTACAGTAGGCTTACAAAGCCGAAGTTCTTTTGCAAAGACTCTGAAAGAGCTATGCCGAACAAACTACCTCGTTTACCGCGAGATGGAAAAGAGTGAGAGCGCCTGAGTTGTAGTTGGCAAGTGCGACTGTTGTAAAACAATGGTCAGTTTAACAGTTTTCCGTTTACAGGACTAGAAGCCAACGACATCCACAACAAGCACCCAAGGAAGAAGAAGGAAGAAGTCAAAGACGGTTAAAACTGCTCAAAAGATGAAGCGTGCGAGAAGTGAGCTGTCTCCAAGGACAGACTAAAGCTCACAGGAGCATGCGAAAACCGTGGTGGATGTAGGAAAAGTTTCACAATGATCGCATTACACGACAAAGCTGTGTATGCGATGAGGGCGTAACAGATAGTTCAATTTTCCCCTCAGTACAGAAACATACAGGAATCCAGTGTTTCACCGCAGGTCAAACCAAGGCTCAAGCACGGCCCAACAGTGGAGCTTAGAGTGGAAAAGAATCTGAAGCTCGTGCCGTGATTATGAGAAGTATACTGGTATAAGGGTTTAAATTTTCAGATTGGCAGAGTGGTATCACAGATGGACAGACCATGACACCTGTATCTTCCAATCTTCGGCTCTGTCATTCTTCTCTCACCGCTTCCAACCTTAAACGTGGCATCAGATGGAGAAGGAACTCATGCGTGCCATGCTGTTGATTTGCCCAAGCCCAGTTCCCCAACAGCATAGTCCAGCTCATATTGCGCAGAAGGCGAAGCTCCGGCCTCATCTCAAGACATCTATACAAGGTTCCGAGAGGTCCCGGATTATGGCAAGCGACAGGACCAAGCAGCCACAGCAGTGCCATTAAGGTAGCATTCATGTGGCATGCTGTACCCTCCACATTAAAAAGCGATGCACAGAGCAGAACCTGGTACAGCAGTGGCATGTCGGATAGAGGGGGACGCATAGGAGCTGAGCGATCAGCGGGCGCACAGACGTCATCAGACGGGGGACGGCTGAGGATTCGAGGGGTGCCGTGGGACAGTGGATCCGAGGAGGAGGAGGAGGAGGAGGAGGAAGAAACGGAGGAGGAGGAGGAGGAGGAGGAGGAGGAGGAGGAGGAGGAGGAGGAGGAGGAGGAGGAGGAGGAGGAGGAGGAGGAGGAGGAGGAGGAGGAGGAGGAGTTCACCGCCCTCCCATGGCCTGCTGAATCTGGTTGGCCAGGCCCGAGAGTCCTGGTCCATCCCGACGCAGTCGAGCACCTGACATGGGTGCAGACTACTGAACTGTTGTTGATGAGTTGCAGGAATATCGGAACCCCAACTCGAGTTGGAAGTGGATCCACTCCGTCTGCGGCTCCTGAGGAATGCTTCGAAGAGACGCAAACTTCTTGCCCGTGTCCGGATGAACCAGACCACGTAGCTCTCGAAAATTTTGCAGAAGAGTGCGGGGCCGGATTGTCCATCAGCTCCGCGCAAGACAACGCCCCAGCGATCCGCAGAGGTTTACGTAAACCTTGTAGGTACTGTCAGGAAGCATGCGTAGACCTGCAGCATCACTGGAAACAGTGCTACATGATCACCGTGCTTAGCTTCCTAGGCTCTCCACCGCCACCTCCATCTCCTCCTTAGCTGGTGCACCGCCCACCTCGGCTCCTTCTCATGAGCCTCACGGATCAACGAGAACTGAGTCTCTTTCAGAACTTCATGACGCCGTCGATGGGGGTAGAAGCGGCCCAAACCAAACGACGACGGGGAGAGGAGCAGGAGGGCGGCACGCAGTACGGGATCTCAGGCCTCGACAGCCTCGACCGAGTCCAAGGGCATGGGAAAAGGGAAGAACCAGGGCAACAAGAGTGGTCGTAACAGGCGTCAGCAGCAGCAACACTGGGAAGACCAGCCGACAATGGCTCAGCAATGGTCCGGAGCTCCGTCATGGCGTCCGGCGTCCTTCCTCGGACCTCACCCGGCAGCTGGCCCGCCTCCTCAGCCGCCACCAGCTCCAGCTCCAAAGCCTTCAACAGGATTGCAAACTACGCCTGTATTCAGGAGCGGCCAGCAGTCGTTCATCCCCAATCTGGGCGAGATGGCCCAGGAATGGGGGTGTCTTCGCAAAGAAGAACCAGGGAAGGTCAACTATCTGCTCCGCATCATCCTGAATCCTGCTGCAGGCCGTACTACAGGAGATGGAGACTCGAGTCAAATTGTGGAGTGAATGCCCAAGTATGGGCGAAAAAGGAGACCTGTCAGCTGCGCTTCGGCGTGGGCTGCTGTTGCCTCCATGGGCCTGTGCCACAGCTTCGGCCGCCAGCTGTGGAAGCTGTTTCCGCCGACGCTTCAATGATTCAAGGCCGGTTGACCACGACCAGGCGTCTCAACTGGCAGTGGTGTGAAGGTACGTTACTCTCCGGCAGGTCCTCATCGACAACAGAGCGTTTGTCCTCCGACAGGGTCACCAAGGAGGCATGCTCACCATTTCGGCGCTGCCTGTGCTCAGGATACGCAGGCCCTTTTCCACCTCCTGTTCTTGAAGAGCATCAGGAGCCGGCTTTGGCGTAACATCACCCGGTTCCGGCAAGCTCTCCTGGACGGAGTGGTCCCATGGCTGCAGAGCCTTCTCAAGGCGTCCATGTTCAGCCGCATGAAGCAGAAGTTTAGCCAGGTTACGGCGCAGGCATTCGGCACGTTGTAGTGGGGCAGAAGCCCCGACGGCAGTATCTGGATCACCTGGGCGCGGAAGGAGCGTGATCTTCGCCACCTCAGACTCAAGTGGCATCACTTGAGCCTTTGTAGCCAGGCACACTCCTGGCCCTGACATCGGCCACCGGAGCCAGCTGCATGCTCATGCACCTTTGGTTTGGGCCTCTCCCTGATGCATCCTTGGCCAGGCGTGGATGGTCATCTGCTGGCGTGTGCAGTTCGGCAACTTCCTTCGGTACTGTGACTGCTGTTAGCGGGAGGTCGGTGGGCGGGAAGCCATACGACCCGCCACCCATGCAGCCAGGACTTTGACTGTTGCGCCTTGTGCGGCCCTCGGCTGGAAAAGCATTGGCCCTGCACTGAACAGGTCCACAGCATCAGTTTCATCAGGAACTCTGGACATCTGAATTTGCTTGGCAGTGCCCGGGCCGAGGGGAGCACGGAAGAGAAGTCGACTGCCCCTCCGAGTGAGTAAGGCTTTGCGTGAGGAAGACTGCAACTCTAAACCATTGACACCACGCGGCTGCAACTGCATGCCTGGTCCTGATGGATGCGGTCGTTCGGCGGGCAAGAAAGGTGCAAGACCAGGGCCTGAGCAAGCAGAGCATACTGCATCCCGGCACAACCGACGTTGAAGAGCTGCTTTTGCGATGCAGCACTGCGCGACACGTGTTATCGGGAAGAGCATACCACCTCTTAAGTCTCACCAGGTCAGGCATCCGCACTGTGCTCACTCCGCGTTTGGGCTCAGAGGATCCCTTCGCAGCCGCCACCAAGGACGCAGCCGGAGTAGTAGAGGACGATGCAGGCACTGCCCGGAGCCCCATTAGCTCCTGCAACAACGAGACCGCGCATGGACTCCCATCCTGACCTGCCACATTCCCTGCTCACCAGGCAGGTGTAGGCGGTGCCGGTATGGCAGAAGTCGGCACAATTGGATTGGGCACAACTCTGGCAAAATCTGGAGGCGGTGGCTCAGCATGAGGGGTTGCCTTTGCTGTAGCGTTGTGCACAGAGTGTACGCAGTGACATTTGCGAGCACAACCTCTGCGCAGTTGCCTCTCGAGCTTGAGCATCTGCAAGTAGCATGCTTCTTTCAAGACGCCCGCCCTCCGCCCAAAAACTGGTGGGGTGGCAGGTAAGGCCTTCCGCAAGGCGGGAGAGACCTAACCTGACCGCCGCCTGCCACTGTCCTGCCAAAAACCAAGGGCTCCTGCGTGCCGATTGTAATTGTAAGTGTTCACTGTGCTGCAGAGTGTTATTGCTCGATGTCGATCCAGTAGGAGCCGCCGACCTGGCTTCGCAGCGGAGGGCTCGGATGTACCGTCATTGACGGGGGGCTCGGGACCCCCCCCATGCCGGGGAACGCTCTGCTACCTGCTCCACGAGACTTCGGCACCCAAGGAGGTGGAGCGGGAGAACCGACCTGTTCGCAGGAGGCTCTTAGGCACCACAGCCGCCTTGGCACTGCTCTTAGCCTTGGGCGTCGACGCCTTGGTGGACCGATGCAGCAGCACAGCTCTCCCCTTGGGACTCCGTACAGCCGTACAGCCTGCCTGAAGGTTGCCCACAGAATAAAGGATCTCTGGTGGAGCTACCGAGCCAGTACATAGCGGCCACGCATGCCTTCGTGCATGGAAATGCAGGTCAACAGGTTGGGCTGCAGATGACGCATCACTGTGACCGGACGATGTCTGAGCTTGGGCAGCAGAATGCCAGGAGGTGCCAAGGGGGCGCAGGCACAGCAGAGCTACAAAGATCACTTCAGACAAGTGCGCATGAGTTATGGCACGTGACAGCTGTCAGGTGATTTCGCACAACGCTCGAGCCAGAGCCTTATACATCCATGCATGCATGCATACATGCATACATACAAACATACATACATATATACACGCATGCATGCCTGCAGACACGCACGCATCTATGCAAGCTCAAAAGGTGCTTCTGTCTGCAGGGGCATAGAGGTGCCTGAGTCCTGCTACATTTCCTTGATGGTTTTTTGTGGGGTTGTTACTCTTTACAGTGCATGGGGTTTAAACCTTCTGCACAGTGTCAGCCGGCATTTACGAACTCTTGTCCGTTTAGAACATTGCCACCATTAGAAGCCGATTCACTTGCAAGCGAATATCATGCCTGTGTGGCTCGTTTTGATGTACAAGAATGTTTTTTTCGAGAAAAGAATTCCTGTACATCAACCTACACCGGCTCCTCGTCGCACGTGGACTTGCACCTTAGACGTTGAGAGCAGCTGCCCTCAACTTTAAGCGTCAGGAGCCCTAGCCCCAGGCTTTGAACACGAAAGGCACGCGTGAATTTGTCAAGTTCCCTGCGTCAGGCCAGTTTCACACGCGAAGGGCTCCAGTGAGGCTTGGCAGCGATCAGCCGAAAGACCATGGCCCAAACATCACCACCATCATCATCGTCATGAGTGTCACCAACGCCTTTCACCACCAGCACCAATATCATCGTCCTTTTCGCTTTCGTCAACTTCATGAAGGTCACCATCCCCCCATCTTCATCACCACCCCCTCCTCATTATCATCTCACCATCCTGGTCGTCATCATCAACATCATCACCATAACCATCACCACCAACATCATCATCACAATCAACATCATCATCATCATCGAATCACCACTAACATCGTCATCGTCATAGCCGTCATCATCATCATCACCAATGTAATCATCCTCCTCATCATCATCATCATCATCTTCGTCATCGGCGCCGTCGTCCTCATCACCGTCATCATCATCATCGTCATCATCATCACCGTTATCACCATCATAATCATCATCATCGTCATCCCCACCACCTTCATCTCCTTCATCGCCGTCATCGCTGTCACCATGGCCAGCAGCCGCAGCAGCAGCATGGTTTCATCAGGTGTGCATTGCACCACCACCATCATCATCATCGTCATCATCAGCAGCATCATCAGCATCATCATGATCATCATCACCAGTGTCATCATCGCTATCATCGCAAGCATCTGCATCCTACAGTGTTTTGTTTATGCCAACTAATTTTGCTGTTACTGCGGCAGCAACAACTGCAACTGTACCACCCATTGTAACGATCGTCCTCATAATGTACTTGTATTGCCGCCACCTGTTGCTGTCCTGGTTTCGATCTAACTCAGCCATGTAGATGCAGGAAGACATGTTGCAGTGCATGACATGCTACAGCCAACGCTTGTGAGAGCAGCGCAATCCCACCATGGATAGCGATAATTTTAACTCGTGATCTTGCCAGCAGCACCCTCACCACCTATCCCTGCATCTCTTGCAATACCAGTCAATCAGCAATCTGCTTTTGAAAAGCAGCTCTAGTAGTGACAGCGAGACTGACATCAAATGAGGTTCGCCACGATCATGCCGACTAGGCCCGAAAATGCGGTAACAAGAGCACGTGCTCGCACCAAAGCAGCAAAGTGGTAACGTTGATAGCGAAATTAGCATGAAGACTGCAAACAGGACAGCTAACAATTGAAGCCTTCACAGTTGTTTACGGTTCGACACCGGCTGGAAAGACGATTGTTACTGCGCGGTGCAAATCGCGCGGCACTCGTTACTGTGCAAGCAGCTGTGACTGTGATCATGGTCATGTCCCAGACCACAAACTCAAAGGACGGCAAGATTGTAAGCGGAGCCAGCTGTGTTGCTGTCAATAAACCTGCTGGATACCCCCAGCAAGGAAGGATTTCTTTCCGTGGGCCGTTGGAAGTTTGCTTGGGGAGGCACCTCATTAGCTTTTCGTCGCACCCGCTACCACCGATTGCCGTAGATGGTGATTAAAGCCCCTCAGGGAGGAACGTTGCCATTTATTTCCTGTTGCGGTCCTTGAGAACTTTAGTGTTATCTTTGTGGGTTTTCTCGCACGTGCTTGTGGATCCCTGGGCTAGGACCGTTTGTCAAGCTGGCGGGGTCCAACTCCGGCACGTGGGGCATGAGCCGGGGCCTCCGAATCCAGTTGCGGGGTTTCCGGTTTTGGTAATTGTTTTTGTCCTGTTTCTATATACTGTACGGGCTTAGGGCTGTTGCCGCACGTGTTGTGGGGATTGAAGAAGTAGTGAACTATTCAAAGCGGATCCATGGCTTTCAAGTTTAAGCCCAAGAGCCCCGAACAGCCTCGGATGATGAAGGTTGGTGTCAGATACTGAGCCCAAAGAATCGTTATCTCCACAGTGAAACCTGATCAGGAGCCCGCGTCCCGCCGCCTGAAACCCGAAAGCCGGAAGCCCCACATCCCCATCCGAATTTGAGCTCTGAAACCCAGTCTTTGCAGGAAACGGGCCGCCGAATGAAGGCGACTCCCGGAATCGGCTTCCACGGCCGCTACCGCTTGAGGTGTTTCTGAAGCTCGAGTCCGTAAATCCAACGTCGAACATGCCCCGCACCCGAAAATCCTTCAATGCTGGATCTGAAGCCCGGGCAGCGCAAAATGTGGTTCCTGTAGGTAGGTTTTCAAAGTCGGCACATCTACTGGGGGAACAAGGCCTTAAGTCCCCCTGAGGGTACCACCACCATCACACCACCACCACGACGACTGCTACTGCTACTGCTACCGCTACTGCTACTACTGCTTTTGCTGCTACTACTGCAACTACTGCTGCTACCACTTGCTACTAGTACTACTGCTGCTGCTGCTGCTACCACTACCACTACCACTACTACTACTACTACTACTACTACTACTACTACTACTACTACGACTACTACGACGACGACGACGACTACTACTACTACTACTGCTCTACCACTGCCACTACTAACTAGCACTGCATCACTACACCAATGCATCACCGCACCACTGCACCACGGCCCCTACTCCTCCTACTCTTACCCCTCCTACTCCTCCTCCTCCTCCTCCTCCTCCTCCTCCTCCTCCTCCTCCTCCTGCGTCTCCCACTCCTCCTACTCCCACTCCTCCTTCCCCTCCTCACTGCCCCCACTCTTACTCCTGCTGGTACTCCTACACCTACTCGTACTCCTACTCCTACCTACTTCCACTTCTACTCCCACCCCTACACCTGCTCCTGGCCCCAATCCCGCGCCTACTCCTACTTCTACTCCTACTCCTACTCCGACTCCTGCTCCTCCTCCTCCTCCTCCTCCTCCTCCTACTACTACTACTACTACTACTACTACTACTACTACTATAACTACTACTATTACTACAACTACTACTACGACGACGACTACTCCTACTCCTACTCCGACTGCGACTCCGACTCCTACTCCTACTCCTACTCCTACTCCTACTCCTAATACTGCTGCTGCTGCTGTGTTCATTCCAATCGCAGCCGGTCGCTCAGCTTGGCGTCAGGTGTGTGGCAGTGCTTTGCACCGGTGCTTCAAGAGCACAAAATCCACATGGGGAAAATTCCGCTATGAATAGCTGCAAACTTGCGACCTACTCAACTTGTCAAGAGAGCTGTGCATTGTTGCACAGATGTACATGATTACTGCAGCATAAGTGCTGAAACAATGTAGCAAAATGCGAGGATGAGGAAAATACGGTGTGATTCACCGAGCTAACGTCAAGGCAACCCGGGACATGGTGAGATTGTGCACGTGTCCACGAAGGGTGCCATCTAGAGAAGGGCAGTCACCACGCGTGGATTGCAACCAAACGCCACCGCCACTGAAAGTCGAGCAGGGGAGCACAACGTTGACGCTGTCAGGATAGTTGTTGAGAGCTCCATGTGCGCGCATAGCGGTGTTGCGCTGGAGCACAAAACTTGAGAAGGGCACGTGAGTGCACGATCTTATGTATTTGCAAATCAGAAGCGTCACGCAAGGGAACTACGTGGTGTTGCGTCGCAATCCATAGAGCGGGCCTTGACTCCACTGCAAAAGCACATGCCGCTAGAGCGTTCTGTGCTGGCCTCTCTGCGCAGCTCGCTTGTTGGCAGAGAATCGCATAATATCTCCCAAATTTTCATCCGGACTTGCCCGCTGACAATCATATCCACTGCAATTTGCTCAGCCACATGAATGGGCTTTGGCATGCTTTGTGGGATGCTGTCATCAACTTCTAAGGAGTAGGGCATTCACACCACATGGACGTCTGCTGTAGGCAGCCTTCCAGTCGCATCCTCCATGGTGGCTTTCCAACACACTGCGGATAGCGATGCTTTTCACCGGCAGTGCAGCAAGGAGTACGAACCCCATATCCAGGGAAGGCGGCAAAGGTAGCAATGTAGTGCAAAATCGAAGACGCAATCAAGCAATCCTTTTTTTGTATCTGCATCCAGCTCGGTTCTGACCAGCCATCTATACGAAACTAATTGCATGCAACAGCTGAGTGGCCAGGGGCACATTAGAGTGGGCATGGACGCTAGGCACCATGTGTGCAAATTTTGATGATTTGTTGGAGTTTTTCGGAGCATGTGCTGCTTGTGCGTCCCCCGCAAACGGCTACCCCCGCACTCAGCCTGCAAGTACCTGCACAACAGCAGGAGGACATAGCATTGTTGACCGAGTACAGAATCGTGCAACACTGCTGCCCTGACGGGCTCTATAGGTTTGCTATCATGAGCTTTCCACTGCGGGGGCGCATGCGGAGCAATTCGGGATGGAAGACGATTGATGTACCGAGCGGTGTAGTGTCCTTCGTGAACAGTAGCTCCGCAGTGAAGTACACACGCAACGACGGCATATTGGGTGAGCTCGCACTCCGAGTTGGAATTGGGGTCCCTGTAGCAAGGCACCTGAACCGTAGTGGGTATGCTAACCTTAGTGTGAAGTTTAACTGTTCTGCCAGCCTCTGTGTCCTGGAAGCGAGAAATGCGCAGGAGGAGGATGCTGGGAGGATGTGTACAGGCTTGCAAGCAAGTACCTCCCGGGTGCCAGTGATCGATCATGTGCTGAAGGCTAGTGGGGTTTTGAGGATTATAGAGAACTCAAGCGCGATGGCTTTATGTGTGAAATGCTGCTATCTAGTCTCAGTACCATCGACAACACTGACGATGCGCGACTCCCACCTTCCTTGAAGAACTTGCGGCCGTCCCGTCCCGCTCCTAGAAGGTGCGCCAGAAACTCATAGGCATCGTGTTGCTGGTGGATTTTTTTCAGTTACGCAACAAGGATCTCCAGGAGCGCAGCGCATGAACATGGACAGGCCTTCGTGTCTGCTAGACGTCCCGCCAGGCCTGTTCCTGAGTGCCACTTCGATGATCAAGGTGGTTCTTAAACAAGTAGCACACTTAGTATATAAATAGCAGGCTTGTCGAGGTTAGGTATATGTAGTTAGGAAGTGTCATAGTTACACTTACGATATGTAGAGTAGTGTAGTTAGCTAAGTACACATAGCGGAGTTATGTGTCGGAGTTATGTATAGGTGTTTCTATATATGAGTGCATATAACTGTGAGTGTGTATGCACAATCTCAATAGACTCGCAGGCAGGGCTACAAGCTCGCCATGCAGATTTTTTCTTAGGCAGGAGTGACCACGACCTCGCCATCCTTGGGACACTTCTTATAGTAGCATGCCCTCTGGATGTGGACACTCGGAATAAACCGAGCCGTGGAATCGTCCAGGAGGAAGCGATTCGTACCCAGAGGCTTCAGAATGCTACACAAAGTGCACATGTCCCCGTCATACAGGCGGCAATGCAGCCACACTTGGACCACATCACCAGAAGAAAGCAGCACGAGATCACCTTTCTCGCAGCTCTGGCCCGGCCTGCAAACGGCCTGAAAGGAAACAGTCGCACCGCATGCTCGATCGCCGAAGTTTGCATTCAACGTGGCCTGCAAAGAGATCGTAGCTTTCTTGGGTGACAGCAGATGGGGCTGCAGACTGAAAGAGTCCGCTTGCATCTGCAGGATCACTTCGCCCCACACGTCTCTGAAGACGGATTTCTCAAACCAGTCTCCAGGGTTGTGAATCTCGTTTGCCAGCTGTTTGATTTGGCGATGCTTTCTTTCGTGAGTGAAGCAGGAAATCAGCGGTTTCTTTCGAGCAAAAGCGCCAAGGTGCAGGCTATAGTGGAATTTAGGCACAACATGCTCGGAGCCATATGCACTGAGAAATGCCCGGCAGTGTTTGAGGATGGCGGCCTCCAAATCGTCTGGTGGCACCTGCTCTCCCCGGTTCCCTTTAAGCAAGAGATCCAGGACGAGAAACAAATTCAAACAACTGGTCATCGCCTTTGCCAGTAAATCTGGAATGCTTCCTGTTGCAAGACTGAGCAAGAAAAGTCGCAGCAATGGGTACAGGTTCAGACCTTGAGAGGCACTACACTTGAACTCGCCAGGGGGAATTCTCTTGTCGAAAATCCTCAGTGTCTCGTTGCGGTGTGTCCTCAAGCCGTAGGGCCATTCGAAGGAACACATCCAGTCTTTCAGACTTTCCACTGTCACACCGTGGGTATAGAGTATGGGGAACAAAAGCCCCAGCTCCACGTGCATCAGTCCTGCTACCAAGTAACAGTGTAGCCAGTCGTACATCAAAGTGGAGGCCAAAGGCAAACTCCCATGGAACAGGACACCATCTGGGTTATGGTTCATCCCCAGTGACTGCTCCAGCTGCTCAAAAGCCTTCTTGGAGACTTGGCCACATCGGCTTTGCAGTAACCTGCAGCCCTGCCAGATGGTATTGTCCGTTCTTGCACAAAACTTCTCCAGAGCAGTTTCGTGCACAGGTACCAGTGTCCCAGTTGTGTCGCAGCCTTCCAGCATGCTCGTCTTGGCAACAACATTGGAGCACAAAGGACATGTTAGTGTCCCCGAGGAGCCCTTCACATCAAAGACTGCCTTCAAGGCAGCTTCATCTGCCACCATGGTGTCCAGCTTGGCGAAGAACATAACTCGTTCACCGCCCGAGTCCAGAAGCAAACCATGCTCGAAGTCCTCAAGCTTCAGTGCTTGCAGGAGGTGGTGGGTGAACTGCGAGAGGCCGCCAGGAAGTTGGTTCACCAGATGGGACCTCGCCAAAGCCACCGTGAACCACATTCTTGGCAACGGAACTCCGCCCCGAATTCATGGAAGGAAAGGTAGTAGGCTTGGATCTTCCGTGTGTTTTGCTGCTTTAGTTGGTTGCCCGGTGATATCTCATCACAATATAAACACACCCGCCAAGGTGTGTTTGCCTTGGGCGGGTGTTCCAGGAACTTCCTGCTGAAAAAACTAACAGGCAGGTTCTTGACGACGTACCACATCCAGGCTTTCAGATTCAATGTTGGGAAACTCCGTTCCTTTCCCTTCTTGTCTTTGATCTGCATATTGTCGATCAAAGCGCCATATGGTGTGTCGATGGCGACCTGTTCCTCTCTGGCTCTTTTGATGCCTGATCTGGAAGGTGCCACTGTGGAAGACGATTCGGAAACCTCCTTCAAAACAGCTGCTAAATCACTCTGGCTCACATAATGCTTCCGACCCAAGCTGGCCACGTCCAACGACATGGCTAGTTTCTGAATGCCGGCGAGCTTGCAGCCTTGCCGGCTTGATGGGCCCCAATGAAAATCTGTATAATATCATGCTCTCGGCTTTTATAGCTGCGAGCAATTTTGCGAAGGACATATAATTACCTATATTGAGGCTTCCCTTCCCTATATCTATCTATGTTCTATATTTATTTATTTATAAACCCTAAATCCATAAAACTTAAAACCTTAACACTAAAACCCATGCACATAAACTCTCAACCCTATATAACTTAACCCAAAACGATAACCCTTAAGTCCTGGAATGGCATAAGGTGTCAAAGCAGCTTCATGAGATCTGACTACATGGCCTGGCACAGATCCAGCTTTGCAAACAAATCCACATGCACGGCTGACAAAGCAACTCTCATGTCGATATGTGCATGCATGCATTCGCTCCGGCCAAAGGCATGCAATCTGCATGTTTTTGTCTCGGCTCGCGATCATGCTCATGCAGACCCATCTGCAGGCATGCTTGATGTTGCTGGACGAAGATGCACAAATGGCGGAACTGAGGGAACAGTTTCTTGTCCCTCGTGGCAAAACGGGTTTAGAAACAGCTTGGGCAGCAGCCCGGTTTGGACCTGCATTTGGAGCAACCGTGTGGCCTCAACAAGACTCGCTTCGCGAGGGGGAGCGAGGCCCAATACTTTTTGCCGGCAGCATGGGCTGAAGGCTTCTTCAAGATGCTCTTGGGCTGGGCCTTTGCCTTGGGCTGGGCCTTTGCCTTGGGCTGGGCCTTTGCTTTCGGCTTGGACTCACTTTTAGCCTTGGCCTTAGCTTTTGCTTTAGCCTTCGCTTTCCCCTTCGGCTTGGCAACTCCCTCGAACTCGTCAGCCGTTCGCTTGCCCTGGCCTCCAGTCTTGCGGTTGTCCAATGCATCGGACACTTTGGTGGCTTCCTCTAGGGCCTGAGTTGTGTCGAGCTGGAAGGCGAAGGGGTCTGCAGGCTTTGTCTCGATGTTCTGGCCGGAACATGGCAAAGATGGCTGCTGTGCCTGTGGCGAAGAAGATGGCTGCTGTGCCTGTGTCGTAGAAGATGGCTGCTGTGCCTGTGTCGAAGAACATAGCTGCTGTGCACATGCCGGTGTCGAAGAAGATGGCGGCTGTTGCGATCCCGAAGAGGACCCCGTGCCGGGAGCGAAGATCTGGAGGTTCTGCAACCCTCCCTGCTGGGTCGCCAATTGATCTTGCTGCTGCTTCATCCATTGCATGAGGCCCTGCATGGACGAAGCATTTGGCATGCCATGCATGCCCATCATTCCCTGCATGTAGGGGTTAACCATCATGTTCATGCCAGCCATGTGCATGCCAGGCATCGACATAGAATTTGCAGGCACCAAGGCAGTGCTCGCCTTCGGTGTGGCAAAGATGCCTCTCACCTTCTTGTTCGTCGGTCTCAGCGAAATGTCCACGGCTTTGAGTGCCACCTGCCCAGCCGGCAGCAGAGTGCTAACCGGCCCATCCTCGGCATCGTAGGCCGCCTTGAACAAAACATCCGGTAGCTCACGAGGCCCACCAACCGGATAGGTTTCAATGTGAATCCCTTCTTTTGGGACTTTCTTCGCTTTGAGACGAAGCACTCTTTTGAACTCCGCCACCTGGAGAAAGAGCTCGGCTTCAGTGCATGTGCCACCGGATCTTGCAGCGATGGCGGCCAGGATACTTTTCACACATTGCTCTGAGGGCAATGTGAGCCTCAATCGGCAGCACCTGCTTGCTGCAGTGTCGATCTTGATGTGGATGCTGGAATCAGAAGTCAGCACTTCCACGTCCTTCTCGCTCAGGTAGGACTCGAAGCTGCTGCACATTTGATTCTCCCTGCGATTCTTGCTGCCTTTGCTCCCACTTGTTGCACTGACACCCTTGGCCAGCACTTCAGAAAAGGCTTTGGTTTGGTCAACAGGCCATGGGCCGGTGCTCCACGAATCGGCCAGTGCTGCCCCTGCCTCAGGGTCGAGGCAAAGCCCTGCAGCTCGCTTCGTGAGGGCATCAGCTTGGATCTGGCGAATCGACTCATAGTTGGGCATGGAAGACATGCTCCCCAGGAACTTGATGGTCGCCGAGAGGTCGCCCTTGAATTGGTCCACGGCGGTTGAAGCTGCCATGTTCGAGACACACACGAGCTGCCAGCGAGCTAGAAGCCCTGCTGGCGATAATGTGAAAACAGAGCCAAGCCTCATGCATTCAGAGTACAACAACAGGATGCTGCAAATCGATGCCCCTTCCTCCATGCACAAGATTGCAGGGCAACATCCATGCTTCACAATCATGCAATGGTGGCATTGTGCTCGCCTGGCAGTGCATGTTCCTCACATACAAACAATGCCCCATGCATGCCGGTGTGCATGCTGTGCATGGGTGGAGGGTTGGGGTGGGATGGGGTGGGTGCATGGTGTTTCGACATATAGATGTGTCGTGTATATATATATATATATAGTATATGTGTATAGAAGCATATATAGACACAACCAGAAATGTGTATGTGTACCAATACATGTATATATATATATATGTATATATATATAAGAGAGAGAGAGAGAGAGACAGAGAGAGAGAGAGAGAGAGAGAGAGAGAGAGAGAGAGAGAGAGAGAGTTCTCTGATGCATATGCACTTATATATATATGTATATACTATGGCATATATAATGTGTGTAGATATATATATATATATATATACAGCATTATATTTTAGATGTAAGAAATGAGAGGCCGCACAAAGTAATCATTACAGATGATACCTGAGACAGACTTGTGATATATATATATATATATACACATAATAAATGTACATGAACAAGTAAAACCTATAGCTGGGAGATACGAATATGTGCAATGTATAAAACAACATACAACACCAAATAATATGTGTATATACACATATGTATATATATATATATATATATACATGTATATATGTAAAAGAATACATATACATTTATCACGACGAGCAGGACAGGAAGCAAAGCACAGTAAAGGTGGGCTTTGCCGGGCCGAGGAGGGTTGTTGTCGGTGTGTGTGTGTGTGTGTGTGTGTGTGTGTCCTCGCCTGGCAATTCGAGTCTTTGCCTTTGTGTGTTTTGGCCTTGCAGGGCACTTGTGCTCGCAGGCACACGTGCATTGTTGTTTTTGCTCATGATGTTGTTTCTCTTTTTGGTTTCTCTGTTTGGTGCAATGGTCAAAAAAGGTTTGCTTGTTTCTTTTGTTGTTTTGTCCTACATGTGTGTATATACACAGGTATATGTATATGTGTATATATAAAGTGTATATATATATATATATATGTATATACATATATATATATATACATATGAATATATATATATATATATATGTAAACATTCATATAACGATTCATGACTATATGCAAAATATATCGATACATGGAACATGTTTCTGACCTCAAGGACACAACTGTCACAAGTCTTCAGTACATGGAACCGAGCAAGCAGCTCTCAGCGCACAACCGCCGAAATCGCCATTTTCAGCTGAAGCCGGTCAAACTGTGTCTCCGTCGAACGACTACAACTGGCCGGGGTCCGGGGCCAATTTCAGGTACCTTGCAAGGTACATCTACAGGGATTTGGGGCCACCTGGAAGATGATCGGCAGCCGTGCTGTATATGTTTGTGTTTGTGTGTTGGTTTGTGGCTCTCGCCCTGCTGCTGTGTGTGCTGTGTGCTGTGGAAGATCTGGTGTGTGAGTTGCTGTGTTGTGCCTGTTCTGGCTGCCTGCTTCTTCCAGGCTCCCGGCACTGTTGCAGCCGAGCTCAGAGTGCATGGGCCTGCCACAGGGTGCCAACCGCCAGTCGATACAAAATCACATCATCTCCGGTCCATGCCTGGAGATAAAAAGCCGGCACGATCATCAGGCCAATGTGGATGCCCAGCATCCTGCAATCGGGACAGCAGAGGCAAAAGCCCCTGGATGACACCACGACCGATGCAACCACGAGTTTATCGATCTATAAACTCTTGGCCCCGAGGATGCCCGGGAGTTTATCGATCGATAAACCCTTGGTCTCGTCCTCCTTATAAGAGAGAAGGCCGGGACAGAAGTTTATAGATCGATAAACCCTTGCCCCCCCCGAACCCCGAGAGTTTATAGATCGATAAACTTGTGTTCCCGAAGCACAACAGAGTCCTTGTGGAGGTTCACCATCGCCGGCTCCACGTGACAGTGTTCTTCCACTTGTCCTGTCGGGTGTTTGGGGCTCTCAATGTACTTCGAACAGAGCAATGTCGCAGACCTCGCCCTGCGAAGAGCTCGAAGCCTGCGAGGCAAACATCTCCCTCTGGAAGCCCAGCATCTCCCGTTGGAGCTCAGTCTGCCAGGAAGCAAGGAAGCACAAACCCCAAAGCCACAGAGGCAGCAGGAGCAGAGAAGGAGGGGAGAGGGAGACATGTGGAGAAGGAGGCCTGGTTCGTGAGGGTCTGAGCCATCGTGCTGATAGCCTTGAACTCCTGGCCGTGGACCCTCTGGCCACCACGGCTTCTCGACCGGATCCTGTCGGCAGTCGGGGCAGGGTCCATAAGCCCTAGAAAAAGAAGACACCCTGAACCCTGCAAGTGCCTTCCACTGCCAGGCGGCCAAAGAACTCCATTCTCATCAAGAAAGCCATGAATCTGTCTGCCCTGCACCGGGGTGGCTTTCTTGACTGCCCATGGAGCTTTCCCGGAAGCGATCTCCACCGTAGTGACCTGAAACAAGCAAGTCCATGCATGCCAGAGCGAGCTTTGAAGTCATTGGAGCCCGGCTTTGGTCGGCGGCTTGCCCGCTTGCACAGTCAAAGCCTGCAGCAGGACAATAACAGAAGGGCTGCTTCACTCCGGCGGTTCGTGTCTTCATTGGCCTTGAAGGGGTCATCCTTGGCAGCAGGCGCCACAGCCTGCACACCGGCCACAGACGAAAATCTTAATGGTGAGTGTTTCCCTCGCCTTGTGCTCGCCCGTGAGATCGACAGCAGTCTGAACAACACAAAGGCCAACGAATCATAACTGCATGGGTTCTCACTTCTTTCTGTGTTTGCGAACCTCTGTCTCCTCGGGCAGCGGATCCACTGCAACTTCTTCCTCCGTGAACACACACACACAATGCCTGAAGCTATGCTCCTTGTGTGAAATCTATGCAGCACCTGCTCCTCCTCCAAGGCAGGCTCCGGGTCCATCAACAGCTCCTGCACTCAACATCGAGCTGAACCTTTGCTTCCTTGTAAGGAAAAGAATGCAGCACCTGATCCTCGTGGAAGTGCTGCTCCGCTTCCTCCTGCAGTCACAATACTTTGGGTATAATATCATTATGTATACAATGTGGCACCTCCTCCCTTTCAAACGGTCTTCTCCATCATCTTGATCCGCCCATGGGTCCTGTCGCAGACAGCACACAAAACAAATTCCATTTTTCCGTGGCCACTCCAGCCTGGAACTCCCCATCATGGCCAGAGACCTTATATAAATGTACATCAAGAACCATCATGGGAAACAGCATCAATGGAACCATGACCGCCAAGGCCTCGACCGGAGGCGGGTCCATGGGCTCCGGAGGAGGCTTGGAGCTCGAAGCCTCCTCACACCACATCAGGTGACAAGAAGAACCATTGTAACGATCGAGTGCCTCGGCTGGCTCCTCGCCGGATTTGACTTCCTGTATCAAACAACACTGCATGTTCCATCCGAAATACTTCAGACACACATCCAAGGTCCTCGAAGTAGATTTGGCTGTTCCTGTACCGGCCCTTCTTGGAGCACCAGAACTTCCAGCCTGATCGGTGTGTTGGGTTGCTGGGTGTATGTTGAAGTTCACACAGGCCTTTCTCAGGAGGCTCCAGGGACTTCGAGGCATTGAACCAGATGGAGAGCACCTCCTTGGAGTCCCCCATCTTGTCCACGTGCCAGCCTGGACCAAAAAAATCATTTCTCTCCATGCATGATCAGCACATGCGCCCCACCTCCTTTGGTCCACCTCAGCCTTCCCCATGGCCTTGCAGCCGGCCCCGAAAGCCACTTCCACTTCTTCTTATTGTCCTTCGTCCAATGCACAGACTGCAAAGTTTCAACCTGGAGATGTGCACAACCCCTGTGGCCGTCGCCTTCGTGAAGGTGTCTCCGATCGAAGCCTGCAAGTCGTGCTCCGCCGCCTGCATATAGGGTTGAGGGTTTAGGGGTTTTTACAAATATGTAGGGCATGCAGTGCAGCAGACATGCCTCGGGCATTCCATTGAAAAAGAGGCGATAGCAATCCATGGCTATGTCGCAAGCCCTAAACCCCGAAACGTCGATAGTTCATGGCCTCAGTGGCTGTATGCCTGCTGCATGCATGCATCGGCCTCAGTGGCTGTGTGCCTGCATGTTGCATGCACCTTCCTGTGCATCCTGTTGCGAGAGCCTTCGTGCATGCGGGGCGGCAAATGCAGGAAGCACTGACAACACATGCAACAAAAGCATACGCTCTCTCGTAACCGTCTCTTTCTCCTGCCCCTTCTTTCACCCCTGCGATTTGGAACACTTTCCCTTTCCCCGTGTCATATGTATATTCAAACATGCTACATGTGTGTGTGTGTGTAATAGAAAAGGCATCCATCATTCATTGTATGATATGGCAAGAAGCAAAGCTGTATACCACATTTCTTCTTTCCCTCGCAAGAATGCAAAGTGGCCCCTCAAATCGTCTATGTAATATATAGACATGGGAAACATGCTGCCGATCAATAATCTTCGTCCTTCTGTTCCCCATCAACCTCGCCGCCCTCGGCCTCCTCGTCGCTGCTGTGACCCCGGGCTCGCTTCTTGCTGCCGGATCGTCGTGTCACCCGAGGCTTCGCTTCCTCTGTATCCAGCTCGTTCTTGAACCAGTTGATGTTCTCTTCTGTGAAGTGCATCCAAACATAATAGGCTAATTCACGTGCGTCGTCGCGCCGCCGCGTCCCGCGTCCCGCGTCCCGCGTCCTGCGGCCCGCGGCCCGCGGCCCGCGGCCCGCGGCCCGCGGCCCGCGGCCCGCGGCCCGCGTCCGCGTCCCGCGTCCGGCGTCCCGCGTCCCGCGTCCCGCGTCCCACGCCCCGCGCCCCGCGCCCCGCGCCCCGCGTCCCGCCTCCCGCACATCTTTTCATCAGTTGTATATGGCCGCCCAGTTGCGGTCCGTCTGCAGCTAAATCCGACAGCTTCAACTTATCTTATCACCATCACACGGAACAGCACTTGTCATATACATAATAGGCCGATTTGTGCGCGGCCCAGCGCCTCCATTCTGCGGCCGGGCACAGATGGTTGTACTTGTAGTAGTATAGTAGTAGTAGTAGTAGCAGTAGTAGTAGTAGTAGTAGTCGTAGGAGTCGTAGTAGTAGTACTAGTACTAGTCCCCCCCTTCCGGAAAAGTTTTTGCAAGGACAATGAACTGAAAATGAGGCTGAACTGGAACTGAAACTGTACTACTACTACTACTACTTCTGCGACTGCTACCACTGCTGCTACAACTACGACGCCTAGCACTAGTAGCACTAGTACTACTACTACTACTACGACGACGACTACTACTACTAGTACTACTACTACTACTACTACTACTCCTACTACTACTGCTGCTACTAACTACTGCTACCACTCCTACTACTACTACTACTACTACTACTACTACTACGTGTTTGTTATATATAGTACTAGTACTGGTAATAGTAAAGAGTAATAGAGTAATACAGTCATAGACTAATAGACTGATAGACTGATAATAAACTAATAGACTACTAGACATAATAAACTAGTAGACTAATAGACTAATAAACGAATAGACGAATAGACTAGTAGACTAGTAGACTAATAGACTAATAGACTAATAGACGAACCAATGCAACTGTCACTGTGGACGATACACATGCATATCTCTGGAAACTTGGATCATACATACAGAAAGCACATCTACCAGTATGTAACGCAATATAGTAATTATATCTTGGATGGAAGGATGAAAAAAGAAAGATTGATGGATGGATGGATGGACGGATGGATGGATGGATGGATGGAAGGGGCAGAGGCATCAAAAAAAATGATAAGCATCAAAGGAAATTTGATAAGCATCAAACAAAATTTGATAAGCATCAAAAAAATATTTGTAGACAGAGTAGTAGCACTAGTAGTAGTCGTAGTGGTGGTGGTAGTAGTAGTGGTAGTAGTGGCCGTTATTTTTTTGGTCCTCTGGCTTTTTTCGCGTGTTTGTTGGAGATGGTGGTGGCGGTGGTGATAGTGATGGTAATAGTAATAGTAATAGTAATAGTAATAGTAATAGTAATAGTAATAGTAATCGTAATAGTAATAGTAATAGTAATTGTAACAGCAGTAGCAGCAGCAGTAGTAATAGTAATAGTAATAGTAGTAGCAACAGTAATAGGCAATAGTTATAGTAATAGTGATAGCAATAGTAATAGCAAAAGTAATAGTAATAGTAATAGCAATAGTAATAGTAATAGTAATAGTAACAGTAATAGTAATAGCAATAGCAATATTCATAGTAATAGTAATTGTCATCATCATCATCACCACGTACATATACATATACATATACATATGCATATACATATACATAGACATAGACATAGACATTGACATAGACATAGACATAGACATAGACCTATACCTATACGTATACGTACACATATACATATACATATACATATACATATACATACACATACACATACACATACACATACACATACACATACACATGTACATGTACATGTACATATACATATACATATACATATACATATACATATACATATACATATACATATACATATACATATACATATACATATACATATACATATACATATACATATATATATATATATATATATATATATAATATACATGCATATATATGTCTTTGGATATATGGGTCTATGTATATGGGTATATACACATATGGATATAAGTATCAATGAATACATATATATATGTATATTTACATACATATACATCTCATATGTCAATCTTAAGCGCGTTCCCTCATTCGGCGACTGCGGTTCATCATATATCTTAACCCCTCCTTTGGCGCGTTCGGCTCCTCATGCAATCAACAAGCCCCCTCATTCACTTGACGAATGCTGCCCCGCCCCTGCTTTGGCGAAGCCGGTTCCTCGGATATACATAAACAACAATATATACACGTACAGCTGTATATATCCCTGTTCTTCCTCGACCACACTTTCCGCGGTCCCCGCGCTTCGACTTTTTTTCATCATATATCTTCAACTCGCTCCTTCCTTTTAATTTTGCGATTGGGCTCGTCGTAAATCTTACATTTGCCCCCTCGGTTCATCTTCTGTCTTCAATTTGGCGCGTCCGGTTCCTTGGCGCATTCGGCTCGTCCCGCAATAAAGATGCCTCCTCATTTCGCGAGCTCTGCACCCGCACCCCTGTTCTTTCGCGAATCCGGTGAATATATGCTATATATACATATGTCTACTAGAAACAAAAACGTCTAGGTGTATATATCCGTGCTTTTCCTCGACCACAACTTCTACGGTCCTCGCGCTTCGACCTCAAAATACTGTCCGGCGACCCAATTTTACTGCTGCGCGACGCTGCTTCTTCCCACGTTATACAGCCCCCCCTCATATTAAAACCTGGCGCTCCCAGAATTTTGCGCGTTCGGGCCCGGCTTTTTACATTCACAGGAATGATGCTCCGGGCGGTCTCGGTTTGTATTAATATAATAAAACCGACATTACAGTATAGTATTAAGCAAACGAACCACGGCTTTAGGGGTCAGAAGCTTAGGGCTTACAGGGCTGTAGTGTTTTACTGTTGTGTCTCGGTTTTTTTGGGGCTTCATGGTTTAAAGCTTCGAGTTTATAAGGATTTACAGCTTTGACGGTTTTAGGGCATCGAGCCTCAAGGCCATCGGCTGCCGCGTCGCGCATCGTGCCGCCCTGCGTTCCTCGTCCCGCGTCGTCCCGCGCGTCCCATGTCGTCCCGCGCCCTGCGTTCGTCGTCCCGCATCGTCCCGCAGTCCGCGTCCCGCGTCCCGTGCTCCACGCTCCGTGTCTCGCGGCCAAGTCTCGCGTCCCGCGTGCCGGGTCCCGCGCCCCACGCCCCGCGTCCCGCATCCCGCGCCCCGCGCCCCGCGCCCCGCACCCCACGTCCCGCGTGCCGGGTCCCGCACCCCGCGTCCCGCGTCCCGCGCCCGCGCCCGCGCCCGCGCCCGCGTCCCGGGCCCGCGTCCCGCGCCCCGCGTCCCGCCCGCGCCGCGTCCGCGTCAACTCCCGCGCGCCCGCGTCCCGCGCGTCCCGCGCCGCGTCCCGCGCCCCGCGTCCCGCGTCCCGCGCGCCTCCGCGGCAAAAAAAACCTAGACCCCATCCAAATGGTCTGGGTGTTGATCCCCTCAATCAAGACTTTGAGGCTATGTTCGCGACATTCGATGTCGAGCACTTCTGGCAGCATAATCATGTGCTTGCTGTTTGCCCTCACTGCCTTAGGCTTTTTTCGGGCACCATTGGCAGTATTATCTTTGACCTCAACCTCGAGGGCTTCCTGGAGCTTTTGGTTGGCGACATTCTGTCGCTGCTCCACGATCTCCCCCCAAACCTTCGAGCTGAGACTGCCGGATGCTGCAGCCTTCCCCGGCCTAAGGTCCAGGGCCTTTCCTGTCAGCACCTTCACGAGCTGCCGGTTCCACTTCTCCAAGCAAACGAACTCCAAGCCCGACACCTCTTTTTGAGGAAGCACAAGATCTTGCTTGCCATCTGAAATGACCCGCTGCATCTTCACTGTCAAAGGCAGAGATATCCTATACACAAAAGACACAAGCTCGAAATGTTCTCTGCCATCTTCGAAGCACAGGGTTCATGCAGGGTACATGTCATGTTTCATGTCAGGTTTGAATCAGCTCATGCATGCAATCTGCACACAAACTGCCTGCGAGCTTGCAGCCCTGCAGGGCGGTGATGGCATCCGAGCATGCACGAACCCGTTTCAACAGCTCTGTGCGCCAAAACTCGTTCTGTCTGACACCAAAACTCCGGCACGGTCAAATGCACTCAGTGCTTGCCTTTCACCCGCTTCACGGGCTTCGGCATCTCCAAGTTCTCCCTCTTGTTGTCCTTCTTGATCGGGGCCTGCAGCAACGAGGTGCCTTTGGGGATTGCATGGGTATTCTTCAAGATGGGGATCAACAGCTTCACGACATTGGTTTTTGCATTGCACAAGACGAGGTTCACGGAATCGACTTCTTCTGAAGCTGGCACCATGAAGAAGGGAGCGAAACAATACCTACCAACTTGGAAGGTCTCGCTTTCCTTCGGCGTGCTGTTGGATGCCGTAATCCAGAATGATCGCTCATCCAAAGTCCAATCAACCTGGACCTTCACACCATTGGGCAAATCATGTGGGCCTCTGCACGATCTTGAAGGAAGATGGGACCAGAACGAGCTGCCCCTTATTGAACTTCTCCTTGGTCACGAGGGCCTTCGTCGGCTTGAGCTGCATGGATAGCTGCGATAGGACATCCTTGTGATCCTCGGTCAATGTGGCCAGCTCCTTCTGAATGCATGCCACGACCACAGCCGCCTGGAAGTCATGGCACTCCGACGGGTGGAAGACACTGAGGTCCTCGTCTCAGGCTCACTCCTGGGCTGGAATGTAGCCCAGGCCCCACCCATGAATTGCTCGAAAGGCACTTTCATCACTCCCTTCTTTCCGAGCTCGGTCAGATGCACATGCTGGCCTTGGAAGGCATCGTTCTGCATTCTAGCTTGTCTGCCTTTCGGTGGACGAATGCCTGCAATTTGAAACCCTTGTCTGCAAGAAGTTCTGATGCATTCCGCAAGGATCCGTCGGCATTCAATTCCCTCATTCTCTCCGTTGCTGCCTGTGCAGAGGATTGCCCTCCCTTCGATGCTTCGGCACAAGCTTGCCACGGAGAAGTCAACTCCACCCCTATGGTTGCGAAGACCATGGTGGCATCGTGAGCAATGCCTTGGATGCTCTTGTAATCCTTGCCGGTGTCTTTGTCCTCTGCCTGAAGTCCAAGGCAAAACCTGGCCACCGTCATATCCACGATGCCGAGAATGTTGACGAAACGAACATCCTGCAAGATGTCAGTGCCTGCACTGGAGACGAGTTCGCGAAGCTCCTTCAGAACTTTCTCTCCTTCCAAGATCTTGGTGCTGCAACCCCGAGAAAACATCTTCTTGGCATTGGTCTGTGTCAAACCAGTAGCAGACAAGGCAACTTTGAGGATTGCATGCCTCATGTGGGGAACTTGCTGCTGCCCCTTCATGAAGTCCTGGGCGAGCAGCTGCCAGAACCCCAAGCCCAAAGACCGGGTATTGCCTTGACTCCGAATGAACACCTCCGTCTCACGGAGAAATCTCCCTGCAGAGCCGCCGCAATACCTCATACATGCATGCATGCACCCAAATCCCTATATAAAGAGAAACATTTAGCATCTATATCAAAACCCAGCCACCGAAGTGCGAATGTGTACAAAGCAGGAAATGTCTCCGCAGCTCCGCACACGGGGGCTTTGAGTTCAGGGCCATGCTCTTGACCTGCTGGAAGTTTGGAGGGTTCTCGCGACTGCACAAGCTAAAGACCCTCCTCAGCAACTGCATCTCGCTCTCCGATTTCTGTAATGTCGCATTCTGGCTGGCTTGCACGAGCTGAAGTACAGCAGGATGGGCCACTGCCACTTCTTTGGCAATGACATTCCATGTCAGCCCCTGCTCCACATGCTGGGCCAGCACAGGATCTCGCAGACGAACTTGTTCGAGGCTGAGGATTCCGTTCACTGACAACGTGTCAGAAACATGCGGTGCCGCACTGGCGACCAGCCTGAGTGCAAAATTCGTGTGAGAGGCACTGAGACTGAGGATCTGCCGCCGTGCACAGCTGGACGTTGTACGACCTCTCTTGCTCGTTGCATACCTCCACACCTATGGATTCGACCCTGGTTGGCACGAAGCCCACCTGGGCTATGGAGTCTAACAGCTCACGGCAGTCTTGTTGGTTGAGCATAATCCCATCACGGTTCTGTGGATGCACTCCAACAGAAAGGGGTGGCAAGGTCATGCTGGTCATGAGGCCAGCTTTGCGAAGGAGCCCAAAGAGCTCTTGCACCGACTTCACGAGGAAGTCCCCGCCCTTTCTCCGATCCAAAATCGCTTGGATCTGCTGCGACACTTCGTGTGTCAGCGACATCGGGAAGTGTCGGTTCCAAAACAAACAAAGTCTTCAGCCAGAAGCTGCAAAAAGCAGTCCATGGGTTTCTATGCAAAAATAAGCCCTGCCAGGCTAAAAATGCCGGCGAGCTGCTACAATCATGAAGATATGTTTGAGGCAATCATCAAAACAAATGATTCTGAAGTCTGCAAACACAGCAATGTCCGTGGCATTCAAACAATAATGTGCTGTCTGGACATGATAAGATGCTGTTCTTAGACATGCATATATTCTACACATAACTGCACTTAGCACAAGTACACATGTGACATAGAATGTTTATCCTATCTCCACTATCTGTGCTGGTTTGGACTTAGCTAACTCACGGAAGTCCTAGCGTAACCATGCTATCCAGATAGCCTACATTGTATTCAATTAGTATCTGCTTCAACGCAAGTACTAATTACTGTAATGCAACTACTATAGATGTAGGTCTTATTAACTCCACTAAATATGACTTAGCGAACTTGCTAACCATGACTATCGCATTTGTATAATTCCCTCAACTTTGCTACTCAAGTACTAAACAACCGATCGTCGAAGCATGTTTGAGTGTGTCAACGACCTGTAGGTGACTGACTGCAAACAGCCATGCACGCACATTGGCATTTGTGTAGCAGGTATTGCTGTGCTGTTGAAGAGCCGAACCAGGAGAACTCGGCCAATGCCTGTTGCGCAAGCCCGGCAGCCGGTGATTGCTTGAGTGTGTCGCGGCGGAGCTGCAGGCCGATGATCTGTAGTGCCGAGAGTCCCGTCAGAGCTTCCAGGCATTCCTAAACCGTTTGGTTGCCCTTCGTGCGATTGGAGATGTTCAGCTGGAATGTCGTGACCCCTGTCATGTACCCGGTGAGGGGCCTCGTTGCATGCAAGCTGAACTATGCGTTCGATGTCGACCTGGGGGGCTGAAGCCGCTGGCTTGTGAAAGACTTGGCAGTAAAATGGCAAAGTAGCAACAACGGGTTTGTGAATGCCCCCTCCTTGTCTCCATCCGCCTACCGGGCAGTTCACAAGTGAGCGCGCTGGACGCGCTTCTCGGGTGGGTTGGCTGATGCGAAATGAAGAAATAATCGAGCTGGGCTTGATGCTTGCCAAAGCTGAAAGTGTGGGCTTTGTTGCGCGGCGTACTCCATGTGTTGAGCGCCATAAGCGAGTGTGTCGACAGAATAGTGTGCACCGCTTCGGTGTTCGGGGCCCGCTCCGAGGAGAGGTTGGTGCACGCTATGTCCACCGATGAGTCGGTGTCTTGCATTGTCCGTAGAGGTAGGGGCCCGAGCTCCCTGTGATGGGCTTGTGTCCACGTCGTCTGATGGAACCTCCGCCACGTCCTGCTCTGGCACCTCGGGACCTCGGGACTCACACCTCGATCTCAACCTCAACTTCTGTTGGTGTGACTCGACTGGTGAAGTAGGGCTTGCCGACTCTGCGTCCATCATTGCATCATCAGCCTGGTTCTTGAAGTGTGTGAGGGGCAAAGCAGAGATCGGTGGTGGTGTTGTCGGCGGTGTTCTCGGAGCAATGTCTCCCTGTAGTAGCCTGTTCAAGTTGGGGTCCACCGCCGCTCCCGGTTTTGGCATCTGGTTCATCTGATGAGCTCCGCAGGGTTGGTGTTCCACTTGAGGTCGTCGTAGACCTGCTGGCCGCATGCACCGACCATGTCAGCTGTGAGCTGGACCATCTCCGTGTATTAGGGGAACCATATGCTGCCAGAGACTTCTGTCGTGCTTTGTGGACGGTGAAGTTCTCCATGAAGTCACCCAGCTTTTTGTGATTGTTGTACTTTGACCGCAGGCAGTGCCAGACTCCAGTTGCCCATTCTGGGCCAGTCAGCAGTGGCCTCGTCATTGTGGAAGTCGTCGTGCACCTTGGTGGTGTACTCACCCCGATGGAAAGCTGTGAGCATGGTGGGTAGGCCAGCATGTGCTGTGTGTGCAGGTGACCCACAACTTGATGCAGGTGTTCCAGCTGTGGCGTGCTCGTCTCGGCGCTGCTCTGCGGGAGGGGCCGATGTCTGGCTGCCTTGACAAGACCAGCAGTCACTTGTGTGCTGCTCGGCGGTGTAGGAGGTTGGTGAGGCGTGCGCTCTTGGCTATCAGTGCTGTCGAGTCTCGTCGGTCCAGGGACTCTGCAGCCCGGTTCTCTGCTGCCCGGTTCCACCCTTCCTCATCATAGTCTTGCCAGCTCCAGTTGTGCTCATCATACCACCGGTCATCTTGCCAGCTTTCCCAAGCTCCGTCATTTGCCTCCCAGGGGCCGGACTCACACGGCTCCCTTTGGTCTTCGTCTGTGTGGGTCCGGAAGTGCTGCGGCCGGGCGCTGATGCTGGTGGGACGACGAGGCTTTCTCGTACTCTAGCTGGCGCTGACTTGCCTGGCTATCCTTACTGGGCGTGAGGTGCCCGCTTGGCAATCTCGCCGGAAGTGCGGCGTCGTCGGCCGTCAGGTTTGAATCGGGACCGTGGCTACTTAGGAAGGTCTCCCTCGGACACCCGATCGTCGCCCTGCTGCTCGGGCATGCTTGCAGCTGCGTGCAAATGAACGGTTACTTCAGGATGCATCACAAGCGTGAGGGCTCCAACCTGCACAGACGCACAGGCTGCCACAGTGCAAGCAACGCAGTAGTCCTGGTTGGTCATACAGTGGACCCACGAAGTGACAGTCGGCTGTGCTTGATAGGTACCTGAGTATGGGCACACATGGCATGTAAGCAGTCTTGTGGCATTTGCGAGAGCGGACTGTCAGTCTACCAAAGTGCAATGGTTGCCCACCGCTCCAGTGCGCACAAGAGTCAGTGTTGAGCGCCTGACGAAAACGTTCAGTCCAGGCGTGTAGGTCCAGGGCGGGTTCAAGCTTAGATGTGATAAGGGTGAGCTGAGGCTGGCTGTTCCTGTCATGCCGTAGTTGTGCCAGCTGCAGGGATTGTTGCGCCAGCTCATGGCTGCTAGCAGACATTCGCTTGCGCCGGGGCTTGCGTCTCTCACTTGTTCGCGCTTGCAGAGATTCGGCAGAGATGTAGTATGTTTACATCTGTTCGCTGCACACTGCCGTACTCATGGATCGACTGATGCGCAGGCTTGTTGTAGCACTTGCTAGACTTTGTGCTGGGGCCCGACAGTCTGGCCTGGGCGGCTCATCATTAGCAGACTGTGGTCTGTCATTCGTGCCTGCAGGAAAGGCGCATCGCATGCTGCAGCCAGCAGGTTCCGGTTTCTTCCTAGGAAGGCAGCCCAGGAAGTGGTCCTCCTAGCTGTTCTGTCAGCATCGCCATAAACGCTGGAGACCACCGTTGTGTGTCCTGGGATCGTCCCCGCCACATAAGAGGGAAAAGACATTCGGTATGTCTTTCTCTTAGACCTGGCCTGTGCTAGGGGAGCCCTGGCAAAGGGGCGCCCCTCAACCAGACTCCTCAGACCTAGCTTGTGCAAAGCTGCGGTGCTCGCCGTCTCAGGAGGCATTTACTCCGCCTATACCCTTGGACCTACGACGCATAATACATCCCATGACCCAACGCGGGGAGTCAGGCAGCCATGTCGTGAGTCGATTGGTCAAGGCATGTTGGAACACAGCATTGTTGATCTCTGCATGCGGCTAGCAAGTTTAGGGCCAGGTGGCTTAGGCTCACGTTGCTGGTTATGCCAGCTGGAGACAAGTTGGAATCTAGCTTCTTTCAGCCCAAGTGTGCCCACCCTGCGGAAGCCTTTGCAAGAAATATTCCTCCACAAGGACCCTTTGCCCCCTTACGTCCTAGGCTCAGGTTGAGGTCCTTTCTAGAATCCCTTAGCTGGCCTTCCCGAGCTAGACTTTGCGCTACCCGGGGGACGGCCCTGTGGGAGCAAGGCACCAGCAGGACGCAAACCGTCAGCGCGTGAGAGCTTAAAACACCTTTCCCTGAGGCCGCACGGCCAAAACCGCGAGTCTCTCCTCGAGAGTTTCGGTCAATGGCTTGCTGCTGCCGGGGTCCGCTCGGGGACGTCTACAGAACATGGCCTGCCGAGGAGATCTCGAAAGCTTTGGCGAGGTACGGCAGGGAGCTCTTCGAAGGGTTTCCTTACTGGCATCTGTCTGAAACTATCAAAGCAGTCTCGGCAAAAACCTGTACGAAGACAGCTGCAAGGAGCCTGGGGCGTAGCCTTTTCCTGGTTCGCCCTGGAACCGCGCTCGCATCACGTTGCCATGCCGCCTGTCCTGCTTCTCGCCGTGCTCTCTGTCGCGCTCCTCTGGGGGTGGAAGTTGAAGCAGGGATCTTCGGCTTGGCCTGGGGAGCCTTGCTGAGGATAGGAGAAGCCACTGGTGCCATGCGCAAGTCGCTGGTCTTACCTAGAGACGTTTTACGGTCGCACCTGGGACGTTTTGTGGTCGCAGTGCTACATTCTACTGAAGGTCGAGGAGCCCAAAACACGTTTCAGGTGTCGGGCCGGCAAGCTTGAGGCCTCAGACCTTGTCGCCCTCGTCGACTTGGCTGTTGGGTTGCTGCCGAAGAGCTCTAAGCTTAGGTATGCCCACGGACATTACCATATGCATCAATACAGGAGCATACGAACTCGCTCTCAACATTCGCTGGCATGACAATGTCTTCATCGGCGGCCGGGTCCAGCCTGGGGGCGGCACTTCACTGCCGAAATACCTTGCTGGTAGTTCTGTAGCATCAATGCGCACAAGCTCTTCACGAAAAGTTGTGAATCGCAGCAAAAGCACGACCAGCCATTCCAGCATGCAAACTGATTCCCGAATCCAGCTGACCCAATGTGTCAAAATCATGCTTGAACTGCTGTAACCAAGGATTTGTAGTACTACTCGTACTACTAGTAGTACGAGTACTACTAGTACAAGTGTGAGTGCAAGTTCTACGACTACAACTACAACAACTACTACTACTACTACTACCACGACTACTACTACTACTACTACTACTACTACTACTACTACTACTACTACTACTACTACTACTACTACTACTACTACTGCTACTACTAAGGGTCTCGGCTGGAGCAATGAGGTGCAGTTAGGAAGGTCTCACATCATGGCCTTGCGGTGCTTTTTCTGGTTGAACTTTGATCTGCTGCACCTGCCACTTTATACGGAGAACATTCACCAGCTGCGTCGGTCCCAAGTCCGACGGTCATCTTCTGATACAGATTTCTACATTCGACGGAGAGGATTGAAGATGATAGACCCGAGGGTTGAGTCCCTTTCCACCCAGGGCTCGGAAGCAGCGCCACGGGATGCTGCGAAATCCACTGGAGGGACAGCTTTAGTGTCTGAAGCACACACACGAGCTCGGAAAAGAGCATATCGCAGAGCGCGAAGGCGCGCAGAACAGCACGGAGGTACGCGCTACAGAGGACGATGGTGTACAGCTGCAGAACTGGGAACGGTGCATGATGGTCTGGACCAACCGCTTGAACAGGCACCTGGCCGTCCTAAAGGCCAGCCAGCGTGGATGGCACAGCCGAGGCTTAGGGTGCGCAGTTTTAATGCAGGTGGATACCTCTGCTACTGGCTGCAGCACACGTGCAAGGATGACATCATCATCCTGCAGGAGCTGCACTGGGGATGTGGCCGAGCAGACAGCTCCTGGGCAATCCCAGGTTGGAATTTCTACATCACCGCCGATCCGGAACAGCGATTCAGTGGGACAGGGGTTATCATATCCAGCAACTTGGCAACGTCAGCAGCCGTGACGTACTGTACATGGGTACCAGGCAGACTCTTGCAGGTCAGATGTTGCAGTACTAAAGTTACTCTTGACATTATTGCTGGCTATCAATGGACCAACCTGTCGGACACTAGCACCAAAGAAAAACGTAGCTACTTTTGGGGGCAACTGAGCCGTCTGCTGCATAGCATTCCCCAGCGGAACATGGTTGTTTTGGGAGCCGATCTCAATACTAGATGCGCTCCGATCCCTGGCCTTGTGGGGCGTGGGGTTCTGCGTAGCACGCAGGGGCGCGACCCAGAGCTCGAGGCGCTCGTTCTTGAACATAACCTTGTTTTGCTAAATACGTGGTGTAGTGCACGCGCAGCATGCAGTCACACCTTCGTGAATGGGGAGGACCGCAGTCAGATCGACTTTCTGGCGATGCGGCGTGCAAAGGCAGACGCCACAGCACGCCGAACCGTGCCGCATGTGTTTGACCTTGCCCCGTGGAGGCGGGGCCCGAAGCATCACGCGCTCATTGCTTCCATACCCTGGCGCGCAGGCTGGACTTTCCGGCGACGTAAAGTGGTGACGCTTAAATTCGACATTAGGGCCATGCGGCAGTCGCTTAAACAGCAGGATGCCCGTGCCGTGGCGCTACGAAGCGCAGTGCTTGCACTCCTTGCAGAGAGCAGCCCTGACGGCAGCATAGCCAGTCTCAACCAGGCCATATTGCGACAATGTCAACACCTGTACCCCACCTCTAAGAACCTCGCCTGCCAAGCCCGCCCTGGAGCCCAACCCGAGGTGATAGGAGCTGTACAAGCTGTTGTGCATGCGCACAACGAACTTAAACAGCAAGGTTCTGCAGTAGGTATCCGAGGTGCCATAAGTGCCTGGCGTAGGGCCGAAGTGTTTAAGCGTGCGAGCCGTCAACTCAGACAGGCCAGCAGAGCTGCCAGGCGTGCGTGGTTTGAAGCAAGGATCATGGAAGCTGAGGTTGCAGCGCAGAAGCATGACTTAGGGGGTGTTTATCGGGTTGTTAACATTCTCGCTCCCAAGCGCAAGAAAGACCCGGTACGAATTAGGAGCACACAAGGCGCCCTGTTGGCCCCCAAAGCCGAATTCGACGACATTTTCAGCTACTTTGAGCATGCGTTTGACTGCGACAAGGGCTTTGCCTTGCCACACAATGAGGTCGTGCACTTTACTGAGAATGAGCTCATACATGCTATTACGCAGCTCAAGAGTGGCAAGGCAGTGCCAGCAGAAAGTGTGCCGGCAGAGATCTGGCTCCTTTGCCCGACCGAGTTTGCCAGTTTTCTGAGCGCCAAGGTCAACCTCACCTCTGCCCAAAGTCGTGCCTATCCACCTGAAATTGCTACTTGTACCTTGGCCCTCCTCCCTAAAGCTGGACGTAGACCCGCCGACCTTAGACCCCTTGGTCTTCAGGACCCTAGCTCTAAGGTCACGGCCCATGCATTGCGTGCTCGACTGCAAGAACTCACCCTAGACTTCCTTAAGGCCCGCCCGCAATACGCATACTGCCCTGACAGAGCCATTGACCAAGCCATCGGCAGAGTTGCGCAGCATTGCCGTAGTGTGCGAGACAGAGTCCGATCCTCTGAGCCTACGGTGCACGCTCGGCGTGAAGGGCATAGTTCTAGTGGGTGCGTTGGGGGTGTTATGTTGGGGGTCGATCTTAGCCGAGCCTTCGATTGCCTCACCAGAGACGCCTTGCAGCGTGCACTTCACCGTGCTGGAGCCACAGAGTCGTTGGTGCAGGCCATATTGGTGCTACACGAACAGTGCCGCTACCGTGTGCAACACAAGGGCTATAGCCAAGACTTTTGTCTTAAGCGAGGCGTCAGGCAAGGTTGCACATGCACTCAGCCCCTTTCTGTTTGCCCTGTTCACGTGTTTGGTGTACGACATACTTGCAGAGCGCACCAATGAAGCCTGGGCAGCAACGGCGCTCACGCTTTTCGCTGACGATACACATCTCTCGTGGCACATAAACAGTTTGGCTGACCTTCAATTCTTTACGCACTGTGTGAGAGTCACTTTTCAAGTCTTTCAGGAGCTAGGAATGACAGTGAACCCCACTAAATCACAGCTGGTGGTCAGACTGCGGGGACATGCGGCAGCTAGGTGGCTCAGAGAGCATAAGTATCTAGGACCCAACGGACCCACCCTGGATGTAGGACTCCCTCACCAACCGTTGCGCATTCCCTTGGTGCCTCAAATGCTGTATCTAGGGGTCATTGTGTCGTATGGCAATTACGAAATGCAGACCTGTGTCCACCGATTGCAGGCTGCCACGGGCAATCGCCACCGCTTAGCTCGTATCCTTCAGCATAGGCAGCTCACTCTACAACAGAGAGTTCGCATTTATCTCGCTTGCATCAGAAGTTGTCTTTTATACGGGCAACATGCAATCGGGTGCACACATGCGGTTCTGCGTAGATTTGATCAGTTCGATGCTAGGGTACTACGTGCACTGGCCAGGACCCCTGCGCATATCTACAAAGAATCTACCAAGCAACTGCGTGCTAGGCTGTCTGTTGAAGCACCGAGCCGGGTCCTTGCCAAGACGTTGGAGCGGAGAGTTAGCAAACTTGCAGGTGCTGAGGGCTGTGCATGGCTTAGTAAACTGCAAGGTGAACTTACGCTCTTGCATAGTGCCTGTAACCACGCCGATTTTACAGCAGATGATGTTGCATTCAGTGCTGAGCCCTGCATCGGTGTTGCCTGCCCGGACTGCGGATTGTATTTCTCGAGCGTGCAGACCATGAGAACACACCAGGCCAAGAAGCATGGATATGTTGGGCAAAACGCTAGAAAACAATCGGGTGTGATTACTGCCGCGATGTACTCCAAAGGCTCGGTTGATGGCATGCCTCAGTGTGCTAGGTGTAATAAGAGGTTCACGCGTGTGGAGGCCCTTAAGAAGCACCTTAAATCAGGTTGTGTAGTACGGACAGGGGCAAATGACATGAAGGGGGACACCACCGCTAGGACGGAACAGGTCCCCGTTCGGCGGGCGGAGTCGCCTAGGTGCCGGACTCCGCAGGTGGCCCCCATCACATCAACCGAGCCAAATGGCCGTGAGTGCTCTCTGGTGCCGGCGCAGCCGACAACTGCATTTGCATTGTTGCAACAAGACCAGTTCTGTGCGAGCATCACTGAAAACTGGCGCCAGGCCGTTCGCCACACACAATTCAATAGCATACTGCGTGAGCACTGTGTCGTTTGTGGGCAGTGGGGCAATCGCTTGAAGCAGCACCTTCGACGCATGCATCCGGAGATCTGGGCCCTGAGAGTGCAGGCCGAGACTCAGTGTAGAAGCCTCGGGTTACTCGTTGCCAATCCCTGCCACTACTGCGGACAGCCGGCCAAGCAGGCGGGGCGTCACCTTGTTGCATGCCAGGCAACATTTCAGGCCTCACTTGCACATGTGTATCTGACACAAGGACAGCCCGACCATGAGCGCAATGCAGACAGAGAGCGAGGAGGCCTTGCAGACTCGCCGCGATCTGGAGGCAGTCTGGGGAGGGACCCAGACGTGGGCAGCGCAGCAGGAGAAGGAGAAGGAGAAGGAGCAAGAGAAAGCCGCCGAGGCCGGCACGGACAAGCGGGATGGCGATGCGGACCAGGACAGACCGCAGAAGTGGCGCAAGGGACCATCCACCAGTTCCTGGGAGGGATGGGACAATCGCGGAAAACGACCCTGGCAGGGTCAGGACAAACCCCAGAAGGAGGCGGCCGAGAGCGAGCAGACCCAGGAGCTCATCAAGTGCCTCGTCAAGATGACGGTGCGCCACGAACAGGAGCTCATGCGCATCCGGCCGGACGTGGGCTTCATCGGTTTCTGCGACACGACCGAAATGGGATGCATCCCACTCCTGAAGCAGGTCTCGGAAAACTGGGCAGACCTGCACAGCAAAGGCCAGGTGACCACCGGCCTGAAGACCATCCTCGCCCTCACGATATGATGAAGGACCTCAGGGAACGAGCCGAGAAAACCCTGCTAGACGAGGAACGCATGCAGCGATGCCTGAACGTGGGCTGGGCGCTCCAGAGCGAGTGTGCTTTGAATCCAGCCTGGGTCTACCACACCTGGGACGCCAAGGAGAAGAAGCAAGTGGTCTCAACAGACCCACCTCTGAAGCACGCCGAAGCCCTGAGGTTGATCGACGTTCTGATCGAGGACCTAGCAAAGGAAGGTGTGCTGACTCGATTCGGATCGACCAAACAGCAGATCCTGCAGGAGAAACCCACCACGGAGGTGATCCCAATGATGCTTCAGCTGAGCTTGAGAGGGCAGGCCAGCGACCTGTGCTACGACGCAATGAAGAAGCTGAGCGGGAATGCCATAGTCAAGCTGCAAGGGGTGCGATGGAGGCCGGAACGGGCTCACAAGCCGCCTCTAGCCATGGCTCTGGAGGAAGCCTACCTGGCAGTGCCATACTGCGACTGGTCTCGCCGAGATCACCAGGGCTCGTGGGCGAGTCGTCGGGCCTAGGTCGGCCCACGACTGGGAATGCGCAACGGGTCGCGTCATTCCCTGCCCGCCAGGACCTTACGCCTTTCCCGGCACGCCTTGTCAATAGGACTGGCCTCTGTTATGCCAACAGCACTCTCCAGGCGCTCCTGTGGCTTTCCGAAATCTCGGGCACTGATTTCGGGCAATTGCAGCAAGGCCGGCGCCTGCTACGCACTAATCAAGCCATTTGCCTACCTGACTGCTTAAGCCTACGACGACTGTTTGCTGGATGGATGCGTCTCCATCAACAGCACGATGCAGGAGAGTTTTTGGCTCACTGCCTGCACACAGCGCAGGCTGAGGCCTGGGAAGGTGGTTGGCAAGCGCGCCTTGAAAACCCTGACAATATCACTGACTCAGGCACGCTGCTGCAAGCTATTCCACTTCATCTGCCAGGCGCCAACCCCCAAGCCCTAGTAGACAAGTGGCATGGGCAATTCAGTCGACATGCTCTGACACATCACAGCGGCCTTGTCTTTCTGCAGTTGTGTAGATACACAGAGGGTGCCGATAAAGATAAAAGTGTGCTTCGCGTTCGGCCAGGAGACTCAATCGTCCTGCCCATTTTCACACAAGCAGTGGGCCTGACGGCACGCCATGAGACCTTTCAGGTTGCAGTCATAATCTACCACCTAGGAGAAACCTCAACCAGTGGCCACTACCTTACCTTACTGGGAGTGCGGCAATCAGACAGATGGGATTACTACGTCAGCGATGATAATAGGCCTCCCCGTAAAGCTAAGTCCCGGGACCTTCAATTGGTAGACCACAATGCTTACCTGATAGGCCTCATGCGGAGTCTGTAGCAACGTTTCGGGCCAGCAGGGAGGGCCCACAACAACAACACTCCCTGCAATTATGCAGCCGGACACGCCGAAGTGTGTTCAGAGCCGGCCATGAAAATCTGCGATGTGTTAGTCTTTTTCACTTGCAAGTGATACGCTTCTACACTGTGCTAGTTTCTCAGTCTCTTCCTCGCATGTGCACATGACGACCGATGCCGACCCACAGCCGATGCACTCAGGGGGGACGGGCGCAGGTACGCCCACTGCAGCGTGTAGGGAACGCTGCCTCCCTCTCACCTGATCCGAGTCTGGTGCCAAGAGGTGGGCCCATCACAACAAGAGTCACGGTAGTTTTCGAGTGTGCAGCAGTGCTCTTCCTGCAGAATGTGTCCCTCCGCAGCAGTCTTTCCGCCACAGCAGTGGTACAGGGAGCCACTGCTCAGTGCCTAGGTCGGCACTGCAAATTGCATACATGCCCCTTGCCCTGGAGCTTCCGGTGCATATGCAAGCTGTAGCGCTGGAAGAGATGGCACTCCTGAAGCTGCTGAAGGACATGCTGCATGACCAAACTCAACTGCCTGCCGATGTCACCCTGGCGACACGCAATGAACTGATCGAGATGGCCCAAAAACACATGCACCCTGAAGATCTGCCTTACTTCCTGCGGTGCGCGGACATGCAACCTACGTTTGAGGATCACGACGGCATCATTGATTTCCCCCTACCCGTGGGCTTGCAACCGTGCACGGTCGCAGAAGAATTGGCGGAGCAACATCTACAGGAGGGCTCAGGCTCTCTGTGGAATGCTGCACGTATGGTGGCCAGAACACTACAGTTCGAGAATGACCCCAGGGATATTGCAAATGGCTGCACCTTTCGTCTCGGGCTCTTCTGCAAGGGCGGCATAACAGGACTTGCTAAGTCCTCAACACATCATGTGGCCGCCAGTCGCCTGTTCAATCAGGTGGTTCGAGAGGTCGCTCCGGATCACACGTGGACCTCCCTCAGCATCAGCGTCGACAATGGTACGACACCACATGTCGACAGCAACAACACGTCGGAGACCAGTCTGCTAGTGGGACTTACTCACCACTCGGCCGGACATCTCTGGATCCAGGACAACTCCGGCGACACGTGGATGGAGGCCTCAGGAGTCAAGTATCTGGGTACCACTTATGCCACAGCGCGCCGAGCAGTCCTCTTCAACAGCAGGCTTTGTTTGCATGGTACCCTTCCATGGCAAGGCACTCGCTGTGTTTTGCTTGCCTACACGGTCGGCTCGCGTGCGGGCGTCCGTGATGATCATGCCCGCCACCTGGAAGAAGCTGGATATCAGCTACCATCAGGATGGGGCAAGCGAGGGCATGATGTGCATACGACAGTGCAAAGGCGCCTGGAACACTACTTCAACGATACTCCAAGCAGAGCTGATGCCGCTGAATGCTGGGAGATCTAATTGAGTAGTCGGGATTTTTCTTCGAGGGGTCTTGAGGCTGCATAGGTGTACTCGTCGCTGCCGAGGGATTCTCTGGAGTATAGCAGTGGCAGTGCCTAGGTTTCCTCTGCAAGGCTGCACATGGCAGCCATCAGAGAATAAAGGACCCAACGAGGTCACCGGGCCACCAGGCCGCTATGCCTCGTGGTGCACAGTGGCAGCGCGCCACTAAGTCCTTTAGCCAGCGTGTCAAACAAACTGAGCCGATTTGCCCAGCTGCCATGTCCGAGTTGGTATGTACAGCGCCTGTGCGAGTGCTTGCCTGATATGGTCATGCCTCCCACAGCGATGGATGGAGCAGCCGCAGCAGGTGGCCCACAGGTGGTCGCAGCTCGCAGAGGACGAATCTGCCAGGTACCGGGGTGCAATCGCGAATATCGGAGGGTGCGTCACAGACAGTGTTGCAGCCTCTGTACGGTTGGTGGACACACCGATCGCTGCGAAGCCGCCCACCGTGCGTATCAGCGACGAAGACAGCGAGCTCTACTCTGTGAACAGCGAGGAGAGCTTACAGTATGTGCAGTGGGAACCTGTAACCGGGTCGCGGGCCTTGGACATGTCATATGCTGCTGCCTTTGTGAAGATAGCAATGGGCGAGATCACACAAGGCATTGCTTCAACCGACAACACTTCCTTCAGGCCCGGGAACAGGAGGCTACTCGTGCGAGTGCAGCTAGTGTCGAGCAGAGCACTACGAGCACCATGGCCTCCGATCGGCAGCAGTCTACTGCAGTACCTGGAAGCAGCTCAGCTACTGGAGCAGTCGAGGTGACCACTCCAGTGGAGGTTGTGACCATAGCATCTGATACGGAATCAGAGGAGTCAGAGATCATCGGCAGCTCTAGTCAGGTTGCAAGCACACGCGTAGAGCTGGAAGAGATGGACTAGCCATCATTTTGCTGTAGCAGGGGCATCACATGATGCAGCCGTCACAGAACGGCCGGTGTGCTGGAAACACAGCATACTGCCTCCCTCGTCTGGCACTCGGATCTTGTGCGACGACCGCAATGCAATACTGCTACTACTACTCCTCCTTTTGCGCTGCGTGCACAACCGCTCACGAGCGACCTAGTGTAGGAAACCGGCGATACTTTCAGTATCGGCTTTTTGCAGGAGCGCGCGATGGCCCGAAAATGAAATGTGGGAATCACAGCTTCAGACTTCAATGATCCCACAGTTAAGCCAGTCAAACAAAACTGGAACACATGGCGATCCTCAACATATGCAGCTTCGCGCCGACAGCACGGAGCAAGCTGCATGTATCATGATCGGGCCGACAGCCCCAAGCATCATGAAACCGTTGCAGGAGCCACCTCAATTCTTGTGACTGTACGAATGAGGTAGCAAGCTGCGAGATACGTACACAAACATCCAATGGAAGAATCTTATGATAGTGAACCGGTATCGGGATGAGGCTCTGATTTCTGTATCAGCTTACGAGTGCAGAGCTTTCGGAGCGCAGGCTGAGCTGAAGAACGGCATGCGCCCAAACCAGCTAGCAGTGTCGAGATACTTTGTCACAGACGTCGCAACCACATCTCATGACCGCTTCTGCGATAGCTTTTGGGTGCATCGGGCAGGTTGGACCCGTCCTCAAAGCTTGAATTGCAAAGTGTATTCTAAATTCTTTTGCGCATGTAGCCGTTATACTCCGAGGTTTAGGGTTTAGAGTATACCTTGATGAACCCGGACTCACCCTTCTCTCAGCTGCAACCATCGCTCGTTTGAGATTCCAGCTGGACAGTACCAGACCATCAACCTCCTCCAGGGGCGGCTTTTGAGGTTTCGCCGGAGGAGTACCGCCGGCTTCGTGAACTGCTCGTCGAAGCTCCGGCATGCGCTCAGCCATGCTCAGCCAGTGCAATCTCGTCGCATCGTTTGATGAAGTAGGCACCGTCTGCTGCTTGGGCACGCGTGTCCACGGTGTCCAACGAACTGGCACCGATCCTACCAGCGGCCGATCCCACGGAGCGCCAGCCCGCCAGCGGAACAACCCGCGCTTTTGTCTGCTTGGCCAGTCCATCTGCCAATGGCTGTCGCACGCACGCATAATCAATCTGGCTCATTGCCTTGGGGTGAAAGTATGTGCCCGCGCGCCTTTTCGCCCCCCACGTGTTAAGCGCACAAAGACGATGCCGCAGGAAAATACTCATTACAAGCTCCCTGTCCTCCTTCTCTTTCTCGCCGAGGTCTTTCGTCAAGAGACCTGGGCTCACCAGCTTTGCCTCACTTCTCAGCGAGGCTTTGAAGTCGCCTCCCAACACTAGGTCACTATGTGTGAACGCGCCGGCAAGGAAGCAAGCGGGGAGTCCACCTCTTTCCAGAGCGTCCGTCGTCTTTTCATGACGGCATCCGGCTGACCTGCTTGATTCAGGTATGAATGCTGGTACAGGCTGATAATGTCAAGTTGTTGCGTGTCGATCTAGCATCGCACCTGCAGTAATCTCCCCGGGACATGTTCTTGCCAGCGAGTCGAGCTTGGATCAGTCATACGTTTTCTGATCCCGATGAGCACTCCGCCACTGCCCCTCTTCGATGTAGTCGAGTGGCACATGCACCACTCGTCCGTCGCCCAATCTGCCGAGAAATCCCAATGCGTTTCTTGTAATAAGAAAATTCCGATGTGCTGCTGTTCGGGTTGCTTCAACCATACACAGATCTCCGCGTACAAAATGTTCGAAAGTCCACCAGCATTCCAGCAAAGAAAGTGAATTCTAGGTTTTACGCTCTCCTTCTCCTCCGCTTCTGCCGGGAGGAGCGGCGGATGTGCACTCAAGCGTTTACCCCTGTACATCGTTTCACCGTGCATCTGTGCCCTCTTGACGGCACGCTTGAAAGAACGAGAGCAAGAGCCCCTGCACAGTCTGCGCTGTTCCTTGGTTACCTCCTGTGTTTGCCGTCGAAACGCCTTCGGGTCTTCCGGAGGGAGAAGACCGACCCTCACGCCAATGCTGAACTGTAGTCTGATTGCGATACCGTCTTTCAGCATCTCCGGACTTGGGACCGGACTGAGCAGGCATGGTTATAGGCGGCGAGGCTTCCATCTAAAAGACACACCAAGCAGGCTGTGGAGCGGCCAGAATCAGCAACAGGGCACAATACGACCTCCGAGTTGAATACTAGCAGCATCACGAGCCAGGCAGCGCAGCATGTATTCAGAGGACTCCCCAAAAAGAAAGCCAGGTTGTGGTTGGGGGCCCAGGGCCAGCTAGCGAGCGTACGTTAAGAAGGGCCCACAGGTTCACACCGCCACTCAGATTTGAACCGCTCATGGCGCTTACTCCTACTCCTCCTCCTCCTACTACTACTACTACTACGACGACTACGACTACGACCACGGCTACGACTACGACTACGACGACGACTACTACTACTGCTACTACTACTACTACTGCTACTACTGCTACTACTACTACTACTACTACTAGTACTAGTGCTAGTGCTAGTGCTAGTGCTAGTGATAGTACTAGTGCTAGTACTGGTACTAGTACTTCGACGACAACTACTACCACTAACATTGCGACGACGACGCCGACTACTGCTGCCACCGGTACACCAACAGCTACTACTAGTAGCAGCACGCATGCTGCTACTGCTACAGCCACTTGATGCTATTGCTGTTGCTGCTGCTAGCTACTGCTGCCCCGGCTTCAGCTACTGCTCTGCTTCAACTGGTTTAGCCACATTCACCACAACTGTTACAAGTAACACAATGGCTGCAACCACTACAACTACGACACCTTGTACACCAACAGCCAGGCAACGCCAACACTCATAACACTGGCACTGGTACTGCAAAAGGTACTGGCTACTGCTATGCCCGCGGCTGTGCCTACTGCTGTTGCTACTTCTACAGCTGCTGTCACTGCCACTGTTATGGCTGTTGCTGCTACTACGTCTACTGCTTTCGCTAGTTCAGCTTCGGCGATGTTACCGCAAGCACATGTCCATGCAGTCGCATATCGCTGGCCTGTAAGTGGCCTGTTTGACCAATCTTCAATCGTGAAGTGGTGTTCCATTGGTTTTCCTGACTACATGGATGCCAATGGGTGGAGTACATGCATGCCGGAAATCGATCCGTCGCACGTGCTAATTTGAGCTGAGCTCCAAAACCTCAGCGGGGCAAGGGGTTTGGATAAGGCTATGTAGCCCAGAGGAACATGGAGTGCATAGAGGTAAAAATCACGAAAGCAAAGTCGAGGCTTGGATTTCGGCATCGGATTGAGAGATTAGGGTTTTGTTGTTTGTTTCGCATGTTGACTTACAGTTGCTCTTCGTTCTTTTTGTGTTCCTCGGAGTTATGCTGCCGCCCTCTGCTGCCGCCATGCTCGAAATGCGACATGTCAACAGCAGCATGTAGACCAAGAAAGTTGAAACCGAAACCTCACAACCCACCCCTGCAGATCGCAAGAAGCTACATCGTCCCAATCCCTGACCTGAGCCCGAGAGTTGGGCTGCACATATGACCTCCGCACTTATATTAGAATGCATAACAAGGGCTATCTGTCTCCATCTATCTTTCGGTTTACCTGTTTGTTTATACAGTTTATACAGATATGAACACATGGATCGAAATGTGAATGCAAGTTTAAGCACAAAAGTAATCATGAATATAAATATGAATGCATATCTACATCAACCAACACATACAGAAGCAACTGAGCAACTAATTAAGTCAACAACTACATAAACAAGCAAATGAATATGTACAAATACGCACATACACACATACACACATACACACACACATACATACGTACGTACATGCATACATACATACATGCATAATCCCTTCTCCTTCTAATTAACACCCCCCTGAATAAGAAAAGCACATTGGGGCGAATCCTCCCGAAATCATCCGTGCACTTTAAACCTATTCTGATTTTGCAACCCGAAACCCCTAACCCCCTGTGTTAAAGGGCAACAGGCAGGCAAAAGAAAGGCTCACAAACACGCTGTGCCCACCCCACCCACTGAGCACCAGCACGGAGAAAGTTGGCCCCTGGTGGGTAGACACGCCTGCCCTAAGGGCCATAAGCATGTCAGTAATCACACCCCGTAAATTCCTACGCAACTATCCCTACCTTGTGACAATAGAGATACATACCCCGAATAACAACACTTTCCCAGATTTTATTGGGGGGCCCCCGTCTAATATTAGAGAGAAGGGAATACGTACATACATACATGCCTACATGCACGCACGCATGCATACATACGTACATACGTACATACATACGTAGGTACGTCCGTACATACATAATGTCTGTTCATTATGTACATATATGCAGGTGCAACACACTTATACTGCGCCGACCTTTTTAGCCAGCGCCTTCTCCAACACTGCGGGTACCACAGTGGTGTCTTTCCGCGTGGAGCTCCGCAGCTTCTGCGATGGCGGGTGGGTCCAAAGCGGAAGCAGCCCCAGACCGCGAGGGCTTCGGGATTGCCTCTCGAGGGCTCACCATAGAGTCATAGAGGTGATCTTGTTTCAGCTTGGGGTGTGGGCGTCAGCCACTGAAACTGCCGGGGTGCTTCAAGGCTACCGAGGTCAGGGTTGCAGATTTCCTACCGAGAGGAGGGTTTTAGGCTGGGCATCTTTTCTTGCCTACAGGGTATGGGGGCTTCAGCGTCTTTCGACTTTGGGGTCGCAGGTTTTCCAACGACACGTCTGCATGAGGCAGGCGGATGTAGGAGGCTTGGTCTTCCACGGGGCAATCTTCAGCGTGCGAGGCGTGCCTTTCAAAGCTTGTTGATAGACTCTGGAACTTGTTAAAGCAATATAGCAACGACAGGTAACAGATTTAGTATGTGAAACCCGGTGTAATCAGAGCAGCTTGAACCTCACCACGATCATCATCATCATCATCATCATCGTTCTTCTCCTCCTCATCGTCATCATCATCACCATCATCACAACCATCACCATCATCACCATCATCACCATCACCACCATCATCACCATCATCACCATCATCACCATCATCACCATCATCACCATCATCACCATCACCACCATCACCACCATCATCACCAGCATCACCAGCATCACCAGCATCACCAGCATCACCAGCATCACCAGCATCACCAGCATTACCATTGTCACGATCACCATCATCATCACCATCATCACCATCATCACCACCATATCCACCGTCATCATCATCGTCATCATAATCATCGTCGTCATCATCGTCATCATCACCGTCTTCATCATGTAATCTCCCGGTTAAGCAGCTTTGTTGCAAGGCCCGAATTGGCAAGCCTGCATAGAGCTGACCGGACCCGAAGATGTAGCTGAGGGTCATGGTAGGTTAAACGGCTGAGGTATGTAAGCCATATCAACCTAATCTGTTCATACCTGGGGAGCTGCTTCTTGAATCCCTGTGTGTGAACCCAAACCCAAATCCCCAAACCTCAAAACGAAAGCCTCCACCTCAACTCTTACTGCCCTGACTTCCAGAGCCAAGCAGAACGACCAGGCCGACAACCGCGCCAGCCGTGTCGCGGGAGTGGTTGCATCGGACAAAGGCTGGAGCATAGGGGCATGTGGTATGAAGTTGATGATCGTTGACCGAAGCAGCAGAGAGCGTAAATCCTCACGCACTTAACCAGAAACCCGACACCTTAAATCCTAAACGCTCTTCTCCTCACTGGAGGGGTTTGTCTGAGAGGCTTGTGTCTTTCCGACCGTTCGTCGAGTTTGGCCCCCTCAAAACTCACAACTCTAGGCATGACACAGGACCACCTGATTCCACCCTGAAATCGATTGACAGCCTCCAAGCCGAAACCCATCCGAAACCTTCGGTTTTGCTAGCGGCTCAGGAGGCGAAGCGTCGCAGCAGTAAGGCGGTAACTGTCCAAACACCGCCCACGGCGTGAGCCTCTGAAACTCAGAACCTCAGGCATGTGGGAAGGGCTCCTCACCGAGGTGGCTGGGCTCTCGGCTTTCCTTCCGGAGCGGCTTTGGGCTGTGGTCTTGTGTTTAGGTTGTTTGGTTGAACTGACCCCGCGTTCAGTTTCATTCATGATTCTCAGGAATCCTCAGTCCTGACCACCAACAAGCAAATCTTTCACCCGAAACGCTTCAAACGCCCGAAGCTTTCGTCTTTCAGCCATGGGACCCGGCTCAGCCCTCGATCCCCGAAGGGAAGCATTCTCATACTGCGGGGTGGCGCCATACTACTGCCAGAACTTCCGCATACACTAGAGTCGCTAGAGCAAAGTTATAAAGGATGAGCGCGACCATGTGCGAACCTCGAAGGACATGTGTTGATCGAGGCGACAGCAGCCAAGGCTCCAGATGCGAAGCTTCTTTGCCTCGGGCGTGCGGGCCTCTGGCTTTCTCGAGATCCCAGGTGGTTAGGCATCGGTCCATAAAAGGTTGTAAAATGTTGTAGCTCTCCCTTCAGACACCTAGGAGTCGGAGTGTCGTCGTCATCCAGCGCTCGCTCTGAACCGATCCCAACCTCGTTTTTTCATTACAAGCTCTCAGACATGAGAGGCCCGGGAATCGGCAAACGTACGCTGCTGCAGGCATACGCAGGGGCCGGTGTGCCAAGGATTCACGGATCTGAACCCTGGACCGTAATTTCAAGAACCGGTGCCGGGTTTGGACCGTAAGCTGGGCCTTCAGTGTTTCGCTGTTCCTGTGTTTTTAAGAAGCATCTCCTACTCTTGCGGCCTTGAGGTTGTTGGTTTGGTTGGCCCAGCTTAGGAGTGCTGGAGATGTTGTTGAGGCAGGATCCACACAGGGCATGTAGCTAGTCGCAGAGACACGAAACCACAGAGTGTATGCATCAAATCATGTGCTCATGCACTCCAGAGCATGGTTGTCGGATCAGCCTTGTGTTGTTGGACAACTTTTATCAGCCCTCAAGAGTACTGAAAATATGGTTTCTACTGACCAGATGCGTCATGGTACGCTTCGTAATGGTACAAAGGGAACGGTTCAGGGGTACATAGGGGACACTTCCGGGGTACATAGGGGACGCTTCGAGAGTACATAGGGGACGCTTCGAGGGTACATAGGGGACGCTTCGAGGCTACCTGTACCATCGTACCGTGCCCTATGTACCATCGTACCGTACCCTATGTACAATCAATCGTACCGTACCATCGTACCGTACCCCATTTAGCCTGACATGGACACCATTTAGCATAACACATGATGGTACACAGGGTACGGTACAGAATACGGTACAGTGGTACACGCATCATGCTAAATGTGTACATGTCATGTATCATTGTACCGCACCTGTTGTACCGTACCATGCGTACCTCTCGCACCGTACCATGCGCACCCCTTGTATCGTACCATGCGTACCCCTTGTACCGAACCATGCGTGCCGCTTGTACCGTACCATGCGCGCCTCATGTACCGTACCATTGTCCTGGGCCCTGGCATATGCAATAGAGCATTACTCTCGAAGTTGGATAAGACAACCCATTGAAGCGAGCTGTTTGTGAAGCTCCTCGGTCGATGCTTGTTGTGGTTGTGGCGCCAACGCCGCTGCACACCCACGCCAGTTTGAGCTTTTCGTGGTCCCAGTCGTTGCGAAGTGGCCCCAGCCTTTAATCAGTCAGGCTCTGCATCAGCATGCCTGCCCTCTGGCAGTGCAGACGGAGGCTTCGGCCACGCAGGAGGGTGGCCACAGCCGCGCTGTAGGCGCCGGATGGTAGGAGGTCTTCGTATAGAAGTTGCAGAATTTCGAGCTGGGTGTCTTGATTTAGGCTTGGTTTGGATTTAGGTGGCTGGGATTCGTGGAGAGATGTTTGTGGTTGTTCATCCATTCCACGAAAACGTCTGCACCATTTGCTTCCAGGGAAATGTTTCGAAATGTTTCGGAGTGATCGCATTGAGTTCATGTCGCAGACGAATGCAGACGAGTCGTTTGCCAAAACCCTAAAACCCAAGCCTTCCAACGCCCGCTCATCTGATAAAAGATCCTGTCAGCTGCCCAACATGGTCAAACCCAAACTGTAAGTCCCAGGTCGCAGGCCTGATCGCCAAAAGCCTACAGCCCAAGGCCCTGCAACCCTAAGCTCTTACCTAGCCTGAGCCTTTGGCAGAAGGAAGTCTCAAGCGCTAAACTCGAAAGTGTGTAGCTCTAGCACAGGTTTGTTCGGGTTGCTTGGCAAAGCAACTCAACAGTTCGACCCGGGATATGTGACGCATTTCATCATAACTTGCTTGGAATTCTAGAGTCGTAGAGGGGCGCGTGAGTTATCATCCAGGCCCTTAGATTTTGTTGACCTACACTTTGCCTCACAGCCTAATTCCTGAACTGCACAACTTTAATTTGAAAAGCCAATGCCTATGCCCGAAAAACCGAAGCCTCAGTCATGGAGGGGCTAAGCTGCAAACACCTTAGACCAAAGAAAGTCACCTTTAGGTTTGGATTTCGCACACTTTGGCGTGCCAGCCTCAATTGCCCGGAATGTTGAGCATGTTATTAGATTGTGGAGCTAGTTGTGAGGCTTGTACAGAAGCTTCTGGTATGGCTAACATGCGCTTTTGCAGGTTTGTGTGTTGCAGGGTTTATTAGTGTTTGCATGTATGTACAAATGTACGTAGGCAGCCGTATACAATTCATGCGAGATCAAACCCTCTTTTCGGATTTCGGTTTGCACGGCAAAGGGCTTAGTGGCTTTAGGTTTAGGGCTTTGAGTTTCCTGGATGTGGGGTTGGCATCCCCTAGGGGCTGCGACTCCCAGAGCATCCGTGAAAAGTGCCCGAGGTTTGGGTTCAACGGTCATAATACAGCATTCAAGGTTTCTATAAGCTTAGATTTCACGACACAACTGATCGACCCTCAAGTCGTGAGTCCTCTCCCCGCGAGCCCGCAAGACCGCAAACCGAGAGAGAGAGAGAGAGAGAGAGAGAGAGAGAGAGCACCCTCATTCCCGACAACATGTCGGGTGGGCTCTATGCCAGGCGGCTTTGATCGGCCCCCATGCCTGCGAGAGAAACAGAGAGAGGGAGCGGGACATCAGCTTAACGATTCTCTGTGGAACTCGACAGAATGCAAAGAGCCCCACAGCACGGCCCAGGAAGTGACGAGGCAATGTAATTGCAGCAGCCTGCAGCAGATGCAGCAGTCTACAGATCCTCTGCCCAGGTTTCAGGCTATAGACAAGAGGGCATCGGTGCCCGATCTGCTATTTCGCTAAATCTAGATCTATGCTGCAGCATCGGCTCCTGGGCCGTCCCGTCCGGTACCGAACCCTACCAGTGGAGCATTCACATTCTATGAAAGATGGAGCCTCTCGCCTCAGCCATAAACTAAGCAAGTATGTTTTAGAATCGCAACCGCCGGATGGAGGACTCCAATCAAAGCGGCAATACTCGCAGAAGCAGCGGCAGCAGCAGGAAGAGTGCTGGGTGGCGCGAAAGATGCCCAGCATCGTCCCCTCACCACACACCGTACAGTTTACAACGCAAACACCGGCAACATGGCCGCCATCTTCGACGAAGCGCGGCGATGCTCTTTCGCCGCAACCGCAGGGGGAAACCCGCCCTCAAAGCACCCTTCATTCAGGAAGCCCGTGCCAAAAGATCTCAAACCCATTAACCCCCCCAAAGCCCGAACGCCTTTAACCGGCGTGGGTGCAGCATCGGAGCGGCTTTCTTGGTTCTTGTTTTCACATTGACATGTATGAGAGTTCCCGCAACTTAGGATTTCATGTTATTGAGCATTTTGGATTTTGGTGTGCGATTCTTTCAGGAGTGCTGCCGTTACAAGTCGAAACATTGCTATTCATACAGGTTCTGTCAGTGGCAACGTGATGGGAACTTCTTCCGTACGTTCAGAGACTGCAAAGCTCGCGAAAATCCAGGAGGTCGATGGCACGCCCAAGCCCAGCAGAGCTCGGCGAAGTTTTCACTTCCACCCCTTCGTCAAGAATTTTTCAACGGTATATCATACGCGTTTGGGCTGGAAGTCTTCGGGTGGTTGTAGGGAGCCCAAACCCCAACAGGTCAACCCTCCTCTGAGCTCGACGGCCGAAGCTGCGCTGCCCAGGGACTCTTATCAGCTGTCTGGGTGCCTACTTCCTTTCCATGGCCATGATCTATCAGACGCTCGGAATGGTTTGGGGTCTGGGGTGGCCGATGTTTGTTTGACGTGAGACCCACAACCAGAGATCAAGGAGCATGCAAGGGGTAAACCCTGAGCACAGGTCGCCTTCTGGGAGGGAAGGGAATGTCTGAACAGGACGGTGGCCACTGGAGGTTGAGTTTGGCGCGTCCGAACCTCCAAAACTCGTGGATGGAAGACTTCTGAATCCTGCAAAAAAGCTTCTACATGGCTGCCGAGGATGAGCCCCTTCTTCCAAATCTATGCCAAGGCCCTGTCGACTTGGGCTCACGGCTCAGGTTCGGGACAAGGCTTTCGGGCTTTGCGTTCAGGGTTTCGCCTTCAGGGCATCTGGTTCGAGTTTTTGGGGAGAGCCATGGACTAAAAACGCCCCAGGCGCTTCTTGTAGCGTTTCCCGTCCTCGAGCTCTATAGGGTTTGGTGCTGCCATTTGTTGATTGGGCCTCATGTTCAAGGCCGGTTTATGCCTGGAAGTTAGGCGTTTGGGGAGTGCTTTTGGACGGGACAGCTGCCACTGCGCTCTTTTTTGGTACGTCTTTGATTCGATATATCGTACCGCCGATTCGAGCTTGAGATGTTCGGTGTCGGCATCATGTTCCCCATAACTCTAGTTTTCGGCGTCTACTCAGTTTTCGCTTTTATGCGTCACTTCAAACCTAGCCGCTCATGCCGGGTATGTTTGTTGCACGGGCCGGAGATTACGAGCAGCTTTCTGCCGGGCCTGATGCGAAGGGCTTTGCATCTTTTTTGGACAGACTTGCCAGGAAGCCGATGGTTAGCCGGCTAGCATCATTGCAGATAGCCAGGGTCTTACGACCACAACGCGCTGTGATGGGTCACAGCAGGATTAGTTTCGTAACCCTGGGACCTTGAAGTGTTACTTCTGACTTGCTCTTAAGCAACTTATAAGTGCTTGGACCTGGTATGATAAGCGCTCTGAAATCGAACCCGAAACCTTTAAAGCCCAGAAGAAAAGGCCGTCCAACCTCAACCCTGGACACAGTAACACTGATCAAGCACACGATCACATTTAATTATAGCAGGAATTGACATATTGCATTCCTGCAGCAGAGGCAATAAGAATGCTCACAGTACTACCCAGTGGGAGCAACAATGCTGTTCAGACCCTCAAGCCTTTGCCGCATGAAGGAAACCTGTGGGGCCAGTGAAGCGACGGTCGGGCTCATCTTCGCTGTAATGCCGTCAGCGTGCTTCCTAGGCTCGGAACACATCAGTTTTCTTTTTGCAGTTTAGGAGCTGGGGTTGCCGTTTTGGACCGGCGGGATCTTTGAGTCCCAGATGATCTTTACGACGGCGAGGGGAGACCGTGCTCTATCATTATCGCACGAAGCTGTTTCGATGCTGCGAGGCGTTTAACATGCAGGCGCTAGATTCTGTAAATGTCACATTCCTGTATGTTCGCCTTACGTTGTTCTTGCCCTCACTCCATTTCCTGCGGAAGTGAACGCTGATGAAATTGCAAGCTATAAGCACGCACCCGAGGTCGGAGCCACGCCTTGAGCTCTACATGGGTCTCACTATAGCGATTGCCGCAGTTGTTGTTGCTGCCACAACAGCAACCGATAGTAATGCTCCTGAATGCTCCTGCTGTTGCTGCTGCTTGTGCCACGCTGTTGCTACTCTGTTACCAGTGCCGCAAGTACTACAAGCACAGCTACTTCGACCCACGACGACAACGACGACGACTACAACTGCTGCCAGTCCTGATGCTGCAGCTGGTGCTGCTGCTACTTTCTCTGCTTCAACTGCTATTACTGCAGCTGCTGCTGCTGCTGCTGCTGCTGCTGGTGCTGCTGCTACTTTCTCTGCTTCAACTGCTATTACTGCAGCTGTTGCTGCTGCTGCTGCTTCTGCTGCCGTGACTGCTGCTGCTGCCGTGACTGCTGCTGCTGCCGTGACTGCTGCTGCTGCTGCTGCTGCGATTGCGAGTAGTAGTGGTAGTCGTCGTAGTCGTAGTTAGCAGTAATTGTCGTAATAGTAGTAGCAGCAGTAGTCGTCGTCGTCGTCTCCTGCTGCTGCTGTTGCTGCCATTGCTACGGTTCATCCTGGCCTGGATCGGACCAGCATTGTGTGGATCATTGTTGAGAGAGTTCAAGGTCGGTAGGGCAAGGTTTCGTGATGGATGGATGAAGAATGGTAGGCATTCGATCCCCTGCGAGGCAACTTTGGAATGGACAGGATGATCGCAAGGCCATTTTGGCACTTTGTAAGTATCTGCCCGGGTTATTGTCTAACACTTCTTCCAGGATCACAGGCACTGGTCACTACCACCTCAAAACAGCTTGCAAGGCCCCATGTCGTAATCCGCTCAGCTGGCCAATTCCAGTCAAAAGTGCCCAATACGAAGCGCAACAAAGCTTCACCAGGATCATACAAAATGATGGAATAAGCTTTGGGTCTCGGATGCCGATTCGGAGTCTTCGGAGATGCCGGGTTTTGATTTTTGGGGTTGCGACTCTCCCTCCAGCCATCTTCAATGTCATTAGCCTTTTCGCTGCCACTTCAGCTTAGCTGAGTGAGTGTGGATACCAATGAACAAGGCTGAAAAGAGAAGCTGGAAATCGGTTCAATCTGCAGCCCTGCAACACAAACTCCGAAGACGATGCACACGAAACACCCCACCCATCATCTTAACCCCCGAAGCCTACGCTGAGCTTTCCTGTCGGAAGGCTTGGTGTGGAGACCACCCTGAACTTGGGCTTGGCGTTCCCCAGCTCGAAGAGCCGAGAAACTCTTCATAGCTGTGCTTGGAAGATCCTCTCCGGGTGACGGCGTGACGTGCCTCCTGGGCCTAGGCAGGCCAAGAAAAGGTACAGACACAATGGGCTCAAGAAGAAACCCTACTGCCGGACAAAGTGTTGTTCAGCGCCAATCGGTGCTCGCTCGATCCTCAACCCTCGATGCTTAGCGCAGCCGGCACTACACTCCAAACGCGAAGCGGTAAAGCCCGTCCGCCGAACAACATCACAACAGAGGCTCTTGGCATTCAGCTCCCTGGGTTTCGGCTTGGCGCGCACGGTCCAAGGCCAAGCACCGCTTTGGCAGCTTACGGCTTGTATCCGTTTGGAGTTCAGCTGCCGGGTTTCGACTTGAAGGGTTTGGGCATTGGTTCTGGGCTTGGGTTCAGCTTTCACTTTCCGTTTTGGGCTTCCTGCTGTTGCGGTGTTCTTTTGTTCCATTCTGGCATAAACGATGACACGGACGCGAGTCGGCACACGTCACATGTGACCTTCTTGCCGCTGGCACCTGCCAGTTAAACCTAGACCGGGCACTCCAAACGTCGAAGCGTCCAACAATCCAACGCATCCGAAGCCGGGCAAGGTTCGTAAAAGCGCAAGCTGTGCAGCACCCCGGACACGCGTTGTCAGAGCATCGAATGATAACTCAGCCTCATTCCTTTCGTGATGCTAGTGACGGATCTCTACTTGTGGGCTAGGCAAGTGCTTACCGCGGCACCGAAGTAAGTAGCAAGCTTCTGGGGTACTCAACCCTAGCCTCAGGAATCAACGAAAAGCTGAACGTCCAAACCCTGAAAACCGTCACAGTCCGGAGCCTTCGAGGCTGGCTCTTCTGGCGAGTTTTGCAGGGCTTTGCGACGGCGCCCATCTACACGTCCATCAGTGCGCCGCGAGGTTTGAGCATGTACAGCAAGTAGTGCCCGGTTGAGGGCTGGAGTTTGATCGGAAGCCCTGAAAGCTGATGGTCAAACACCAGACGAATCCCCAGTCACGTCTTGAAGTCTTCCTCAAACTCAAACCAGATCCATTTTCTACCGAGAGACAAAGACAAGATAAACGCGCACAGGCATCCCAAGCCCTAGGCCAGATCCATCAGAACATCCGAAGGCTTGAAGACTCCAAGTCTTGGTCGTGTCAAAAGGCCAGGCAGTACCACAACGCTAGGGTTGTGGAACGGTCATATGGCGGGGGTGTGAGCATGGTATAGAAAGGGGGTCAGAAAGAACTTCCTAGATACCAGTTGCTAAGCCTAATTATCGCGGACTCGAAGAGTTTGCAGTCATGCCATGACACTTTACATGGGGAGTGCGTATTAGGGTATCGGGCTTCAGCGACGAAGCTTCTGTTTTGGGCATCCTGTCGCTGCTAAAGCGGAAGTCTCCACTTCGATTCATGGAACCTTTTGATTCAACGACTCCTTAGCCCGGAACCCAGCAGTCCCCAGCGTTGCTTCTCTCAATCGGACAGTTCTGAGTTTGTTAAGCAGAGTCGCGATACCTTTTGATTTCCTGATGTTCGCAAGCTGCTGAGGCAAGCCTGAAATCTAGGAGTTCTTCTTGGCTAAGTTTAGGCCGACTTTTTGAAAGGTACTCGTCTAGCACGCTCCTATACTGGGAACGGCGAGTTCCACCAGGTGGTTGGCATCCAGGCCATCGCGAGCCAGAGTTGCCAGGTTCAACAATGCACAAGCCTGACCAGGTCCCCAGCAACGGGTTTGCAGTCGTGTGGGTCGGCTTCGTGGCTTTTTGTGCTACAGGTTGGCAAGCCTCGTAACTCAGCAACTCAATGTGAGATGGGCTTCGTCAGTGTTCAAAGGGTTTCTCCCATGTCGGTCGCTTGCTGGCTTCTTTGTCGACCTACAGGGCTTATGCATCCTTGACGATCTGTTCCATTCTTCGAAGCCGACCCAGTTGCAAATCCGAAGAAGCACAACTGCAAAACCTGAACCGCAGCACCTGCGCCTTGCAGCTGAAGGGGTACTCTGCCCGTTCTCTTGAAACTTGTGGCCCTTGGCGATCGACCAAAGCAAGTTTGAGCCTTTGAAACCTTCCGGAGGAGATGCTCGGGAACGCCGGCGTGACCATCGCGCCACTTCTAGGAGGAGTCCTGGTGACGTTGTGCTTATGCCAGGTTCAAGCAACACCTACAAGAAGCTTCCCTGCCGAACAGCATTTGTCGGTTTGAGGTTCTGCTGCCGGGTAGAAGAGCAAAGCGTGAAGTGTTTCGGGGATTTCCGCTTATTGGGCTTTGGCTGACTCTTAATACTGCAGCCGAGGGTGTGTAGACGTTCCCAGAGGGGCTCGTGTGGGCTCAGTGGTTAGTTTCTGAGCAATGAGCCCAAAATCTAAGAGTCTAGAAGTCCTGAATTATCCTAGTCCTAGCCCCTATACTTACAAATCCCAAGGTTTGACGTGTTTTGTGGCCCTTAGGGTTCAGGGCGTTTTGCTGGGTCACTGGATGGAAGTAGTCATTCGGGCTTTGCCGCAGGACTTGATGTCAGGGCTGCTGTGGGCACATGTTCATTCAAGGTTGTGCTGAGTTCTTGTCGGACAGAGTCATGCACTTCGGAGCATTTGGGGTCTTGAGTTTCGGGTAACGAATCTGCGACGCTCACGGTTTTCAGGAAAATCGCTCCGAACAGGATCCGACACCATAGATTCGAAACCCAAAGCCACACGTCCTCTAACAGCCATGTATCAAATTTCCGAGCTGGGAGGATTGTTTGGCACGGTATGATACAACCGCCCAGAACGAGGGTTTGGTAAATGAAGCACACTTTAAGCACATGTAGTTTGGATCCCTGCAAGAAACAAAGATATAGACCAACAAACCAAGTAATGCATGCACAACTTGCATGTTACAGAACAGAAGTGCAAGGATAGATCAGTTAAACAGGCAAAAAAGCAAGTAAACAAATAGACACAGACAGACCGACGGACGGACGGATAGGCAGACAGACAGAGAAAGATGGACAGACAGAGAAAAACGGACAGACAGACAGGCAAAGACAGACAGACAGAGACAGACCTCGCCCCTGCCCTTTGCTTCTCCTGTGGGACCTGACCGCACCCAGCAGCAAACAGCCACTAACCTAGTCGGAAAAGTACAGTAGGGAACCAAAGGCCGCAGATTCGACCCAAGAACCGAGCTTGATGATCATGATACTGCACTGCTTGTCCTGAAAATGCGTGGGATCCCCGCAACACCAAGCTGGCCCGCAAAAAGTGGGGGAGCGGCCTAGAAAGCAACTCACTTCGGAGCGATGCACACGAGCTGGACAAGGCTGGGACTTGTGGCATAAGCATGATAAGCGACGTAAACCCCCAAAGAGTCCAGCTCGTGACAACGCCCGAAAAGTCTCACAACAGACCGAACTTGGACAACCAGCGTAGCGCTGTGCGCAGGGGTGGGGGGGACCTTCCCCAACGCTCCACATGCTGAGCAAGCAAGCAAGCAAACAGACAGAGACAGACAGAGACAGACAGAGACAGACAGAGACAGACAGACAGACAGACAGAGACAGAGAGACAGAGAGACAGAGAGACAGAGAGACAGAGAGACAGAGAGACAGAGAGACAGAGAGACAGAGAGACAGAGAGACAGAGAGACAGAGAGACAGAGAGACAGAGAGACAGAGAGACAGAGAGACAGACAGAGAGACAGAGAGACCTTGTACAATACAACTTGAAAGTCGTGGCCAAACCAAGTCTTGCTTTACCGACTGATGTGTACTGGTAGTTGTTCGTGCCAGCAGTTTTCAAGGAAGGCCCCGAGCTTTGGCACGCGCTTGCCCAGCCCGAACCAGTAGGGACCCACAAGCATGCGTCGTGTAGCGCAAAAAGGCGAGGGTACCGGAGCAGTCGAGTTGGCCTAGGCGGGACCGGGGGCTCCATGACTGAGCAGCGGTAGTCTAACGCACAGGTCAGGCCCACCTCGAAATCCAAAACCACCCCAAGTTTCGCACCGACCAAAGAGAACATGGACAGTTGGCGTCGCGCTTGCGCGCAGGGGTTGCGAGAGCCAGAGAGCCAGAGAGGCAGAGAGATATAGAGAGAGACAGAGAGAGACAGAGAGAGACAGAGAGAGACAGAGAGAGACGGAGAGACAGAGAGACAGAGAGAGCGACAGACACAGAGAGACAGACAGAGACAGACACAGAGAGACAGACAGAGACAGACAGAGAGGCAGACAGAGAGACAGACAGAGAGACAGACAGAGAGACAGAAGATAGAGAGACAGAAGATAGAGAGACAGAAGATAGAGAGACAGAAGATAGAGAGACAGAAGATAGAGAGACAGAAGATAGAGAGACAGAGAGAGACAGAGAGAGACAGAGAGAGACGCAGAGAGACAGGCAGAGACAGATACAGACAGAGGCAGACAGAGGCAGCCAGAGGCAGACAGAGGTAGACAGAGACAGAGACCAGAAAGAGAGCCACAGAGTGACAGAGAGACACAGAGAGAGACACAGAGAGAGAGAGAGAGAGACGGAGAGAGACCGAGAGAGACCGAGACAGACAGAGGCAGACAGAGGCAGACAGAGACAGACAGAGACAGAGACAGAGAGAGAGAGAGGGGGGTAGCCATTTTGGCTCAAGTACTGCGCCTTTGCTTGGAGGTGTGTTCCACCTCCTTGCATCGGGGGGCAGCTGGTGGGGTTGGCTCGGACTGTTCCTCCGAGAGAGCCCTGCCGTTGCCCCAGCGGTGTTTGAGACCAACCGTCCGCCGCCATTGTCCTTAAGTGGCCCTTGTAGCCTTCGTGTCAGGGCGAGCTATAAAGTTGAACGGCACGGTCGAACACTACTTGCAGTCCGGCGACCGGGGGACAGCAAGGCCTTCCTGCCCAACTTGATAACCGAGGAGGACGCGGCCTTCTTCACCAACAGCACCCTGACATTCCTGGCCGAGCTTCGCTCACCGAACGACTGAGCTGGGAGGGGGAGTACCACACCTACAAGTCCGTGACTAGCGGGGAGACCGAGAATAATAACCACCGTGGGGGAGTGGTACAGATGGACCCAAGTGGGGGAAGAAAGCCGAAAGGGAAGAAGGAATGCCGCATATGCCGACAGGGCGCAGGCATTTGCCAGCAAGGATTCCGCAAGGTGCACGAGAGGGGGGATCCAGCATGCCGCTTCCATGGGAGCAGCGAGAAAGGGACAGGAAGCCGTCCGGTGACCCAAGGCAGCAACCCACCGTCGCGGGAGGCGGGGGATGAGAGAACCACGCAGGTCCCTTTCACGCACATGACCAGGTTCACGACAAGGAGGGGGATAGGTCTACACTTTCTGCCTTGCCCACTCGACAAGTGGGGGAAGCGAGAGATCTACAAGGAGGGCGACAAATGGATGGACCTCGTGACAGGCGAGCCCTTGAATACCCTCGAGGCGGGGGAGTATGCCAAATACCGTGAACGCTTTGAGGAAAGGTGCAAAATAGCCAGAAAGGTGGACAAGCTTACCAGAATCGTGGACAAATACATGCCGCAGCTCGCCAATGAAACGCGAGCACATGTTATCCGCTTTCCACAGAAAGCTGGCGCACTACTCAAAAAGGCACGCCAAATCCGGAAGAAGCTCCGAAGGCGGCGTAGAGCAGCGGGGGCGACGACCTCAAAGCCACCACCAACAAGCCGCGGGGGAGAAGCCACAGCCGACTTGAGAGAAGGGGGTGAAGAAGATGCAGTCGACTGGGGGAGCACAGACTCAGCGACCACCGGCGCAGAGCCGCACAGCCAAAGCAGGGGAGAGCGAGACGAAGCTGTGACGACCGAGGACAGAGAAAGCCGTGACACAGCGCCAGCCAAAGACACAAGTGAACAAGGAGGGGAAGAAGCTGGAACAGCAGCCGCCGAAGACAACTCGTACAGAGGGGGACGCAGCTTGGGAGAAGAGAGACCGCGCACGCCAAGCAGAAGCCCACGGAGAAGAAGGTTGGGGGAAGAGCGCCCGCGCACTCCAAGCCGAAGCCCAAGGAGGAGAAAGCCGCGGAGCCCGAGCAGCAGCCCACAGCGAGTACGACTACAGCCGAGCATGTGGTGGCAGGTGCAGCAGGTGCAAGAGCACATGCGCAACAAGCGTGAGAGCCGTGAGTGTGACTAGTAAAAAGTACAATGTGCGGGGGACGGGAACTGGGGGAGGGCATCCTTTTTCTTCTGTTGTTGCTGCCCTGTGCCTTCCCTAGTTCCCGAGTTTCTCCTTTGAACCCTGGCCGGGGGGATGCATACCTTCTGCAGGTAGCTCGAAGCAGCCGCCGAGTAGTTTTTTCTTGTCTGCAACAGCTCGAAGTAGCGACCGAAAGCCCAATTCAATGCACCAGTCGCCGTCCTGCGACTTTTGTTACCAACCGCCACAGTAATTCAAATGCTTTTACCGACTATTTCTATACTGGAAGAAATAATTCAACCGGCTTTTTCGTATGACCGCACGAGGGGGGACCAGCTACTGGAAATGCAGTACAATGCCCACACTACAAGCTGGCGAACCCTCAACGAGTAGCCGAGTAGCCGTGGCGACCCCACAAACCTACACATATTTGCTGTTTTGTATGGTCTCGTTGTGCCCTGTCCTCACTTGTTGTCTGTACTGCAGAAAGGGGGATCCGCCACCAACCGTTGGGCAATGCTAGGGGGAGGCGTCTGGCGAAGGTACCAAGGATCTAGCCTAAGTGGGCGCGGGGACGAGGCCGGGACGCGGGCTAAAGTTCAGGGTCGGGGGATCTTTGCCAGACGCACTCTACCGCGCATGCCAACCGAGGGGAACAGCCCCGCGCTTTCGACCCCAATGCCTATCTCCCTTGGCCCGGGTCTTCGGACCTTACCCTCGTGAAGCGAAGCGAAGCGAAGACAGAGAGAGACAGAGAGAGACACAGAGCGCCGTAGGGGGACTACCCCTTCGCCATAGCCCTCGCGAAAGAAAGAGACACAGAGAGACAGAGAGACAGGCAGAGAGACAGACACAGACAGAGACAGACAGAGACGGACAGGGACAGGCAGAGGCAGAAAGAAACAAACAGAGACAGACAGAGACAGACAGACAGACCGAGAGAGACAGAGAGAGACAGAGAGACAGGCAGAGAGACAGACACAGACAGAGACAGACAGAGACAGACAGAGACGGACAGAGACGGGCAGAGACAGAAAGAGACAGACAAAGACAGACACAGACAGACAGAGACAGACAAAGACAGACAGAGACAGACAGAGACAGACAGAGACAGAGACAGAGAGAGACAGACAGAGACAAACAGAGGCAGACAGATAGATGCACAGACAGACAATAATGTTTGGAAGCTGATATGATGAACTAAGATATGATTGTTCTTTCGAACACTGAAATGCAGCGCCCCATGACGTGGGTTTTCTTTGCCTAAACAGGTAACAGGTCGATAGACAGGAAGATTGACAGACAGATAGATAGACACGAAGTTCGACGAGTAGTTAGATTGGTGGATAGATAGGTAGATAGCGGTAGGTAGGTCGTCAGATACATGGGATAGATAGATAAGTAGACAGATATGCAGACAGATAGGTTCGATAGGCAGACAAACAGATAGACACGACAGATGAGCAGGCTGATAAGCAGGTACATACATGGATGATGATGATCAAAGTCATGTGCATAAAAACACCTGAAGCAAATAGGTAGGTAATAGAATGAAAGCAAAAATAACCAATTACATGTACACGTACATGTACATGCATACATACATACCTACAGCACGCATGTATACATATACAGCACATACATACAGACATACATACATACCTACATACACAAATAACATGTAGGTAGATACATATATACAAAGATACACAGATATATAAACCCATAGGTACATAGATACATAGGTAGATAAATACGGAGTTCCGTAGATACATAGATATGTACATACGTAGATACACAGATACATAGATACGTAAATACATACATACATCTATGTACATATATGTAGGTATATGTACATACACACGAGATGATATATACATGATATACATATGTGTATGTATATGTATGTATATATGTATATATGTATATATGCATATATGAATATATGTATATATGTATATATGTATATATGTATATATGTATATATGTATATATGTATATATGTATATATGCATATGTGTATATGTATATGTATATGTGTATATGTGTATATGTATATGTATATGTATATATGTATATGTATATGTATATATGTATATGTATATGTATATATATGTATATGTATATGTATATATATATGTAATATTATATATAGTATATGTATATGTATATGTATATGTAATGTATATGTGTATATGTATATGTATATGTATATGTATATAGTCCCCCCCCCCCCCCCCCCCCCCCCCACGGAATCCACGCCCTGAAGCCTTGCTTCAACTGCGATCCTCGAGTGCATTTCTTCACTCTTTCCTTTGGTTTTTGTCCTTTCTCTTGAGCGCGTATGTCCAGTGAGTCGGTATGGTACAGTTCTTGTTGTGTATGTGTACATGTGCATGCATATAACACTGTGCGTGAATGTGTACATGTACATGCATATGCAACTGGACGTGAAACTTGACATGCTTCTGTATGCGACTGACAAGCTTCCAAGGCCACGGCAGGAGCACATTCTTCGAGACAGTCCAAAAACAACAAAAATACCAAAGCCCATAGGCCTCTAAATGAGCATATTCATCGAGACAGTCCCAAAAAAATCAAAGGAACCAAAGGTTCCGGAACTTATCCGAAATCGGAAATGAGCATATTCCTCGAGACACTCCCAGAAAAACCAAAAATACCAAAGCCCATAGGCTTCTAAATGAGCATATTCATCGAGACAGTCCCAAAACAACCAAAAGAACCAAAGGTTCATCCGAAATCGGAAATGTGCATATTCCTCGAGAAAGTCCCAAAAAAATAAAAATACCAAAACCCATAGGCCACGAATGAGCATATTCATCGAGACAGCCCAAAAAACAATAATACCAAAGATTCAGAGCTATCCCAAACGTGCTTTTCTCAAGACAGCTCCAATGGCTTGGAATCTTTGGTATTTTTGGTTTTTTGGGGACAGTCTCGAAGAATATGCTCATTTAGAGGCCTATGGGCTTTGGTATTTTGGGTTTCGTTGGGACTGTCTCGAAGAATTTGCTCATTCAGAGGCCTACGAGCTTTGGTTCTTTTGCTCATTTAGAGGCCTATGGGCTTTGGTATTTTTGTTTTTTTGGGACTGTCTCGAAGAATATGCTCATTTAGAGGCCTACGGGCTTTGGTAGTTTTGTTTTTTTTGGGGCTGTCTCGAAGAATATGCTTGGTTCGTGGCCTATGGGCTTTGGTATTTCTAATTTTTTGGGACTGTCTGGAGACAAGGCCTTTTGGGAAAGCTCTGAGTCTTTGGTTTTTTGGGGCTGTCTGGGTTTTGGTATTTTTTATTTTTTGGGACTGTCTCGAGAAATCTGCTCATTTCCAATTTCGGACAGTTGGGCCACCAAAGGCAAATCTTTAGTTGTACGAATACAGACTCTAAACAAACCTTGTAGATGCCAGCTTCGTTCATTCTCCAGCCGCGCTCTGCAAACATGTGTGTTCGTTCGTATCTCAACTCCTGTCAAATCAAGCTTCATCAGGCGATATCTTGTCGCAGCCTAATCGCATAAGTCCCTTATTCAAAAAGCTGTAATTCAACGGGGGGGCTTTCCAGATCTTGGGCTCTTCCTGATTCTTCCTGTATACATAGTCTAAGACTACGGCAGCAGAGGAATCCGCTTTTCCCCAGTGCAACAGCGAAATCACGTGAGCCTTGAGTGCGAGCGAGGAGTGAAGCAATGCATCATATGCGCTGGCGGCCGAAACATCCTTCTCATTCAGGAAAGACTACTGTGCAGGGCCCTACAGCGTTCTTCAGATTTACACTGCTTCAAAACAACTTTCCCTTCCTTTAAGGGGAGACTTAGTTGCCCGAAAAGAGGCCACCAGTCACTGGCCAATTTTGGCTTTGTGAGGACATCGGCTCGCTGAAGATGTGTCGGTACCCAAACAAGAGGGGCCCTGGCGTCCTCATGATCGGCGGTCTCCTCCATCAGCGTCTGTCTCAAGCAGGCAATATCTATCGCCAGCCTTCGATCGGAGGGAGTTCGCGGTAGTCCATCACGGTGCATATGGTCGTAGAGGGACCGGCAGTCGGTCACTCCCACGATGGGGATGTCCTTCCCGGCGTTCCTGGTGATCTTCCCGGTGAGGAAGGAGTCGATCATCGCCCTCACGTACTGGCCCAGTTCGAATCCCTCGATACATCCCATAGTCTCAGCACCGAAAGTAGATCTGCACACACGATCACACGCATGGGAGCGCCATTCCAAGATGCTCGCCGGGGCTCCCATAGAGTTGATCCCGTTCTTGCCGCAGACCATCACGAGCGCCCCTAGTTGCGAGGCCACACTAGAGTTCTTCTTCTTCGTCTTTCGGACCTTGTTCACCCAGGGTCCTTCGGTAATCAGTCCGTTCCTTTCGTCCTCCTCATTCAGGAAGTAGACGGGGTCCTCATTGGAGTCTGGAGCGTTGCTCCAGCCAGCGTCGTGGAACACGGCCACCACCATCTCGTCGAGGGGGATCTTCGCCAGCAGGATCCCCTCGTCCTTGTGTAGTAGTGCTCGCTTCGCCATGGTGTTCGTAAAACGAATGTCCTCAATCGTAGGTCGTGCTTGTAGTTGTTGACACATGGAAACACCGCAAGCCAAATCTGGCCGTGATTGTGACGCCAACCAGGATAATGCCCCTACCAGTGAGCGGTTGTCTGCAACCTGTTCGGTGTCTGCCAGGGCATCAGCAGGGGCCTTGGGGTCCACGTAGATCTCGAAGAGGCGGTTGGTGGCATATGAGGATTGGGAGACGAAGATGCCATCATGTCGGGTCTCGATATGGGAACCGATGAAATCGAACACATCCTCTTCCCACTCATCAACAGGAAAACATCTGGAAAGTTGTTCTTGAACCGAAGTACGGAGAGCACGGGGACCTGCAAGTAGAATATCGTCCACATGGACGGCGGCATAGCAGAGCGGCTTTCCGGGCCCACGCTTCCCTTCATCGTCTAGCTCGACCAATTGAAACACGCAGGGATCAAGTGGCGACGCGAAGAACTTGCCCTTCTTGTTGTCGGGGAGGTCGATGGTCAACTCCTGGATGTCCTTCTTGAACTTTTTCCACCATTTCCGAGGACTGTCGATCAACCCGAACACTCCCTTTTCTATCTTGATGAGTTGATCAGGATGCACTCCAGGAAGTCCATGTTTGGGCTGACGTAGGTATAGTTCACGGTCGAGCTTCTCGCCGTTCAAGAAAGCTGCAGTCACATCTCCTGCTGCGATCCCCCAGTCCGCGTCCAGCTGTGAGGCAGCGATTTGTAGCAAAGTCATGACCGCCGTCCGCGAAACTGTGGGCGAGTCGGTGCGGAGAGCACCTGAGACGATGTCGGGATCGGTATGTCCTGACACTACAAGCCGGGATTTGGCCTTCCACTCGACCGTAGGATCGGTCCGTCTCCGGGCGAGGTTTTTGTCCCGATATGCGAATCTCGAGGAAAGCACTCGCCCGGACTTGAGTTTCTCGGCGCTTTCTGCGAGGTCGAGAGGTCGGAGAGCTCCGAGTCGTAGATGTTCCTCCCATTGTTTGTGTTCTGCGTCGATGAAGAGCTGGCGCTTTGACTCTGGTATCATACTCCAAGGGATCTCCTTCTCCAACTGTTTGTCGCGTCCTCGCTTCGTGGTGGCCCTTTTTAGCATGTGGGCCTCATTGGGGTCCTTCTTGTCCTTGGCGGCGTCGTAGGGCTCCGGCCTCTTCGTGGAGAACCTCCTGCGGACGGCGCGGGATGGTTGGCCAGGAAGGGGGACGGCAGGGTCCTCCTCCAGTAGGTCTCCGTTGTCGAGCTCCATGTCTCCAGTTCCATCCGCTTCACTTTCTGCTTCCACTTCCGAAAGATCCATCATCGCGTCGAAGAGGTCCTTGTCCCCGATCTCGGCGTCGTCCTCTCCCGGGAAAACGGCGGAATCGTCGTAGTTTCTCTCGACCAAGCGAAGCAGATCGTCCTTGGTGGGGCGAAGGGCGTAGAGTCCTCCGAGCTCCTCGGGGAGTGCTTTGCGAAGGTGTTCCGGTGCGCAGAGATAGCAACGTCCACTGTGTGACACCCAGTAGTTGCCGTCTTGTTGTCCTATCACGGTTCCGGGTCCCTTCCAGGAGCCAGTCTTCTTGTTCGCGGGCTTCCTCCAGAAAAGCACCATCGCGCCGTTGTCGAGGTCCCTTGGTTTCACACGGGCTCGCTGTGACATCCCTCTTCGGATCTTGTCCTCGGCGCGCGACCGGAAGAAGGAGAGTTTCGCGGCATTCCTGATGGTGGCCCGGCGTTGCTGAGCAGAGTCTGGTGTCCTGAGCAGTTCGCCACCCCCTTCTTCGACTTCGAACTCAAGGTCGTCGTCTCCACGAGGATTCTTGCCGAAGACGATCTGGCAGGGTGCCCATCCGCAACGGCGACGTAGCTCGTTCTTGGCTGAGGAAGTGGCAGCGATGGCTTCCTCAACTTCATCTCCACGTACCGTCTGGTCTTGGACGACTCTGGCAAAAATCTCTTTCCACCATTTGCCGTGCCTTTCTGTAAAACCGGACTGCCAATGGGCCTGTCCCGCGCTGGTGCGGAGGTCGATGTGGAACCAATCGGCAAGGCGTCCAAAAGCATCCTGGATGCCCCGTTCCAGGTCCAGGGTGATCACCTTGGGAGCTCCAAACACTTGGACCCAGTACTTCACGAAGGCTTTCTCGAGAACGGCCCCGGTCTGGCGGGGCACTTGTACCACGACCTGGTAGGAAGAGGCGTGGTCGACGATGGAGAACAGCTTGATCTTCTTGCCGTCGATGTCGTAGTCATACATCATGTCGACCCCGACCACGTCGCCGAATTCCAGAAGCCTGGGTTCTGCCGCCGGCCGGGCACTCTTTGGACCCTTCGTTCTCGCACAAGTCGAACAGGACAAACTCTTGGCTGCTTTGATCACCTCCTTGTCGGCTCCGGCAAGATGTAGATGACGAACCAAATCTTCCCGGGCAGGGTGCCCAAGATTCTGGTGTAGTCGACAGAGAGCGGCAGCAACGTCCTTCGGAACTTTCTTATCGAAAGTTATTCCAGCCGCCCCTTCCCGAAATGGTAGTTCTTCACGTTCTCCTTGTGCCTCTCCCTCGGCCATGTGATTCATGGAGACGCCCGTGGTGGATGCCTTGTAGCACTGCTGGTTGTCGATAACGACTGAGTCCACAGGACAAAAGGCCGTAAGTTGTCGAAGAACTCGCTGTCGTATTCCTTCAGGAAGTAGATCTGTAGGTACCACCACGGAACCATAGCGTTGTACTTGCCATCGACCACAAACATCCACAATCTCAAAGAACTTGGCCTCGTCGAAGGACTGGTCATACATGGCCGGGTTGATCCATAACATCGAGGGTTGAGATTGTTTGAGCATCTTGATCACGAAGTCACCGGAGTCGTGGGGGGGAATGTCCTCCCAGAGAACTGGTTCTGCCGCAAAACATCCGAAATCCGTAGTGGCCTGCAGGGTTTGCTCGATCCCACCGATCTCCAGAAGGGCCACCGCCGGAGTCGTAGGCTCTGATCCCGAAGTCGGAAAAGCCGAAGTGCAAGCCAAAGACAGAGACGAGAGGGACCAAGTTAGAAAGGCGCTTGCTCGAGAGGCGTTCCTCCAAAGACTTTTCCGCATGCTCCTCTTGGGGCGAGAAGAAGTAGAAGAGGAAGTCGTAGGTTGCAGTGTATCCTTGCCCTCGTCTTGAAAGGACACGGTGGCCTTGTTGGTAGCTTGGTGGTCAACGATCATCTTCCGATCACGAGAGAGATGCCGCAGGTCGTGTAGAGGAAAACCCCATTGTCGTAGTTGCCGTCGTTCTCCTTGTGTGCTTCCTGCGAAACCTCGAGTGGAAAATGCCGTCACCGACCATCGATTGCCTTCTGTCCAATCTTGGGCCGAATGAAGGCGTTCCGGTGCGAAGGAGATCACTTTGTCGTACGCGCTCTGCACTTTGCCCTTGATCTCGCGGTCCTTGGGGTCCAACATGACATCATTGCCCTTCACGTGTCCGTTCTCCTGCCAAAGACCTCCTCCACACGCGAAGTTGCCGCCGCAGGTGATGTAGTTGAGCGTCCCCTTGAGGTTGTTGAAGTCGGCATGTACATGGGGAGTGCAGTTGAACGCGATCGAGAAAGAGGACCACTTGGCATCGGGTTGTCTCGTGAGGAAGTAGTCCTTGAGGTACAGGCACAGGGAGGCATACTTAGAAGTGTTGGCACAGATCCCTCGCATGCTCCCGTAGGTGTAGTATCCAAGAGACAATCTGGAGCTGTCAGTATCATTCTCCCCCATAGCCTTTCTTCTGGCACACGCTCCCCGATGAGGAAAGCTTTCACCTTCCTTGCCGAACGTGGCCTCCAGGATTGTGGTAAGAGTGGTTGCCGAGAAATCCTGCTTGGTGATGGCCTCGGAAATCATCTTCTCGACATTCTCAGAGAGGAGTACGTAGGCGTTCTGGTCCTCGCCGATGAGGTCGTCCCACATCTCCTCGTCATTCTCGTCGTCCACGTGGTAGGCAAACATCGCGCCCTCGGAGCCCTCGGTCACCTCGCCCTCGTCCAGCTCCTTCTCACCCTCAGTGATCCCGTGGTTCACTGGGGCCCGACCTGGTCCTTGAGCACAGCTAGGCGCTGCTCCAGCGCTTGGATCTCCTCCAAGACCTGCGCCGGCGGGTCCACATGCATCCTCTCCTTGGTGACGTCCTTCTCCGCGTTGCGCTTTGCCGGGGATGCCTTTGCCGGTGTCTGGGACGCCGAGCTCGCAGGGGTCAGAGGCCTCTGGTCCTTGTCCACGCAGCTCATCGCCGACACTTCCTCCCAAGACCGGGAAGACGTTGATCCTGGGTACGGGATCTTCGCGTAGCGCTCGGGTTCCTCCATCATCTCCCGGCGTGTCGGTCCTGTCTTCGTCTCCTTTTCCTCCGTCTTCCTGCGGAACCAGAGGACGAAACGCTTGAGGTCCACGCTCATATTGATCCCGTTCTCGCGTTCCTCGCGGGAGGCCCATTCTCCGTACTGGTGTGGTATCTGGTAGTACGCACTCCCTTTGTAGCGGCCGATCTGCATGATGGTGTTGTCCGGCGTCTCGTGGTAGTCCCTGATATGGCGCATGAGTGTTCCCCTCGTCACCTTGGAGTCGTAGGTCACTCCGATGCGGTCGGCTTCCATCTTCAGGTCGGCGAGCTTCATCCCCGACATTCCTTTTGGCACTCCCTTCTCCTCCTTGTCGATCGCGAGGCACTCGGTGATCGCGCTCCGCAGCTCCTCCACTGTCCAAGAGGTCATTGGGTTCAAGTTGAGGCGGGTCGCTTCGGCCAGGAGCTGGGCTTTCGTCATTTGCCATGTTGGGCGCGACGACATTACCAGAGAGGCCGGGAGGATTTCGAATTGGGGCAATCGGTCTACGATTGAACACTGTTCGGCCGATCCACAGGCACTGGTGACAGTTCTTTGCATCGGCAGGTACCGTGTTCCAGAAATCAACTGCAAGAGGTAGACCGCGCTGGGATCGACAGCTGACACTGAAAGTTTCTCTCACACTACCAAGTACCTTCAGGAGATTGTCTCGTAGTAGGGATTGTTGTGTATTCCAGTTCACCGGGCTGAACAACGATTTTCGAGGGGTGACGTGAATGCGAATCAGAGAACACCGAGTCTCTATCCAGAAGTCCGAAGAAATACGTGTTTGATTCCACCACTTCACGAAGTTCTCTACAGACAAGGTCTCACTGACGAGAAGGTTCTTGACTTCGGGGGGGATCTTCTTGGCATAAAATATCTGAGGAAATTGTTCTTGAGGAGGTCGACTTTCATGGAGTGCGTTAGCTGCTACAAAGACTTCACAATGTCCCACTCCCCCACTGCAATCCGCCATGTATGCTGCCGAGCCAAGAAGGATCTGTACTTCGCCGCGGACGCACTTGTTGGCGTCCCACATCTTCGGCTGTGCAATAGCCGGGATGCCCTGCCCTCCAGGATGAACGCTTATAGCCGGATGTCCTGTGGGAGTCGAGAGCAAAGGTTAGCCGCATACACTCACAGCCTCGAAGTCCGCCTTGTGTTCCTTAAGGTTGTAGACCATTCCTAGCTCAGCCAAAACGGAACGGCTCAGAAGAAGAGGAAGATCACCATGAATGATTGCCACCTTCACGAGAACCCAAGCGGAGCCAACCTTGAACGAAACCACAATGGCATAGTTGGAGGAGTAGATTCTCGAAGCCCCGAACCTGAAGTTATCGGACTCTCCCAGCAGCGGCACCTCAATGTTGAAAGCCTTAAGCACTTCCACATATCGCTGTAACCACGAAGTCCCGGCAACTGATTTAGTACAGGCGCTGTCGGTGATCGCCAGGAGGTTCTCGCTCAGCGGCCCGCTCGTCATGAAGACCTCGTTGGAGACGTTGGCGGTTTGGGTTTTACCGGGGTCGAGGTTTCCTTTAGGCTTGCCGTTGGGAGGTCCAGGGCATTCGGGATCTTTGTACCAGTGGCCGCGCTGCTTGCAGACACTGCAAAAGGAGCGCTGTTTAGCGCTCAAGATCTTGTTCTCGATGGCCTTCTTCACTTCATCTGGCTCAAGGTTTCGCCCCTTCACCGCGTCACGGTACTGAGCCTTCGCCGTCATGAACGCCTCGTAGAGCTCCGCCTCCTCCGGGTTCCGGGGGCCGTCGTCCTCAGAGCCCTCGTCAACGAGCTCCGTCTCCTCCGGGATGGGCTCTGCATTGTTCGCCGAGTTCACCTTCAAGCCATTCTTGGCACGATCCCAAGGCTTGGGGTGGTCCTTGTCCCAAGGACGCCGGAGACTCTTCTCGTGGAGTACCGCCGCTCTCTGGAGTTTTGTGCGCACGAACTCATTGTTCACGCTCCCGAGGATCGCCAGCTCTTCGGTGTGGGATAAAGAGAGTGCACTCAGATAGGCCCAGGCGCGAGCAGTCTCAGGAAGCTTGCACTCGATTTCCACCAGTCTTGCATATGCTCTGTCGAAGGTGGCGTTGAACTCCCTGACAGACTGACTTGGACCGCGACGAAGCTTCTTGAAGAAACCATTGAGGGCCTCCGCAATCTTGCCGACCTCGATCTCTTGATAGCGCTCAGCGATCCAGGCCTTGAAGCGCTCCACCCCGTCTGGCACGCAGAGCTCGGCAACCTCGAGCTCCTCGGCCTCGATCCAAGCGCGCCCCTTAAGGTTCTGGTAGAGGAGAAGGGCTTGTTGTGCACAGGGTGTTCTGGTAACACGAACCCAAGCTTCGATCTGCCTGATGTAGCTCCGCGCAGACTGGCCGAGCTCGTCGCCGCTGTTCTCAGCAGAGAAAGAGGGCACCGACATTCGTTCGCTCAGGGCGCCACGGCGCTCCCCATCGTCAGAAGGAGCACGAGACTGATTTCCATCGGAAGGCGGTTGGCGAGACTGCCATGCCTCCCCAGGAATGGCGTTGCGACTCCATTCGGCTTCCCATGGGCCGTTCGAGGTGTTTGCCGAGGTAGTACGGGTCCATTCGGTCTCCCAGGGGCTGTTCGAAGTATTCGTCGAGCTCGAGTGGTTCCATTCCGCCTCCCAGGGATTGCCGGAGGCATTTGCTGAAGTCGAGCGAGTCCACGAAGTTTCCCAGCCACCACCATCACCGGGAGACTGCGTGTTGTTCCCGGACCAGGCATGTCCATGGTGATAACCAGAATTCCAGCCCGAAGACCAAGTAGTCGCCCACGCCGGCTGTCCTGACCAGTTGCCGCGCCAAACATGCTTCGTAGGGTCGTAGGCTTGCCACTGAGGATCCCCAGTCCACTCGCGCTTCTCCTCCGGCTGTCCGTCGGAGGATGGAGGCTCATCGTAGTCACCGTCCCTGCCATCCGCAGGGTTCCCCTTCGCATTCAGGGCATCGTCGCCCGAATGCTTCCCTTTTCGCCAAGCACGGCGAGTTCCACTGCCGTCATCACCGTGTCCATCGGGAGAATCGACTCCGCCAGGAGGATGAGCAGCCCGGGCGGCATCAGCCCAGGGATCTAGTGGCGCGGCCGCGCCATCACCTTCACAAAGTCCGTCATCAGGCGAGGAAGACATCAAGGAGCCCTAAGGGCTCCGCTACCAATCTAAGACTACGGCAGCAGAGGAATCCGCTTTTCCCCAGTGCAACAGCGAAATCACGTGAGCCTTGAGTGCGAGCGAGGAGTGAAGCAATGCATCATATGCGCTGGCGGCCGAAACATCCTTCTCATTCAGGAAAGACTACTGTGCAGGGCCCTACAGCGTTCTTCAGATTTACACATAGTTTATCTGCAAGGTACTCTGTAGGCTACTCTATTCTATAGGGTATTCCGGTATTCCATATGGTAACCAGAAGGTACATACTGGGCATATAGCAGGTATTCTATATAATACTATTCTCCTGGTTGTGTCCTTACTAGTAATATTTGCAAAATTTTCTACAAGGCATTCTCTGGTGCATTCCAAAAGTATTTTCTATACAGGGTTGTCGTTAGGGTTTTTTGGGGTATACTGAGGGTATCAGACACAGGACGTATTGTATGAGGTAGGCTATAGGGTATTGCAGTTGGTATTTTGTAAGGTCTATATAGGGCATACGATGTAATGTATTCTTAGGGCATATAAAAGGGTATTCCGAAAGGCGGTGTATAAGGAATTCTACAAGGCATAGAATTAAACGTAAAAGTTGTATTGTAGAACGTACTCAGGTAATCCATAAGCTATATTGAATAAGATGCATGTAAGGTATATGGGGGGTGGGGTATTCTATAATGTACTATATAGGTTATACTCCATATGGAACTTTTTAAGCGCCGTAGAAGGGATATTTTGTAAGGTATTTTATGGACGGTTCTCTTCGATTACTGACTCCTTTCCTAGAAACCCCTTACCTAATGAACTACAGTTGTATGGGGGCATTCTCAGACCTTGGGCTCGTGCGGATTGTCCTTTTTTACATATCCTTTATTCGACAAGTTATCTGTACAGTGTTAGAGTGTTAGGGTATATACACGGTATAGAGGGGCTATCATATATGGGGTCTAAGGGGGTTTCTCAAGGTATTCTACAGAGTATTCCAGATGGTCTTCCATAAGGCGTACGTTCAATGAAGGGTATTGTACATTCCATAAGGTATTTTGCAAGGTATTCTATGTCTTATCCCACAGGGTGTCGGGTATGCTCTTGTGAGGTAATATGTATGAAAGTTTCTAAAGACAATAGAGGAAGTATTCTAAAGGGCATCCTATAGGGTATTATATATATAGTGTACTGTATAGGGTATCTGTACTATCTGGCGTGCGGGATCATACATAGGTGGTTTTGTACAAGGTACATATTCTACACGGTATTCCAGATGGTGTTCTATAAGGTGTGTGTATATATATATATATTTATATATCTATATATCTATATATTATCTATATATCTATAGATATATATATATATATAGGGTCAAAAAGTGGAATTGTGCAATATCATCGAAGAAGCTATTCTAAAGGGTATCCTATATTGGTTCTTCCACAAGGTATTGTAGAAGGTATTCTATAGGGTATGCAAAGGGGGCATTCCAAAAGGTATTCCGTTCCTTTTAAAAGTTTCTCTCTAAACAACGTTCCATTGTTCAGAAATTTCCTAGATCCTACATCCTGCATTTCCTTCATTTAATCGCTTGAGTTTTCACACACGACATGCATTCGCACGCGACTGCATGTCGTGTTGCAAAAGAACACAAACTTGCACTTATGTTCTGCGTGCATCTACCCAAGCAGATGATTTGGGTTGGAACAACATTTTAATAGTACACAGTCGCGTACAGACAACCAAAGCGCGGATTCTGGAGGGGGGGTAGCATGTATGATGCAGGGCTGCCACCCCCCCCCTCCCCCCCCACCCCATGGTATCCTCCCCCCTTCCCCCCCCGCCCCGCCTGTGGTGTGGGGCCTGCGGTGGTAGTCTTTTTGCCGCGATGTTCTTATGTGTTACTCCTTGTCTTCCCTCAGTCGACAATCAGACCATGCTCAACATCATCCTCGTCGTCGTCATCTTCATCATTAATACCTTCAAAAGAATTGCTGCCACCATCACCATCGCCATGCAATTCATGTCAGATGCTGGAAACTACTGCGCCGATTGCCGCTTTCCACACACGGCAGGGCATAGTGCGACACTCCCGATCTCCGGGGCGGGCACGGCGGGTGGGCGTGCAGCAGCAGGTCAGCAGGGGGGGTGGGGGGCATGCCATTGCGGGGGGTGCATGGAGGAATTTGGTGCGGCCGGCCCCCGGGCTCCCCCCCCCCAATGGTTCCTCCTCCCCCGCTGTGGTGTGATGTGGTTGTGGGTTGCTTCCCCCTCCCTGTGGTGTGGTGTGGTGTGGTGTGGTTCGTGGTTTGGGTTTCCTGCGTGGGTCTGCTTGGCGCGTGAGCTCTCGTGTGGAAAAAGCTTGCACAGACACACACAGATTCGGCTTGGGGAGCGTGGGGGTGGATGCCATTTGGGGGGGGGGGGTCGGTGAACCGAGAACCGGGATCATATGTATATATATATATATATATATATATCTGTATGCATACGTTCACACATACCTACATACATACATACATGCATAAATACATGCATACATAAAAATTAGCATACATATGTACACATGTGTACAATGTACATATGTATGTATTACATTTTTCTGACTAAGATACAAATGCATGTGTGTGTGTGTTCTTATGTATATAAGATATACATATATATATATGAATATATATATATATATATATATATATATATGCTAGCCCCCCCCCCCCCGAGGACCAACTTTGAATTGCCTAAATTCCTTAATTCCCGACACCATGTGTTGGATTTAGGGAATTGCCTGATTCCCTAAATTGCCCAAATTCCCTAAATCCCAGCCCCATGTGTTGGATTTAAGGAATTCCCTAAATTCCCTAAATCCCAGCCCCATGTGTTGGATTTAGGGAATTCCCTAAATTCTCTAAATTCTCTAAATTCCCTAAATTCCCTAAATTCCCTAAATCCCAGCCTCATGTGTTGGATTTAGGGAATTCCCTGATTCCCTAAATTCCCTAAATTCCTTAAATTCCCTAAATTCCCTAAATTCCCTAAATTCCCTAAATTCCCTAAATTCCCTAAATTCTCTAAATTCCCTAAATTCCCTAAATTCCCCATGGATAAGATTCAATGGTTTCCGTTCATGGGGAGGGAATTTAGGGAATTTAGGGAATTTAGGGAATTTAGGGGATTTAGGGAATGTAGGGAATTCAGGCTTGAAAACCAACACATGGGTTTGGGAATTAGGGAGTTTGAGCAAATTAGGGAATCTAGAAGAACTCACGCGTTCTGTAAACTCAATGCAAGGAGGCAGTGATTAAGAAATTTGAGGACCTCGACGGCGCGACATCGCCGTTTGGAGAAAACTGGGCAAGCTTTATTGCTTTCATATTAGGATGCTGGTTAAATGCTCCGGATATTGCTTGTGTTTAACAGTGTTTGTTTCTAGTTCTGTTCATATACTATTTTGCTCAGAGGCATAACCCAAAGACGGGACCAATACAGAAAGACGTGTGCAGCCTACATCAGTTCGTAATAAGGTTGCATGTGTGCACATGTTCATTATTCATGAAGCTCTTAGGTCACTCATGCGCCAGTGAATACGCATGACTCATACTAGTGCCAAAACGAGGTAATACCAAGATGTCTACCCCTACGAATAAAGGCACATTCATAATCCGTTTAGTCTTGTTCGTAATACTCGTATTTAAAATGATATTGATATTTATACGAATTTTGATACTATATATTAACATTAGTACTCTTATGAGTATGAAGACTCATCGTAATTCTAATGGTGAAACTGATAAAAATGATAGTATGAATATTAATGTTTGCAACAATATTGATAATCATGTTCATGTTAAGAACAATATTAAAATGCATAGCCAGTATGACTGTTCATGCTAATACTGGAATAATTGTTAATACTCCTACGGATAACGACATGCATATCCGTATTGACGACTCTCAATACTAACACTATTAATTCTCTAGTGCTCAAATTCATCTTGATATTAGCACTAAGGCTATATCGGATGTTATAATATAAATACTAACATATTGATGTTAGTGGTCGTATTCATATGAGCATTAGTACGTAGATCAGTATTCGTTTTAGCTAGTACGAACAGCAACCTGAAGATGCATACTCCTGCGAGTACAAAAACAGTTTTATTCATAGTAATTTTATTTCTACTATTAGTATCTGCTACTAGTATTTACAAATAATACCAATACTAATTTTTACATTGATATGATCATGAACCCTAATATTCTTACGACTACTAACTTGCATAGTAATATTAACACTAGTATGAATACGAATGATCTTACGAACACGAATAATCATATTCCTCTCTTCATATTCATTAGTATTAACACCATGATACATACTAATGCTAATATTCCTACGGATACTAATGCTCATGTTCTTAATAGCTATTCTCAGTGCGAGTTACGACATCGGCCAATACGCACATGCGTAATACTAGTAAAAATACTAGTGCTAATATATTAAAATAGAAATATTATTAGATATTCATATCAATGCCAATATCTCTATTGATATTAAAAACAACACGATTCATACATATACGATTACTACTCAACGTACTGTTAGAATAAAACACAAGACAATGTATGCATCAATATAGTAAAGTATCAATATTCTCATATACCAATACATATTGTTATACTAACATACTAAAAACTGATGTACTAACAGATAAATATGCTAATGTACTCAATACTAACATACTAATATATTTATATACTGTTATATTAATATACTAAGGCTAATAGACTAATAGACTACTGGACTAATAGACTAATAGACTAATGGACTAATACACCAACAGACTAATAAACTAATGTACCAATATACTCATATACGAAAAATATACGAATATACTAATGAACTAATTATACTTATATACTAACATTTCAATATAAGAATATATTCATTTATTGGTGCACAAACATACTGATTTTCGAGTATTAATATAGGAAATGTACATATGTTAATACTGATTCAACTACTAAGACTAATTTTATGGCCAAGTCCAGGTCTAACACCAATACGAGTACTTTCACTTACTACCGGCATATATTAAAACTGACGCACTAATACACATATTCATATGACAAACATTGACACTGACACCAGCATTAACACTAAGAGTAACATTAATCAAACGAACAGTAATATTGAACAGATACCAGCAGTATTACTATTATTACTACTACTACTACTACTACTAAAATTAATACTGACACAAAACAAATACTAATACTGACACTAACAAAGACTTCGACAGATTACTAGTCATCAGAATAGCAGTATTAAGATTCAAACTAAGATCAAGAATAAGTCAAGACCAATATTGATATTATTATTAAGATTGAAACTAAGAATGAGACTACGGCAAGATGAAGACCGCTAATGAGGTAGTTTCTGCGTGCGCCTACCCGAGCAGATGTTTATATGCAGCAGCGTGGGCTCTGAGATTAACATACAAGGGGAGAGAAAGGGATTTACAATAAATAGAGACTGAAAAACTGAACCCTGTTTTTTTCCACTTCGAGAAGACGTGCCGAGACGGTAAATAGTGTCCATGAACACCAAATCTATTGATATTTGCAGGGGTTTCGGCTCGAATCCGGAACGGCGCCAATACAGACACGAGCAATCCCATAGCCGAGTTTGGTCCTGGGGGGGGGTTACCATAGATATATATATGAATATATATATATATATATATATATATATATATTTGTGTATGTATATGGTACCCACCAAAACAACACGCCCTCATGTTAATTACTAGGAGCTTCATTTCCGACGGAAGAGTTCGGGGATTCGAGATGCGGAACACGCTGATGATCGAAGAATCGGTTGTTCCACTGCTGGCAGTACGTATGCTTTCGCGACACGAAACGCTCTGATGCTGTAATCCGCTGTTCCACTGACTTTAGAAAGCATGCTTTGATATCGCAACACTATATTTCCACATTTCCCAGTCTGGCAAGAGTAAATAGTTCCAGAATTCCAGATTTGCAGAGGCTAGCGCTTCCAGAATTCTAGATTTCCAGAATTCCAAATTTGTGGGGGCCAATAATTCCAGAATTCCAGATTTGCGGAGGCTAACTCTTCCAGAATTCCAGATTTGTAGAATTCCAGATGTGCAGAGGCTAACAATTCCAGAATTCCAGATTGTGAATCTGACAATTCCAGATTTTAAAATCTGGAATTCTGGAATTCTGGCATTATTGACGGCTGCCAATCTGGAATTCTGGAAATCTAGAGTTGTTAACCTTCACAAATCTGCAATTATGGCAATCTGGATTAATTCCAGATTTGAAAATCGGGAATTCTGGAATGACTAGCTCTCGCAAATCTGGATTTGTTGACCTCTTGATTTGCGGCTGCTAATAATTCCAGGATGCCAGATTTGCGGAGGCTGATATTTCCAGAATTCCAGTTCTTCGAGATTTCAAGAATCCCTGAATATGCAATTTGGAATTACATTCCAGAGTCTACAATTTGGAATTCTGGAATGATTATTTTTTTCTAGACCAATAAATTCCCTAACCCCTGGCCCTATGTACTGGATTTAGGAAATCCCCTATACGCTTGAATTCTCTAGAATTCTTAACCCCTAGCCCTGTGTACTGGATTTAGTGAATTCCCTAAACCCCTAAAATCCTAACTCCGACCCTCATGGTTAGGATTCAGGTGTTCCCATTCATGGGGAAGGAATTTCGGGACCTATGAGCCCCTCAAACCCAATATGTGGGGGCAAGGATCAAGGAATTTGGTGAATTTAAGGAATCAAGCAAGTTCTTAAAGGCAGGACATGGGGGGCTGAGATAGGGAATATAGGGAACTTTTTTGCTAACCGTAATCCAAGACAGGGGGGCAGGAAGTAGTGAACATAGAAAGTTTAGGAGGTTAGGTAATCCCGTGGAGAACGCGTAGAGTAGAGAAGCTAGGAGACTATTGAGGTCAAGCAAAATAGTACATAGACATAAAACAATATGTCGTGTAGAGTTAGCAGCTAATCTATACACCTCCTACTAACCAAGCTTCAATGCACTATAGGAATCCTCAAATGCCGGATTTTTGATTTCCTTTATATAACCCCTTCGGAAAGAAACTTCGAACCATTTAGAGGGTGCTTACAGCATTTCTTTACATAGTTAGTTCTTTGACTAAATCATTTCGGGTTATACCAGGAGTTCTCCGATCCTGCATGCACTGCATGCTTGATTTTTCTCTAAATAGAACCCTTACAACCCCGTGCTAAATAAGCATCGATATATTAGAGGACTTTCTAGACCCTAGATTCTGGATCTCCTTCATATAAGTCCCTTATTCAAGAAGCTGCAGTTCAACTTTTGATTTTCTTGGGCTCTTCTTGATTCTGGCTCTATACATCGTTTATCTGCAACGTATGCTGTAGGGTTGTCCAGATGGTCAACAAAGGTACATATTGGGCATATAGCAGGTATTATATAAAAACATTATTCTCCTGATTGTCCCCTTCTTATCTAATCCTTAATATCTACACAATAATAGCTACAAGGCAGTCTATGGTGCATCCCGAGGATATTTGACAAGGTTGTCTTTAGGGTTTCCTATGGGGTATATAGAGGGTATCAGGCACAGGGGTATTTCTTGAGGTAGTTTATACGGTATTGCAGATGGTATTCTATAAGGCTGAAAAAGGCGGATCATGCATTGTATTTCTTTGGGCATTCTTTAGGGTATTCCATAAGGTGTTGTATAAGGGCTTCTATAGGGCATAAACATAAACGCAACAGCTGTATTGTAGAAAAAAGTCTACAAGATAATCTATAGGCTACAGGGTGTCCAAAAAGGTGCGTATAAGGTATATAGGGTGTATTCTATAATGTATTGCCTAGGTTAATCTATGTGAACATGTGTAAGGTTCGTAGGAGGGCTATAAGGTATTATGTACGCTTTTCTCTTCGATTCCTGATTTGTATCCAAGAAATCCCTTACCCAATAACCTACAGCTTTATGAACGATTTTCAGAATTTGGGCTCGTCCGCATTGTCCTGATATACATATCCTTTGTTTGTATTATACATTGTTAAGGTATATATACGGTATACAGAGGCTATCATATATAGGGCCGTAGCGGGTTTTTTATAAGGTATTCTATAGAGTATTCCTACAAGGTATCCTATGAGTTGCTCTGTATAGTGGTTTGTAGAGGGTGTCCTATGGGTATATGTAGTGTAACGCGTGCGGGATGTATCCTAAATGTCAAGGTATATATACGGTACACAAGAGCTATCATATATAAGGCCGTAGCAGGTTTCTCTATGAGGTATTCAATAATGTATTCCAGATGGTCTTCAAAAAGATGTACGATATACAGAGGGGTTTTGTAAGGTATTCTATGCGGTATCCTACAGGGTATTCCATAAGTTATTGTGTAAGGTATTCTATAGTGTAGATATACGGGGTATTCCTGAAAGTAGTATTATAAGGTATTCTAGAGGCTATGGGGTATTCAATAAGGCAGTAAGGTATTCTATACTCATTGAAAGCTTTTAAGGTATATAGAGGAACATCCCCAGATCCTTGTTTCTGCATTTCCTTCATATTAACCTGTGGATTTTTTACACACGAAATGCTTTCGTTTACTACTGCTTCTCGGGTTGCAAAAGAACGCAAACTTGCATGTATGTTTTGTGTGCATCTACACAAGCAGGTATTTTTACATGCAGCAGTATAGGCTCTGAAAGTAACACGCAGCAGGAGAGCAGAGGTACGTCATCACATATAACATAGCGTCACGATAAACATAGATATAAGAACTGGACCCCGTTTTTTTCAATTCCGACAAGACACATCGAGATTATAGATAATGTCCATGAACACGAAATGTATCGAAATGTATAGGGTTTTCTGCTTGCATCTGCAACAGTCCGGAGACCCACACGAGCAGTTACATCATCGACGTTGGTCTCGGGGGGGGGGGGGCTTTGTGAATACTTACATCGATTGTCACCGGGCTCCGCATCTAGATTACAAGGGTTCTGCGGGTTTTAAGGGGGGCGGGGGTAGCATATATATATATATATATATATATATTATATGTATATGTATGTATATATATATATATATATATCTATGTATATCTGTCTACATACAGAAATTTAGTCATATAGTTAAAATTTAGTCTTCCCAGCCCTGAAGTTTCAATCCAAAAGGCTGATGCAAGATTATGAGTCTTAGACGTCTTAGACTTTACATCCACGGCACACTCCGAGCTGCGCTTGAGGAGTGCTTTTCGCCTGGGGAGGCAAGGCGTGATGTTCAGGATAGTAAGACCACGCCGATATGGTCGTTTTGGGTGGCTGTCATGTTCTTATGGCGATATATCGTGGCAGGGAGTGTAGCGGTGAAAACCCTCAATGACTTGAATCCCAAGACCTCAGCGCAGCTATTCAGATTCCGCGGCCTTGGGACGGGAACTCATCCCGTCAAGCATGACGCGAATCCAAAATGCATCGTAAACCGCACATGTTGACCCCGCGACTGTGGCTCCACAGACTCTGTTACTGGTACCCCGCACAAGAAGTCCCAGGTTTGTTTCCCTCCAACAGAATCCTCAAAATAGCACCAGTGCGAGCAACCATTGCCAAGCGAACAACGTCTACATTCGCACACTCAGCAAAAGCGAGATGTAGGGAGGGAAGCGCCGGAGGCTTCCAGCTACCCTTCATGCTCAGCGCGGTCATGCACCTCCTGTTCTTGGGCGCTACCCGACGGGGAATCCGGGGTGAAGCTTCCAAAGGCTCAGGATACAAGTTTGCAAGAGTCGGGCTTGATCAACATCTTTGTTTGGTTTAAGATCAAAGCAAGGTGCTACTTGTGGATACTGATACAGCATACCGTATACCTGAGGCCGAAGCCCAGCTTCAATCTTTCGGCTGCGGTAGTTGGTTGTCTGCCCCCGCCTTTTAGGGTGGATGGTCGAGGATTTAGGCTTGGTTCCAGGCTCAGGTGGGAAGTTCAAGCCGCAAGATACCATCCACGGAAAACCCCGAAGCCCAGAAGCCTGCTGTTTTCGGGGGGAGAGGGGTCAAAAAGGGATCAACAAAAATTAGGAAGGATCAAACAAACTTAGAAAGAATCAAACACAAACTTAGCGTTTACGAGGTAATGTGCCTATTTCCTCGCTTTGCAGCCTTCAGCTTCTGGGCTCTTGGCTTCTGTGCTGCCTGGCTCTGCGGCTTTTTTGGCTTCTGGGCTCCGTTGGCTTTCTGGCTTCTTGGGTTCCTGGCTTCTTGGCTTCTTGGCTTCCGGGCGGCTTGGCTTCTTGGCTTCTTGGCTGCTTGGCTTCTTGGCTTCTAGGCTTCCTTGCCGGCTTCTTAGCTTCTTGGCTTCTCGGGTTCTTGGCTTCTTGGCTTTGGGCAGCTTGGCTTCTCGAGTTCTTGGCTTCTGTGCTGCCTGGCTCTGCGGCTTTTTTGGCTTCTGGGCTCCGTTGGCTTTCTGGCTTCTTGGGTTCCTGGCTTCCGGGCGGCTTGGCTTCTTGGCTTCTTGGCTGCTTGGCTTCTTGGCTTCTAGGCTTCCTTGCCGGCTTCTTAGCTTCTTGGCTTCTCGGGTTCTTGGCTTCTTGGCTTTGGGCAGCTTGGCTTCTCGAGTTCTTGGCTTCTGTGCTGCCTGGCTCTGCGGTTTTTTTGGCTTCTGGGCTCCGTTGGCTTTCTGGCTTCTTGGGTTCCTGGCTTCTTGGCTTCTTGGCTTCCGGGCGGCTTGGCTTCTTGGCTTCTTGGCTGCTTGGCTTCTTGGCTTCTAGGCTTCCTTGCCGGCTTCTTAGCTTCTTGGCTTCTCGGGTTCTTGGCTTCTTGGCTTTGGGCAGCTTGGCTTCTCGAGTTCTTGGCTTCTGTGCTGCCTGGCTCTGCGTCTTTTTTGGCTTCTGGGCTCCGTTGGCTTTCTGGCTTCTTGGGTTCCTGGCTTCTTGGCTTCTTGGCTTCTTGCTTCTTGGCTTCTTGGCTGCTTGGCTTCTTGGCTTCTAGGCTTCCTTGCCGCTTCTTAGCTTCTTGGCTTCTCGGGTTCTTGGCTTCTTGGCTTTGGGCAGCTTGGCTTCTCGAGTTCTTGGCTTCTGTGCTGCCTGGCTCTGCGGCTTTTTTGGCTTCTGGGCTCCGTTGGCTTTCTGGCTTCTTGGGTTCCTGGCTTCTTGGCTTCTTGGCTTCCGGCGGCTTGGCTTCTTGGCTTCTTGGCTGCTTGGCTTCTTGGCTTCTAGGCTTGCCGGCTTCTTGGCTTCTTGGCTTCTCGGGTTCTTGGCTTCTTGGCTTTGGGCAGCTTGGCTTCTCGAGTTCTTGGCTTCTGTGCTGCCTGGCTCTGCGGCTTTTTTGGCTTCTGGGCTCCGTTGGCTTTCTGGCTTCTTGGGTTCCTGGCTTCTTGGCTTCTTGGCTTCCGGGCGGCTTGGCTTCTTGGCTTCTTGGCTGCTTGGCTTCTTGGCTTCTAGGCTTCCTTGCCGGCTTCTTAGCTTCTTGGCTTCTCGGGTTCTTGGCTTCTTGGCTTTGGGCAGCTTGGCTTCTTCCTGGCTTCTTGGCTTCTTGGCTTCCGGCTTCTTGCGGCTTGGCTTCTTGGCTTCTTGGCTGCTTGGCTTCTTGGCTTCTAGGCTTCCTTGCCGGCTTCTTAGCTTCTTGGCTTCTCGGGTTCTTGGCTTCTTGGCTTTTGGCAGCTTGGCTTCTCGAGTTCTTGGCTTCTGTGCTGCCTGGCTCTGCGGCTTTTTTGGCTTCTGGGCTCCGTTGGCTTTCTGGCTTCTTGGGTTCCTGGCTTCTTGGCTTCTTGGCTTCCGAGCGGCTTGGCTTCTTGGCTTCTTGGCTGCTTGGCTTCTTGGCTTCTAGGCTTCCTTGCCGGCTTCTTAGCTTCTTGGCTTCTCGGGTTCTTGGCTTCTTGGCTTTGGGCAGCTTGGCTTCTCGAGTTCTTGGCTTCTGTGCTGCCTGCTCTGCGGCTTTTTTGGCTTCTGGGCTCCGTTGGCTTTCTGGCTTCTTGGGTTCCTGGCTTCTTGGCTTCTTGGCTTCCGGGCGGCTTGGCTTCTTGGCTTCTTGGCTGCTTGGCTTCTTGGCTTCTAGGCTTCCTTGCCGGCTGCTTCTTCTCGGGTTCTTGGCTTCTTGGCTTTGGGCAGCTTGGCTTCTCGAGTTCTTGGCTTCTGTGCTGCCTGGCTCTGCGGCTTTTTTGGCTTCTGGGCTCCGTTGGCTTTCTGGCTTCTTGGGTTCCTGGCTTCTTGGCTTCTTGGCTTCCGGGCGGCTTGGCTTCTTGGCTTCTTGGCTGCTTGGCTTCTTGGCTTCTAGGCTTCCTTGCCGGCTTCTTAGCTTCTTGGCTTCTCGGGTTCTTGGCTTCTTGGCTTTGGGCAGCTTGGCTTCTCGAGTTCTTGGCTTCTGGGCTTCTTCGCTTCTTGGCTTCTAGGCTTCCAGATAACATGCGTACGATGACTGGGCCTTGTCGGCTTCCTCGGTTTTTGGCCTCGCAAACTCGCGGCTTCTCGACACTGATCAGCGAAGCCTCGCTGCGCGCCTTTGGGCAAGATGACGCTGTCCGTTTGTTTTCGTGGCATGTCTACCGTGGCACAAGACTTGGACCAGGATGGAGATTGTCTAGCTGACGGATCAAAAAAAGGATCGACAAGAAAATATACAGGCGTTCTTGAAGAAAATAGAAAGAGATCAATTAAAAAACCAAGAAACGATCAAAAGACAAATGCATCTTTTTTCCGGGGGTATAGTTGGTACAAATATGTGTATATACTGCTACTGCTGCAACTACTGCTGCAACCACTACTACCAATGCTGATGCTGATACGAATGCTGATTACTGGGAAGAGGGATTGACACCGTAGTTTCGCACAGTTTCGACGCGGAGCTGGACCTGCGCACGCAGCCATGGCTCGAAGCCCTCCACGCTGTGCCAGGCTTTTGTAGCCTTTTGTGGCCTTGACACCACAAAAATTGCAACGCAAAATTCCGACGCTGAACTATTGGAACCTCATCCTGGCAAATAGAGCTGCTTGACCCACGCAGCCATGGCCAGCAACTCTGGTTACACCAACCGTTCGAAGTTCGAACCCTCTACGCGGTCCCAGGCTTTTCCGGGATTGACACCGTAGTTTCGCACAGTTTCGACGCGGAGATATTGGAATAGCACTTGCCGTTGTTCGCAGCAAATCTCCAATCCCTTGGGCCGTTGTCATGCAGTAGGAGCACTACGGAGCGCACGTTGCATGACATTTACTTTGGAAGTCATGCGCGCGTAGCTTTTGGCTTTTAAGCATGACCGCGTAGGTTCGGTAGGGTAGCCTGCCGGGGCCCTGGTTCCTCCCACGGGAGGACCAGGGCGCATGGAATGCCCTACCCGCTGCGCGCGGAGACTATGTTGAGCTGAAGCTCCTTGATGCCTCACGCCTCCCACAGGGGATGGGTTTGGTGAGGATCGAGGAGCGGGAGAACCCCGGGCGATATGGGGAATGGTTTACTGGTACCCTCATCGCTGATTCCGATGGGTTCCTCCAGTGGTGGCTGGATGAAGGAGAGGGCTCTACGGAGCAGAGGTGGTTCTCCTTTCACGTCTGTGCCAAGACCCCTACCACTTGCCGGCGGGTGAAAAGGGCACCCCGACATGGAGTTCCACTTCGAGTTGCTAAGAACCATTCCCTGGCGGAGCTTGGGACCCCTCAGCAGCCTGCGTGGCTCACCCAACCTATGGGAACTAGATCGCTTGAGTGGCCAGCAGGGTCTCGCTGCACCTTGCTGGGGTGCTCCCCCTGGCGCGGAGGCCAAGCCCCCGGGGCTTGCCGCAGAACTCGACGACCTGGCCAGAGATCTAAGGGACTCTGGGCAGGGTCGGAGGGATAAGCGGAAAAATCGCCGAGAACGCTCACCGCAGCGCGCCAAAGAACCCCGTGCGCGGGAGAAGGCCACGGGCCCAGCAGCGGAGGCAGAGGCCGCCCTTGAGAAGAAGAGGCGCCGCTGGCTGGACCCGACTGGCCACCTTAGTGTCTCCTCTGAGTCGGAGACCAGAAAGGGCGCAGTCCTCGGAGACCAGAGTGTGCCCAAGGAGAAAAAGGAGCCGGTCCAGGGAAGCCGGCAATAAAGCAGACCGAGGGCCCTTTGGAGGGGGAACCAAGGTCGACTTGGGCGAAGATGGGTCCTCCTCGGACTCGTCTTTTCGCGAAGCCTCCTCTCTCGCGATCGTCAGCTGCAGCTGCTGGAGTACTCGGAGAGGTACCCAGGGCGACTGGCGGCTCGTCTTCTGCAGAAGATGCGAACGCTGCTCGCACGAGACGGGGGGGCGCTGAACTTCGCAGCCCGAGGAGATCCAGCGCCACCTGTGGCGACGAGCTATCTCCTCACCATCCTGGTGCCGGAGTACAGGGCGCCTCCTGAGAGAGCTCAAGACCCTGTGCAAGACACTGGACCTGGTGGTCGAGGGAGAAGCGCGGCGCGCCGCAGACCTTCTCGCGCAAAACCGTTGGCTGAAAGCTCAGTTCCTGGAGCTGGTGCCGCGAGAGGGAAGTCTCCTGATGGAGACCGACAAACCGGTGATGGCAGCACGCCAGCTGGCCCTGGAGACCAAGGTGAAGGAAGCAGGGCAACGGTCCTGGGGAAAAGGCCATTGGCACGCTCGCGCGGACGAAAGCGAACCGCCTCCGCTCCGGACTTGAACCCTGGAGGGGGAGAAAGGCAAACAGGGAGAGGGCAAGAAGGGAGAGAAAGGAAAGAAGGGGCTAAAGTAGAGCCCGCCGAGGCGGAGAAGAGCAGTGCCCCGACGAAGCCCTCGAGAACCAAGCCCAAGAAGGAGGTCAAACAGGGGACAAGGGGCGGCAAGCCCCTTGGCGACGATCCTCCAGATGGCCCCGGAGACGACGGAGATCCCCCTGAACAAGGACGAAAACGAAGGGGAAGAGGAGGGCCCAGCGGATGATCCTGTTGAGGAGGTCCGGGGTGCGCCCCAGGGGGCTTCCCCGGCTGCGGCCGAGTCCTTCAGCGCCGGGGCAAGAAGAAGAGTGGGCCGATGAGCTGATTGAGGCCCTTGGGGTCAGTGAGGACGAGGACACCCTACGTGACTCCCTGGAGCATGCAGCGAAGCATGCAGCGAGGGGTTGGTGGAATCTTCCTGTCGACGAAGCCTACCTGGGAGCAGTTTCTTGAATGGTTCCTGGACGAGGGCAGGCGATTCCCTACTCCTCTTGGCTCTGAGACCGAGGCAGCCCCCCCGGGCGCGGAGCTTACCAGGGAACAAGACCTGCTCCCGATCCATGTGGACGCTACTTTCAACATAGAAGTTGTGGAGAACTGTCCCCCGCTGGTTCTCGAGACCACTTTGCACGCCCTCAACTTCCACTACTGTTGTGGGTGAATCAGCCCTGTGTGCTGGCCACCACCGGAGGAGATCACCCCGCGGCAGGCGGAGGCTGTGAAGGGAATCGCGAAGGCCTGCGCTGGCTGCTTGGGCAGAGGCCTCTCTCTGGGAGGACCGGCTGAGGCCGAGAAGATCCTCTCCAGCCGCTCCCGCGACTATGAAGGGAACATGGTGGAGCGAGTAGGCGAGATCTTGTTATCGGTGCCTGGCCCAACGTTGGTGAGGCTGCGGTCGCTAGCGTCACCGACTTTTTGGCGGGCGATGCCCTCCAGGCAGTCCTCTCACCGAGACCTCACTTCAAGAGAGGGAGTGACCAACCAAGAACCTCTAAGAGAGGTAAAGTGCATGCCTCGCAGGAGGAATGGAACAAGGTCGTCGCAGCGGCCTTCCAGCGGAATATGATGGGGCCAGTTGACGATAGCGCAGTGCCGCGCGACGCACAAGGCCACCTGATTACGAGTGGTGCTGGAGCTGTTGAGAAGCGGAAGCTGGTCGGAGGCAGGGAGGTTACAATGCAGAGGTTCGTTAGTAACTTCGTCCCGATCAACGAATACCTGGAGGCCCTTCCAGGGGATCAAGACTTCCTCCCTTACGTGGCTCAACTTGGCCTGCTGCTCCTGGATGACAACCAGACTCTGATGATAGAGTCCGAGGACCTTACCTCTGCCTTCAACCTGTTCCGGATGCCTGACGCCTGGCTCCCGTACTTCTCGTACGCCAAGAAGGTGCCCGGGCACCTCCTGGGCTCCGACGAGGAGTGGGTCAGGCCGGGGCTGCGCGTCATCCCCATGGGTTGGAGCTCCGCCGTCGCCATCATGCAGGCGGTACTCAGAAACCTTAATTGTTTTCGACAAGGCGGGGGTGCCGGAGAGCTTGGAAATTTCAAAGGTCAAGGAGATTCCCGCTGAGGGCGGAGCTGTTCTTTACTTTGACTCCTTCGACCAGGCTCGGATGGTAGACTCCACGCTGCGCGCAGTAGAGGAAGGTGTCGCCAGTCCAGAGAGGTTTCGGGCTGCGTGCCTAGAAAGGGGTCTTCCCCTCAATGCCTCCAAGTCCCTCGCAGGAGGGAGGCATCCAAGGAGGGGTGCTTGATGGAGACAAGGGGGCTATTTCAGTGGGAAGCGACAAAGCTGAGAAGCTGATCCTAGCCACCTTGGGCCTCTTAGCTTCTGCCTCCTGGTCGGAGGCAGCCTTGAAGAGGTGGGTAGGAATCGCGACCTTTGTGGCAGCCTTCCGGAGGCCGCTCTTTGCGGTGTTCCAGGAGATCTTCCCTCTGTCTAGAGGGCCAAGGAGGGAGCGGTGGATCCCGATCCCCAGGTCATGGACGAAATGCTGACCTTCGTGCTCCTGCTGCCCTTGGCCTCCACCTCCTTGAGGGCCAGAGTTTCTGGTGACATCTCCTGCATTGTTTGGGGAGGAGGCGCGGCTGTGGCCCAGTCAGCCCGGAAGCCCACTGTAGCTCCAGTGGAAGAGGACGAGGCTGGTGTTTGTGCCCGCTGCAGCGGAGAAGAGTCTTGGGGCTCACACGGGCACTTCTACCCTTGCCCCGCTTCATGTGGGCGGTCCTTTTGCTCCATCTGGTGCATTGAGGAGCATAGGGAACACAGGTGCTCTAGAAGGAACTACCTGTGCCCCACCTTCGCTGAGTTCTTCCCTGAGCCGGGCCAGCCCCTCACGGAGGCCATGGCCCTGAACAAGGTGGCCGTGCTCACAGCCTTTGGGCCCAATGTCAATGACAAAGATGATTTTTGGAGCGCGGCAGGGAAGGAGAAGCTTGAGAGGATGGAAGCGACCCACTGGTTGCGGCCAAGTTTGGGAGTCCGCCTTTCAACACCTTTGGGCTTGGCAGGGGCGAGCAGGTGCAGCTTCAGAATGGCAGGTGGGTGGAAGCTCCGCCGGCCCTCCGCGCAGGAGGGCATCTCACAGGTGTGGCCGGCCTCTCTAAGGCCGCTGCCTTCGAGGAGCTAAGGGAAACGAAGGGGATCTTCTCCACCTCGTTTCCCTTGTGCTGTTTCGGTGGACCCAAACGGTGGGTGGAACTGCTTCACAACTCGCCAGCGGTCCACCGAGCCCTGCACCAGGCCACGTGCCGAGAACACGAAGAGGAGCCCAAGGCCTGGTACGACAACACGGGGCGGATACGCTTTGCCTGCTGCGAGGAGCTCCGCCTTCCGGGGGATCTGTGCGACACCCTTGCTCTGGCGATCAAGAAGGATCTGGCTGAGATCTGTCCCCTCATCCCAGGCAAGCTCACGGATCGGACAATGGAGTGGCAGTTGATGGCACAGCTGCGTGGAGCTTCTGCAAGCCTCAGGTCACCCGCCGCGGCGGAGGCAGCGGCCGAGGTCATTGCGCCCATCGCCCGTGAGATCCTTGAAGACCCCGTGGAGCATTTGCGGAAGATGCTAAGCCGGGGCCATTACAGAGGTACCGAGGTTCGGCTCATGGCTCCGGACGAGCCGAACAACCTCAAGATGGTGCCCTACCCAGCGCACCTCTGGCGGTGGCGCAACACGTTGTCCTTCGCTTGGCACAGCGAAGACAACATTACTACGCTAGAGATGTTGGCGGCTCTAGCGGAGATCCGACGCCGTGCGCGGCAGTTGAATACACAGGGGACAAGGTTCTTTCACATCCTTGATTCCCAGGTGGTGTATCATTTCATGGCAAAAGGAAGGGCACACAGCAAACGGCTAAACAGACTGGCTCGAAGGATGATGGCGGTTCAACTGGCGGCGCAGCTGCAGGCGCTTGCGCTTTGGACCATTTCGGCATGGAACTTTGCCGATACTGCGTCCAGGATTTCCGCCCTTAAACGTTTCCTTCCCCGACTGCGGTCGAGACTTTATACCGCCACGCAACTTTATTCCAACTGGATGAAAGTGTACAAACCTTGCAGGGCCACACCGGTCCCTTGGTCCATGGTACAAGCCATGGCAGGCGCTGCCCTTTCTGCCGGTCAAAAGCGGCTGGCAGTGGCGCTTCTTATTCAGTTCCTGTTTTTCCTCCGCACCGCCGAAATTTTCGGGCTGAGGCCCAGGGACGTTTCCTGCCTGCGCTCCGGGCACGTGGTGGTTGCTTTACCACACACAAAAACCTCCCGTGGGAGAGCGCAGAGCGTTTCACTTTTCGACCCTTTTTTGTGCCGGGTGCTGCCAGCAGCCATGGCAACGTGGTCGCTTGATCAGTCAATAATTAACTCCTCGTTGCAAACCTTTCGGGCAAGATTCCAAAAACTTGTGGTAATCCTGGGATTGGAAGAGGGCACCTTCCTCCCCTACGGCCTTCGCCGAGGAGGTGCCACTTTTCACTGGCAAACCTCGCAAAACTTCGAGGCCACTATGATCATGGGAAGATGGCAGGATCAAAAAACCTGTCGCATCTACCTGGATGAAGCCCGCGCACTGCTGGTGCAGCAACAGCTCACAGTTTCTGCCCTCCCTCGCCTCCCTCACTTCGTGCAGCAGTGCCGCCGGCTTCTTTCGGAAGCTTAACGCTGCGCGAGGAAGGCAATCGCTCTTGCTCACTGTTGGTGGGGAGCGCTTTTAAAATGGGAGGCGCACCGCGGTGCAGTTTCACCTTGTGCCTTGGCCTACCACCCGCGGGTGAGTACAGGCCTCGCGTTGCCAGGAGACAGTTGGCCCTTGTGGGCCCCCTGGCTTTTCACCCGTGCTGTGGTTCGTCCACGGTGCGCTGATCATGACCGCTGCCTCGGTCTTGAAAAAGAGTGCTCGCGTGACACACGAGTCCAATGGGCCGTTGTCATGCAGTAGGAGCACCTACGGAGCGCACGTTGCATGACATTTACTTTGGACGTCATGCGCGCGTAGCTTTTGGCTTTTCCCGACCGTGCCCTCCCCGCACCGCGGTGCAGAGTGGGAGGCGCACCGCGGTGCAGTTTCACCTTGTGCCTTGGCCTACCACCCGCGGGTGAGTACAGGCCTCGCGTTGCCAGGAGACAGTTGGCCTTTGTGGGCCCCCTGGCTTTTCACCCGTGCTGTGGTTCGTCCACGGTGCGCTGATCATGACCGCTGCCTCGGTCTTGAAAAAGAGTGCTCGCGTGACACACGAGTCCAAACTTTGTTTTTGATTCCTTTTAATTTTTTTTGGGTCGTCCACCCCGAATTCGGGCTTGATTTGAGATAATGAACCCGGCGCCGGAGCCTTGAGGACTAGTTGGGGCTCAGCGCGTCGAATGGTCTTCGGTTTCTCTATGATTTAGCGTTTGGGTTTAGTGTTGGCTTTAATCAGAGGGTCGACGTGCCTCGAGCTTCACTTCAAGCATTCAATCCGAGACTCCCGCAAACCTGTACGGGGGGGTTCGATGAAATCACTCAGCGACTGGCAAGTCATCGTGAACCACGAGCATCGTATCTCACTATGGGTAGAGGCTTTTACTCTGAAGTCTGTAATATTTCGGCGTCAAACCTGGCGACTCCCGTGAACGAACCCCTGGCGACTCTCGCGATGAAACCCTCGATTCTGAGTTTCAGATCTCTCTACTCCTCAAGACTTGAAACTGATTTCCTGCACAGCCAAGAGTCTCTAAACCCTTAGCCCTGAACTCGCTGACCGAGAGCTCCGAAGTGCCCCGAAACTCCGAGATCACCCTCTTCTCCGACGGCGGCAGCGGCGTGGGCTCGGAGGCCGAGCCACTCCTGGACGGACGCTTGGCGAAGTTGTGTTTTGCGATCTCTGCTCCTTCTCATCAGAGGTGACTGTGGTGGTGAGTAGCTTATAACTGATCGTATTGACATTCGGAGTCATTCGTGGTCTTCTTCCTAGTCCTCGCCGCAGTCGTAGTCGTGGCGGTAATAGTCCCGTAGTCGTGGTCGTAGTAGTCGTCGTAGTCGGCATCGGCGCAGGCGTTGTGTCGCAGTGGCAGCTTCAGCCGCAGCGTCAGTCACAGTCGCCGTCGTAGTCGTAGTCGGCAGTCGTGATCGTAGTCGTAGTCCTAATCGTGGTAAAAGTTCAGAGTTTGCAGTTGATGGTTGATAGTTGATAGCCGATAGTTCGGACCTAGTGGTCAAAATTAACCAATAGTGAACCGCTTGATGGCTGTGATGGAAATTGCGGTAGTTACTGCCGAAGCGGTGACTGCCTAGTAGATAGTAGTTATGAGTTAACAGTCAGAAGTTCACTGTGAGCGCGTAACAGTGAACGTGCAAAAGTCATAGGTTACTAGCATTAACTGAGCCAATTGTCCATGGGATATAGAATTACTATCAAGACGAGTACTAGTTACTAGTGCTCGTTATAGTACTGATATCGATTATTGTAGAAACAACACTAGCAATATTCTTCTTCTTCAATGCATTCTTATGAGTAGTAGCATTAGCAGCAATATCAGTAGCCTGTCGCAGTAGCCGTAGCAGTAGCAGTAGCATCAGCTGCAGCGGCAGCAGCAGCAGCAGTAGCCGTAGTGGTAGCAGCAGTCGGTAGCAGATAGCAGATGGCAGATAGCAGGTAGGGAGCAGGTAGCATGTAGCAGGCAGTAGTCAGTAGCCAGCAGTTAGTAGTTAGTACTTACTTGTTACTTGTAAAGCGTTAGTAGCGTTCGTAGTAGTAGTAGTAGTAGTAGTAGTAGTAGTAGTAGTAGTAGTAGTAGTAGTAGTAGTAGTCGTGGTGGTGGTGGTGGTGGTGGTGGTAGTGGTGGTGGTGGTGGTGGTAGCAGTAGTAGTAGTAGTAGTAGTAGCAGTAGCAGTAGCAGTAGCAGTAGCAGTAGCAGTAGCAGTAGCAGTAAAAGTAGCAGCAGCAGCAGCAGGAGCAGTAGCAGTAGTAGCAGCAGCAGCAGCAGCAGCAGTAGCAGTAGCAGTAGCAGTAGCAGTAGCAGTAGCAGTAGCAGTAGCAGCAGCAGCAGCACAGCGCAGCAGTAGCAGTAGCAGTAGCAGTAGCAGTAGCAGTAGCAGTAGCAGTAGCAGTAGCAGTAGCAGTAGCAGTAGCAGTAGCAGTAGCAGTAGCAGTAGCAGTAGTAGGAGTAGTAGTAGTAGTAGTAGTAGTAGTAGTGGAAGTGGTTAGTGGTTAGTGGTTAGTGGTTAGTGGTTAGTGGTTAGTGACGGTTAGTGGTTAGTGGTTAGTGGTTAGTGGTCAGTGGTTGGTTAGTGGTTAGTGGTCAGTGGTCAGTGGTCAGTGGTTAGTGTTAGTGGTTAGCGGTTAGTGGTTAGTGGTTAGTGGTTAGTGGTTAGTGGTTAGTGGTTAGTAGTTAGTAGTTAGTAGTTAGTAGTTAGTAGTTAGTAGTTAGTAGTTAGTAGTTAGTAGTTAGAAGTTAGTAGTTAGTAGTTAGTAGTTAGTAGTTAGTAGTTAGAAGTTAGTAGTTAGTAGTTAGTAGTTAGTAGTTAGTAGTTAGTAGTTAGTAGTTAGTAGTTAGTAGTAGCAGTAGTAGGAGTAGTAGGAGTAGCAATAGCAGTAGCAGTAGCAGTGACAGTCGCAGTCGCAGTAGCCATGGCATCGGCGGCCCTCCAAGCGCTGAAGCAACCCATCAAATACCCCTCGACAATCCCTATGAACATGAAATGGCCAACGCCCGTTGTCTATAAAAGGGGTTTGGGCCATGAAATGTCAAAGTATGTCAATTCAGGAAATAAACGAAAATAAGTGCTGGGGGTCGGACGGCATGCGTAGTGAATCCTAACGAATCGTAAAGACTGCTTTCAAAGGGCCAGGACAAAGCATCCGTTGCAGCTGGAGAAAAAACGCGGTCCAGAAGTCCGCTTAGCTGCGAGGCCGTCAACCCAAGCTGTAAGCCGAAACCCCGGAGACTGAAAGCCTGCTCCCTGAAGCTTCCAACGCCGAACCCTGAGCCTGACAGCAGAAACGACATTTGCCGATCGAGTGATGCCCGACGCATCAAATTCTACATCACGGAACGAGGAAATCCGACGGTAACCCCTCCCAGCCATTTTATGGCGAATGCGCCTTGCCACCACTCTTCTTGCATGTTCGTGATCCTGACGCAGGGCACCCCTGCAGGCCATTCTATAGTATGCTCTTGTTTTGCCAGCATCCGTATCGCGTCGATGAGCATGATGTCATCGGGCAACTCAAGCACACAGCAGGTAACCCAGGCAAGTCATTCCATGGTGAGCATGCTCGTGGATGCCCGCCCGCAAACTTGTTTTCCACATCTCTGGGCGGTCACTCTGCGGGGGCGCCCCGTGCACCTTTAGAGGATTTTGGAGGGGGTCCCGTAAACAAGCTTACGCCCAACACGTAAGCCGAAGGGCCTAAGCCTATACTGAAATCTTGAAGCCCTCAGGCGAGCGCCAGGAGCCCATGGTGGCGGTGCCCCGCCGCGATTTATGGTTCTGTGGGATGCGTTGACAAGTTGACACTATGCTTAAAGGTTTCGAAACGGATTGTTCTCCAGCCTTGCTTGAAAAAGGAAGACTAAGGGTACCAGAGGCGGGTGGAAGTGGGGCAGATAGACTGGGTTTTGACTGTCCAGTTTTGCTTGGATGGCGGGCACACCGTCTTGGGAGGCTTGTACTAGGACTTGTTGGTCTACGTTGGAAGAGGTTTCAGGCTTGTTTACAGGAACTCAAGCACTCAAGCACAAGACACCGTGTCCAGGCATGAACGTTTTACTTGCTTATTGATCCAATAGTTATGCCCTTGGCCCGACGTTCGGAATCTGACCTCTGCCTTGCGAAACACACACCAGCTCCGAACTTTGCACAGTCTGACGGTAGAGCACAGCCTTATGCAGGTGACAGCCTTCTCGGTGTCATCGCTGCCAGTTCTGCTTTTGAACTTCGTCCCGCTGCACCTAGAGCTGCAAGGCTGTTGGTTTTCGTTTCCGTGTCGTGGAGTTCATCAATCTGCAGCCACAAGTCCAACGTGCTGCTGCACCGCCAAAACGTCAAGTGACACGGCCCGAAACCTGACATGCCCGACCTGCAGAATTCCCGAACTCCACTCCCGCACATGTCAGCACGCGTGTGTGCGAGGGTCTGAGAGTCTGAAGCTGGCCACCTAGCTGTAGTATTAAGAACTTTAGTAACCGGAAAGCAATAACAACCGCAACAGCAACCGTGCTGCTATGAACGATGGCGACGACGACACCACAAATGCAAGAGCAGCAACAACAACATCAACAGCAAAAACACAAAACTGCAACAGCAACGGCAACGGCGCCAGCGCCAGCACCAGCACCAGCACAGCGCCTGCAACAGCGCCAGCGACAGCACCAGCACCAGCACCAGTGCAGCGGCAGCAGCAGTACCACCAACAAGAACAACAGCAACAACAACACCAGCAGTAACAACAACCGCAACAGTGACGACAATGTCACCATGACAACCGCAATTCCAACCACAACAACAACAGTAACAAACAACAAGCAGTTAGCAACAAGCAACAAACATCAATCGGTAAACAAACAAACGGCAGCACGCAGAATACAACACACTGCGAGCGACAAGCAGCACATAACAAATAACAACCTTTAACACACAACAAACAAACAGCACCACATAAGACACAGCACACAACAAACGACAAACATCACACAACAAATAACAAACAACAAGCAGCAAGCAGCAAACAGAAAGCAGTACATAGCAGACAGCCAACAGCCAACAGCAACTAACAAAAACAACAGGCAGCCAACAGCCAACAAATTGCAAGCAGCTAGCAGCAAACAGTCAACAGCGAGCATCAAACAGCAAACGACAAAAAACACAGGACAAGCACCGAGCAGCAAGCAACAACCAACAGTGAACAGCAATATGCAACATGAGCAACATCACCCAACAACCGCAACAACAACAACTGCTACTACTACTTCTACTACTACTACTACTACTACTACTGCTGCTACTGCTACTACTACTACTACTACTTCTACTACTAGTACTACTACTACTACTACTACTACTACTACTACTACTACTACTACTACTACTACTACTACTACTACGACTACTACTACTAGTACTACTAGTACTGCTACTACTACGACTACAACAACAACAACAACAACTACTACCACGACGACGACGACTACTACTACCACTATTACTACTTGGATAGCAACACCAGCTAGCAAAAACATCAAAATCAACGAACAACAAACAACAGCAACCGGCAAAGAACAAACAACCAACAATCACCAATCAATAGTCAACCATCAACAATCGACCACCAGAAATCGACACACAAGATTCACCGGACAACAACCACCAAACACCAAGCAGCAAACATCAAACACCACACAACCCAATCACAACAAACAACTTTCAACAAACACCCAGCAACACGCAATTAACAACCAACAACCACAACCAACAGCCAACAACCTGCGACCTGCAACCTGCAGCCAACAGCCAACAGCCGACAGCCGACAGCCGACAGCCGACAGCCAACAACCAACAACCAACTACCTACCAACTACCAAGTGCCAACTACCAACTACCAACAACCAACTACCAACTACCAACGACCAACTACTGTACCAACTACCAACAACCCACAACCACAGCACCATCACCAACACCAGTGCAGCATTAACAACAACACCAACACCAGAACCAACACCAACACAACTGTCACGAACAACACGACAACACCAACACCAACAACACCAACACCAACACCCACATAGACAACCGGACAACCCGACAACCCGATAGCCGGACAACCTGACAACCCGACAACCCAACCACCCAACAACCCAACAACGCAACAACCCAACAGCGACAGCAACAGCAACAGCCGCAGCAACAGCAACAACAACAGAAAGAGCTGAAGCTCAAATCGTGCGCGAAGACGAAATGTGAAGACGAAAATCGGCCATGGAGACGAAATTACTGAGAAGACGAAATTCGGTTTGGGGCACGCTGAAGACGAAATTCATTCGTAAAGACGAAATTCGTCCTGAAGACGAAATTCGGCCCAAAGACAGAATTACCCAGCGTTGTAGGCTCCGGAATGTTTCGTTGAAGACGAGAAATTCGGCCCTGCGATATTCGCCGCGAAGACGAAATGCCGCCCTGAAGACGAAATTCAGCCCTCAAGACGAAATTCGTCCCTGAAGAAAAATTCGGCCCTGAAGAAAAATTCGGCCCTGAAGACGAAATTCGGCCGCAAAGACCAAATTCGGTCCTGAAGACGAAACAAAAGACAGGGGCGCTCCATGAGTCCAAGGCTTTATTCTCAGAGGTCCGGATCTATAAGAGCTCTGATCTAAAAAAACAGGGGTGCGCCATCAGTGCAAGGCTTTATCGTCGGAGTTCAAGATCCATAAGAGTTCTGATTTAAACGTCAGGGTGCGCCATCGGTCCAAGGCCCCACCCTCTCAGTTCAAGGTCTGTAAAGGTTTGATTTAAAAACCAGGAGCGCTCCATCAGTCCAAGGCCTTATCCTCGGAGTTCAAGATCTGTAAGAGTTCTGATTAAGAAAATCAAGGGCGCCCCATCACTTCAAGGGCCTTTTCTCGAAGTTAAAGATCTTTAAAGGTTCTACCTTAAAATTAGGGCGACCCATCAGTCCAAGGCCCCCACCCTCGGACTTCGTGATTTGTAAGAGTTCTGATGAAAAATCAGGGGTGCCCCACCAGTCCAAGGCCTAATTCTCAGAGGTCAAGATCTATCAGAGTTCTGTTGGCAAAATCAGGGGTGCACCATCAAAGCAAGGCTCTATCGTCGGAGTTCAAGATCCATAAGAGTTTTGATTTCAATATCAGGGGCGACCCACCAGCCCAAGGCCCCACCCTCGGAGTTAAAGATTTGTGAGAGTTCTGAATTTAACATCAGGGGTGCGCCATCAGTCCAAGGCCTTATTCTCAGAGTTCAGGACCTATAATATAAGGGTTTTTATTGAATGCATCAGAGGCGCCCCATCAGTCCAAGGCCCCACCCTCGGAGTTCAAGATGCATACGAGTTCTGCGTGAAAAAATCAGTGAGGCCGTATTATCCTCGGAGTTCAAGTTCTACAAGAGTTTCGATTTAGAAAAACAGGGGCGCCCATCACTCCCAACTCAAGATCTTTAAAGGCTGTGCTTTAAAATTAGGGCGACCCATCAGTCCAAAGCCCCACCCTCGCAGTTCAAGATCTGTAAGAGGTCTGATTAAAAATCAGGGGCGCTCCATCAATCCAAGGCCTTATCCTCAGAGGTCAAGATATATCAGAGTGCTGTTGGCAAAATCAAGGGTGCACCATCAGCGCAAGGCTCTATCCTCGGCGTTCAAGATCTGTAAGAGTTCTCATTTAGACATCAGTGGCATGCCATTGGTGCAAGGTCCCATCCTCAGACCTCTGCTGCTACTGCTGCTACTCCTAGTAATGCTATTCACTGTTTCTACTATTACTACTACTACTACGACGACTACGACGATTACTACTACTACTACTACTACTACTACTACTACTACTGCTACTACTACTACTACTACTAGTGCTGCTGCTGTTACTACTTCTACTCCTAGTAATGCTACTCGGGGCTTCTATTACTACTACTGCTACTACTAGTGCTGCTCCTAGTAGTGCTACTCGCTACTACCACTACTACTACTACTACTACTACTACTACTACCACTACTACTACTGCTTCGACTACAACAACAACAACTACTAGCCCAACTACTACTACTACTACTACTACTACTACTACTACTACTACTACTACTACTCCTGCTACTGCTCCCACTGCGACTACGGCTGCTGCTCCTGCTACTACGATGAGTAATTACGACCAGCACCACAAATATCCAACCTAAGAGCCAATAACTCGCAATGTGGTGTTGGCCTCTCCACCTTACAAGGTTGTGTCTCGGCGTCTTCGGGGGGTACGAGCCGATTCTGGGCTTCCCTGCCTGCAACCAATATTTGAGGGGTGCTGTGCATCTTCCTTGGACCTCGGAGTTTGAACATAGGTGTAACCTGGTGCTTGAGTTGCTCAATGCCCGGTAGTACCTTGAAACCCAACCCCAACAATGGATTGAAGATATTCAGGTCATTACAACATCAATGACCAGGTGATCACTGTGCTGTCTTCTGAATTTAAACATGTGTTTTGAGCGGATGGAGGCCACGACGGCCACAACCCTAAACAGTACTGACTGTTTTTAGCTGATCTCCGAAACTCGGGGTGTCAGAGCCGAGCTTCGGCATTTCACCGGAAACCCTGCCTGCTAAATGAGCGCGTAAGGTCGAGGGACCCTTTTGGCATGTTTGGGTCCTCTGAGCTACACATCTGAGAAGACGTCTTTTGTTGATTTGCATCTTTCCGGCTCTTGTGGAGCGCAGCTTAGGTTCCCGGTTCCACGAGGCGGCTTGCCGAAAGCCGGGCTGAGTGTCGGCTTGTACCCAGCCTTCAGAATTCGGAGGGGCTTAGTCCATCTTGGTTTAGGTAGTTCCGTAAGATTGGTTTAAGTCTTCCCGAGCATCTTCGGAACGAAAAAAGGTGGTTCGGAGATCAGAGCTCGTCAGTTGATGTCGTCGTTTGCGAGCACCAGAGACTTGTGCCGCAGCACGCAATACCCTGGCTTGCGTCTTGAATGCCGAGGTTTGGTGCTGCGACATTGCCGTATCCACAATGTAAATTTACTGTTGAGGCGTGCATTCGACAATGCGCAAAACTTGTCACGAACCTTGCCTGAAGTTGCGCACAGCGTGCAGTTCTGAAGAATCCACTTCGTTGTGATGCTGACGACGACACCGTTTTGCAGTGTCGTCCGGCACCCAACCACCCAAACCCGTCAACTTCTTACTTGAACCTACGACCATTGTGTACTTGCGGGAGAGGTCTTGGGCCGAATTCATCCCGCCACTGTCGGCTTACTAATGTCGATGCCGGGGGCCTCAGTGGGTGGAGGAGCAGGCAAGGCACTGAAGCCGCCATGAAGCACATAAGTAGATTCCAATGATAGTTGCGAGAGGCACATTCATGGCTAATCTGGTTACGCGGCTCTACCAGTAAATGCTGCTTTGTGTGACAAATAACAGGAAACCCCTTGCTTGATTGCATGCTGGGAATCATGCAGCAGCAAGGCAACAATCCACACGATGCCAGTGCAAGTAGTCCGTATAAAAACAAGACTCATGATCGTATTTGCAGCGGTGGTGCTGCGACCTATGGCAGGCGCAGACGCAGTAGCGGTAGCGGTAGCTGCGTGCAAAGTAGTAGAAGAAGTAGCAACAGTGGCAGTAGTAGTAGTAGTAGTAGTAGTAGTAGTAGTAGTAGCAGTAGAAGTAAAAGTAGAAGTAGAAGTAGAAGCAGAAGTAGAAGTAGAAGTAGAAGTAGAAGTAGAAGAAGTAGAAGAAGTAGAAGAAGTAGAAGAAGTAGAAGAAGTAGAAGAAGTAGAAGAAGTAGAAGAAGTAGTCGTAGCAGCAGCAGCAGTAGTAGTAGTAATAGCAGCAGCAGCAGCAGGAGGACTAGTAGTAGTAGTAGTAGTAGTAGTAGCAGCAGTAGCAGTAGCAGTAGCAGTAGCAGTAGCACTAGCAGAAATAGTTCTGTTGTTGTTGTCGTCGGACTCGGAGTCGTAGCGGAACTGGCACTGGTAGTATGATTAGTAGGACGAAAATCAATACGACGAGTCCGCTACTTCATCATCCTGCTGGTCATCGTCTTCGTCCTGGTTTTCATCGTATTCCGAAACCGCAAACTCGGACTCCCCTCTTACGACCTTGAACCCCCAGCCTCCAGAAGCCGTAATGCCCAAACTCCACACTTGTGATGACCGCCTGTGCCTCTTCCTCTGACTGCACGCTTTGCTGCTGGATCGCAGCCCTATCTAACCCTGTCGTCACGTCTAGTCTAGTACTCCTATGTGTGCATTTTTTCTGGAAGCTTCTCAAAGCTCTCCAGTGGCCATGCACCCAGAGTCCGCCTTTTTTAAAAGGAGCACCCAGGAAGCACCTCACCCCACCCGAGCCCGAGCAGCTACGGCGTACACCGCACCGTGGTTTATCCTCGATACAAATTTTTCGCCCCAAGAAGAACGGCAAGACATACCCAACAACAATTTCCTTCGGGGTGGTCCGGGTGCCTCCAGGGACCTCTAAGGGCCCATCTCCCATGCCATCTCTGAGAGTTTGTTTGGGCGTTGGAAGTGCAGATTTTTGGGGTTTCCCGAGGCCGCAGCCAGCCATCACAACCCACAGGGCCCCACACCTCCAGAGTTGAAGCCCTAAGGTCGGGATTCCCTTCGACACTCTTCACGTTGTTTGTGCCGACTCTGGTGGAAAAGATCGGGTCCCGAAGCTTGATGACATTCGGCCTCCCGGTGAGGAATCTATGGGATTTCGGCGAATTCAGCGCTTTAGGGTTTGGGGACTTGCCGCCTTTGGGCTTGTGGTGAAGTAAGGCATGAGTGTTGGGAGTTGGGTGGGGGGTAGCATGTCGAGACTTACCGTAGGTTCTCGAAATTTGGGGCTTCTGCCTCTTGCCATTTTTTCAGCCTTTTCAGCCCAATAGCATTTTCGCCCTCATGTCAGCCTGAATCCAAAGTCTGCGGGTTCAAGGGCTTAGGGCAGGGGCCCAAAACTTCACATGAACTCTGGTGCAGGTTTGCTCCTCTATGGCCTTGGAACCTTCTGTTTTGGACTTGTCCCGGGCGCGCCGGGATCTACGCTGTGGCTGGGCGGTCAGTGAGTTGAGAGTTTACCTCCGCGGTTATCCGTAGATCAATTCCTGACATGTTTTGATTTACAATGCTGGAATTCATGTCTTCAGGCCCCAACGCCCCGCGACACTAAACCCTGAAGGCCAAACCTTACATTCTTCTTGAGTTGTCCCGTTGCTTGTAAGGAATTGGGCGGCGCAGCTGACGGCCCTGATTCTCATCGGTGCCCTGGCTACAAGAAGCAGACCAAGGGGATGGCATAGCATTTCTTTACGTATTCGGGTAGATCGAGCAGTAGCAGGAGAGAGAGAGGGAGCAAGCGAGAGCGAGCGCTACTGTAGAAGAGAGAGCGAGACCTATAGTGAGCCAGAGAGACGCAGACCCTTGGTGTTTTTGGCTGTGTTTCACATGCAGGATGTTTATGTAGGTTTCGTATCGGTTGGTGGAATACATGCTCTTTGGAGGTTTCTGAACGGCGATGTCGCATCATTGTTCTTATATCGTAGTAGACTCCCGTTGCATGGCTGCCTTTGACGACACCGCCGGGTGTGGGGTGTGGGGCTGAGGGTGGGTGGGGTTGGGGATGACGGTGGGTGGTTGGGCAGTGGTACTGGTTACGATGGTGGCAGTGGAGGTGGTCGTGGTAAGGTGGTTGTGGTATGTTATATTCTTCTGTAGTCAATGTTGTTTCGATGGTGGTGGTGACAGTGGCTGGTCGTTGACTGTTGTGGCTGCTGTGGCGCAAGTTGAATGCAACGACTGCTGCGACCACAACAGCCTGCAATTTTCGGCATCGTCGTAGCGTCCCACATTGGCACGAAAATGCTATCTCTGGACCCTCCAAAGCCCGAACATGCACAGCTGGAAGTAGACTCCTTAACAAGTGCCACCAAGTACGACTGCCCGAATCGCAAACATGTGCAGAATCTACACGAAAAGTGTGACAAACGAAGCAGCACGAGTACCTTTGCAACCGTACGAGTCATGTGCCATGGACCAGAGATATCAATAGCATTATTTCATATACGACATGATAACCATCGTAGCCAGCAGATGGTTGTTAGTATCGTGCGCAGCCAGGTAGTGGCTGGGCCATGTGTTGGACTCCAGCCCTGCCTTGTATGGCCCCAGCCCAAGTACGGCGGGGTGGTCTCAGGGCCTTTGTAGTCTTGTTTGCGGGTTTTTACAGGAGTACTCGGGCCAAGGCATTTTTTCTGGTAAAGCTTTTAGGATGCAAGGCCTGCAAGGCATGTTTCGGACTTTCCTTCGGCAAGCTGTCCGTGAATCAGTAGTACCGTCATGTAAAGCACTTGCTTTTGCTGCGCCATTCAGGAAGAAGGAAACTCTTGCAGTGGATGAAAGCAGGATATTCATGAACGGGGCGTCAATAATCTTGGAGGACCCGAGAAGACGGTATGGTTCTGCACCGCTTGCCATAGGGGTGATGCTTGTCATTTTCGTCTCATATCCTGCGTACTTGCACTGCCGTATGTGACAGCTGGCGGTACGCCATTAGACTCTATCCGTACCGAGCAGCTCAATGCTTCAGCATCCTTTCTGGAAGGTGGACGCAGCAGCTTTGCGACTCAGAAAGGACCCTCGCCGCGTAGCTATGTTACGTTCTCAACGCCCGAAGCCTCCCAGGCCCTACTGCGCAGCCCCCAGGGAGATCAGGTTTTGTTTTGTCGTCTGGGTCTTCATTGTTGAGGCACTGGTGCCATACATAACCCCGGGCTACATCTTTTCGGTTAGAGTTTCTGGGTTGAGAACTTCGGACTCGGCTTCGCTTTGTTCGGGTCTTGCTTTCTGGATTCAGTGATATTTGATCCTGAAGCTTAGAGCACTTTGCAGGTACGACAGGTACGACCACGCAGCCTACAGAGCCAAACGCCCCGGCTGGGGCTGAAAAGGCTGAAAGGTTCTGTAATTATTTCCGAAGTGGAGAAAGGGGGTTCGTGTTCCCTAACTGGCAAGGTGGCTACGTCATCAGATAGGCAAGAGTTCTGCCGCCAGGACACTGGCTGCTCTGCACAGGCCTGGAACCCCTGCTTCGTGCTTTTGGGGTTCGGCGAATGCTTCGCGCGCAGGGTATACGACGTGACTATCGCATGTATGCTTCATGGCTGCGACCGCGCCTTCGGGCTTGTAAGGTTCGTGTCCTACGATTCGGCTTTTGCAGCTTCACGGTGTCAGACTGAGAGTTGCTTTTCTTGACAGAGTTGTTTCTGGGCTTCTTACAGTTGATCCAGGCATTGGCTCCTAGTGTCACAGGCATCAAACCAGAACCTCAGATCCTGATTCTTCGAGTCAGCTGTTGAAGCAGCAGGCGGCTCGGCATCATGTGTCGCCGGCGGTGTCCAGCCCTGAGGTGTTTTTTTTGGGCTTTCGGGTGTGGGGTTTGGGCAAAGTTAAGGTCATAGCTGAGGCCATGGCTATGGGTTTGGGCCTGGTTATTTGGGTGTTGCGGCTTCGGGTGTTTATGTGGCTCATAACCCTCGAGGCTGTACATGGCGCAACAGACTTCGGGCGTCTTTTCGAATTGCAGGTGTGTCTCTGTAGCGTGTGAACAACAGCTGAAAGATGTGCTCCACTCTGATGGTCAAATCCGAAGCCCGAAACTTCTGTCCTGACCCCCAACTCAGAAAGTAGAAGTTCCAAACACAGCAGCAGCACAACCGGAGTCCGAGCCTGAAGCATCATGTGCTCAAAATTCCAGGTCGTCACTCTTCAACGCGAGTGCCGCCCTGGGGGAGGACCTCGGAGCAAACATGAAGAGCAAGCCTCACAGCTGCTTTGGGCATTTGGCCCAGAAGGGCTCATCTCCGGCACTACAGATCCTTACCCCAAAAGCCTCTTCACACCATGAGCCTTCAAATCGAAGCGCAGGCCTTGGGCCCTACACTTGGCACGGAGCTCCTGGCAACGCAGGGCTTCCGAGTTTCCCGCCCTCAAAATGACTGGGTGGAGGTTCAGAATTTTTGGAGTTTCAGCCTGGAGGATTCGAGCATATTTACAGGTGGAAGAACCCCTGAACTTTATAGAGCAAAAAGAGCGCTGCATAGCTGTAGTTTAACTCCCCCCCAATTCCATGTGGATGCAGCGGCTTTCGATCTTGGATTGTGTGATTGTAGCGGAGCTTGAACCCTCAAGTAAGTTGCTGAATTGTTCCCCCCTCTCTCTCTCTCTCTGTCTCTCTCTCTGTCTCTCTCTCTCTCTCTCTCTGTCTCTCTCTCTCTCTGTGGCTCGCTTTGTTCATATGCACGTAGCCGTTCACTCTTTCACACTTCGGCCCTAGTCTGTTTGCTCAGACTCTGGGCCCTTAACCAGACCCTGAAAGCTGGTGCTTGACTAAAACGTCCACCTCCCACCACTGACCCTCTTCTCGAAAGGTTGCTAGCACCTCGTACTTCGTGGCCATCGCATTGTATGCTCTCAGCATGCACGGCGTCATGCGTTGCGGCCTCAGGACATCTCGGGGACACAATGTAGAGGTTGTTGCTGTTTACTCCAAGCCCGGATAGACAGTCCGGATCCGAAACTGCTGCAAAACTTTTTGCTGAAAGATGGTGCCCCAAACTTAACCCGCAGCCCTGAACTCTTGCAAAAGGCAGCCACACAGAGCCAGACAGCACAACGGCAGAGGCCTTTCGCTGTTGGATTTCCAGTTAGAGTCAGTCAGAGACGTTTGCCTCAAGGATTCGCGTGCTTAGGGCGTGGAATTCACAGGGTTCCGGGCGTTTTGGATAGTGTTTGCAGTGGTGCGTGTTAGGATGCAGGCAGCATCTTCGCAAGCATGGCGACAGTACTAAGGCGACAATACCCTGAATGTAAAGCTGCCGAGCCTCTCGAAGTTGCAAGGGTTCCAACGAGTCCAGTTCCGGGACATCAAGCTAGGACTACTGTCGGGAGTCATGAAAAGTGAAGCCTTGGGAACCGAGCCTGGCGCTAGGAAGTTGTGAGTTCGGTCCTCGTTATGGGGTGGTGTTGGTTTCTGCTGCGATGTCCATGTCAATCGCCCGGATTCTGAAGTTTGGAGCAGTCTTTGTTTCGTCAGCTTCCGTTTCTACCTGGGTCTGGAGATGTAGGATAGTTGGTTCTTGAGGTGGGAGGCAGAAGATGAACGAAGTTGCAGGATCAGGCTGTTTTGGTAGAGTCCGGCCGGCAGGCGTGGGTCCTAGGGCCGAGGGGCTTACTAGGTATGTGTATTATGTGTATGTGCATTTGCATTCCCGGAAATCTATAGACTCCAAAACCCTGTGTACCAAATTCTCTTTTTCCTGCCGGGCAGACCCCGCACTCGTTTTTCGACCAAGCCCTTGGCCCTGGCCAGACCACGGGCTGTGTTCGGGTGTAGGACGCATGCGGAGGTACTACAAATGCGACCGACGAAGGCGGTTGGGATAGCGGATAGCCTTGATGGCAGCGACGAACTTAAACATATTGGCGGCATCTTCAACCTCCACCTCCCGCGGCACCACCAACCAGAAGGAGGCACATCAACAGCCGTGACAGCGGCAACGGGTACAGCAATGCGAACAAGGCTGTGAGCATAACGACAAGGAGTGGACCGGCAACAGAAAACCAAAAATCTTGATCACTACGCCTTTGACTTGCTCCCATGCCTAGTATGCAAAGCCGTAAGCCCCAGGACAATTTTGAACGTCATTCGAATATTTCCCCCGCAATGAACAGCCGTAAACCCTAATCTGACGAGGAGCAGCCGAACGCACCCCAGCTGCGCCTGGGCTCTGTCGTCCGTGAAAATAGCAGCCGCAGCTCGTCCTGGACACCATAGCATAGTGTACAATTCCACCAGGCATCACCACAACTAGCAGCCTGAATAAGATAGATGCTGCTGGTAATAGCAAGAGTCATAGGATTGTAACAGTCTTCGAAGACTTTGACAAAGCGTTGGGGCTGCGAGAGCGCTGCAAAGACCTCGAGGCCAAGACCTGGACCTCAAAACTCATTGAACCTCGGAACCCCAGCAAGAACTCTTGAGACCTGCATCTCCGAGATGTGCATTGCTATAGCCAGCATTTATGGTTAAAGGTCTATTGTCTGGTATGTCGTTCCTGTTCTCCGGGCACGGCTTAGATGGACCACACCGGCAGCAAGAGAGCAAAAAGGTGCCAACGGCAGCAGCTTCTGTTGGTTCTCCAGACGACTTTCATCCCAAGCCCCGAGACTACGAACGTCTCCACCCAGTTCCGGCCACCGGTGAGTTTCTTTGTCATGGGATGACTTCCCTTCAAACACCCTTCCCCCATCCATTCTCCATTTCTCAGGGCCGAGTGGTGTCACATATCTCCGCTGTTCTGTGCGCCTTTGAGTTTCTGCAGACTGTGCGTCACAATAACGTTTTCAAGCTGGAATGCCACTGGTTTGGGTCGAAGGGCTTTCGACGAAGTTTGGGCTTCTTGCTGCCGAGGCTTGGATCTGAAGGGTTCCTGCCTGTACCCACTTCCTCCTTTCTGCCTCCGCCTCCTCGTGCATGTTGTTTATGTGGATGACGACAGTGACCACGGCTGTGATCACAGCGACGGTGTTGATGGTAAGAAGATGACGGCAACGATGGTCGTGATGGTCATGACAGAAAACTTCCATCACTGTGACGGTGGAGGTTGTCGTCATGTTGACGGCGATTGTTGTGGTGCTTTTGCTGCAGAAGACACGGGTGACCATGCTGCTGCTGATGTTGACGAACATTTTGGTTGCCACTTGCTCTGCTTGTTCTATGCACGTTCATCGGGCAATCTTGCCGTTGCTTGTTTTTGGATATTCGTCCTTCCATCGTAATTCATTCATTTCGCACTTGTACAACACTCCATAACTTCAATCTCTACACTTCGGTACATAGTTTCTGTTTCTATACAGTGTGTCGGTGTCTTATGTGTCCAATCTGGTCGAACCAGTCACTAGTAGAGTCCGGTGCCGTCGTCTTAGTTGTCGTCCGTTGCTTGTTTTTGTGTCGGCGATTCTGATTTTGTGCTGCTGCTATTTGTTTTGAGTTTTGTTACAGTTGCTGCCACCAGTGTTGCAAAAGCTCCAACTGTTGCTGCTCCTGCCCGTAACCATTTTGTTCAGATTTGCCGACATTGTCTTTATCATTGCATTTAACATCATCATCCTCATGATCATGATGCTCCTCCTAATGCTCTTGCCGTGTGCTGTCTGACTCTGAGGTCTTCTCGTTTCCATCTTTGATCGCTCAGCTAAATTGTCCAAGTCGTAGAACTAGCCTGCGGGAAAAACGGGTATGGAGGAGCCAGGGGTAAACGCCCGATCTCCAAGCCAGATCCCCACTCCCGAGATCCCAAGTCTGTAATCCCCAATTCGGTGGCTCTAGATGATGTTGGCCAAACCCAAAGGACCCACAGGCCATCAGTCAACCCCATGGTAGGAGCCTTATTCATTGGCAGTATCAGTAGCATTCGCCGAAGGCTTCTCTGCGTATCAGGTGCATCGAAAAAAACTGACAGTTCTGGGATCGTGCACCCCACGAGCCTATGAGAGTAGTGAGTACAGTGGTGCGCTTCGAAGCCAAGCTTTGTTATCAGGGTGCGGTGTGTAAGCTCTTCAGCTTGAAGCTTGATCCTCATTCCCGAATCCCCTCACCCTACGTAACATATGCCGCCCGAAATCTTAAACCCTTGATCCCTATTCCACAAGCAAGACGCTGAGGCGCGAGATCCGGAATTAGAAGAAGCCAAGCAAGGAGTGATTTCCAGCGGGCTGTGGGTGGAACTCGGGGATCCCTAAAGTCGAGAAGCACTTCCAATGTGAGGGTTTGGATAGGCTTCGTGAGGCTAAATGTGGCAAGCCTATAACATGGGATTCTACCAGCCACTTGGGTATCGCCGAAACGCCGAGCTCTGTACCTTACTTCGTCCACGCCTTGTAGGCGGTGGTTGAACACTGAGTCGATGCAGTACGTGTTCCACCTCCCACTTGGGGGTTGTTTCGATGTCAAGGTGACTGCCGTGGTGGGATGAGCCATGGAGGAAGAGGTAAGTTCACCTGCCTGTAATACCAAGCCGCCGTCGATGTTGGGTCTCCCGATGCCAGCACGCGGTTGGGCAGGAACATCGGAACCGACCTAGGAATGTCTACGTGGAGGCATGCACGGAGTGCTTTCGGGGCGGTACAACAGGAACCGCAGCTGGTTTAGACATGCTTTCGTAGAGACCCCCCCAAAGCTGCAAATTGGACACAGTGGAAATGAAAAGATGCTTGTCGACCTCGGATCTAGTATCCATATAGACTTTTTCTTATCATCGGAACATTACCCTGATCGCCAGTTGCCAATTGAGCAATACACGGCACCAGCCCTACGGTCAAGAATTATGAATGCCGGGCAGGCTATTGGAACGTCCGAAAGCCATGCACAAACCACCGGGGCAACGCTGAATCTCCAGCTTTTGAAGCCTTGAAGCTTGAGCCTTCAAAATGTCCCATGCAGGACAAGACTTTAACTGCTCCGCAGCCTGCTCGGCCGGACACCTGGGGAGCATGGTTGAGGTTTCGGCGCCTTTTAGGGTTTCGTTTGCCTTTGTGCAGGAAGCAAGACAGTCAGACAGCACCGAAACCTTTGTGTGTTGTAGGGCAAGTCGACAAAGCCAGGCACCGGAGTTATGCACATAGTTTTTGTTTGTCCTTTCTTATCCGGGTCTGGGTGCTTCAACCTGTGAAGTAGGTCTGTCTCAGAACTTTCGTGTAGGTGGCTCTTGAGCATGCTCGGACATTTGGCTTGGAACCCTTTCGCAATGCTGTCTCGAAATCAAACCTGTGGTTTCGGTTTGTGTTGGGAGCCTCACGCTGAGGGCCTGCTGGGCTTTAGCAGGACACCCCAACAGATGTTTCCTGGTTTGTGGTTTTGGATGCAGGGGGGTCGTGTTGCGGTTCAGTGAAGTTCAGTATGGTGATTCTCGAAGATGGTAGCGAGTTTGTGCAACGGCGTTCGTTTGGACAGTTCCGTTTCAGTTTTGGGACGAAGAGTCTCATCGAATGGAACTCAGCTCAGCCTATTCCATAACCGAAAGCTTGGCCGAACCTGCTCTCACCGACCTGCCTCATCTGAACTCCACTTCAACCCTATACATACACCGTGAAAGCGTCTTCTTCCCGATCCCAAAGCTAGCCTCATGCCAAGGTCCTGATCTTGGAGGTGCCGGTGTCATGTCGAACTTCCAACTTTGAATCCCTTTAGAGTTTAGAGATTTCATTCCAATGCCCCACGTCCCCTCAACCCAAATCCAGTACCCGTGGCTTGCATCTGCTCTGTAGAGCTTCCAATTACGTGGGGTATTCCCTCGACCTTATCTTCAACTCCAATTGGGCCGTAGACTGGAACCTCAGGTGCATGATATGATACCTTGCAAAGATGTTTCCTCAGAACTTTTCCGGCAGGTTTGTCCCGCGCGTCACCCAGATCCCTGCAACACATGATATGGATGCATAGGACGTGGTGCACGAACGGCTGTTATTGTCGCGGTTGAAGCCCATGGCACTGCAGCGTGGGCCCTGGTGCGATCAATGTGTTCCAGGTGTGTTTTATGGGATCAGTGTGTCGTGATTTCGTTGTGGGGCCCATGGCTTCGAGACCAGTGAGTGATATGTGGTTGTTCAGTGAGCTTCAGGTTTGAGAATCCAGAGTGTCTTGCAGTATGCTGTCTTGAATTATGTTTCTTGCTCAGACCCGACGTATATTGGGAGGCGACTTGGCATCGCCAGTCAAACCACAGTGGACATAAACTCCGGTACCTCTTCACTTTTGCCTTTGGAAGCCTGTTGCTGGAACCTCAAGACTCGACAGCCCGCCAACCCTGGACGCTACGCTACGAGATAACAGCTCTAGTAAGAGTAGCCATAGTGGCAAAGTCGGCAGAGCTGGAAGCACCTCTCACTCTCACTCTCACTCTCACTCTCAGACACGCACACACACAGACACACACACACACAGACAGATACACGCGCAGAGACACACAGACACACAGACACACAGACACACAGACATACAGACACAGACACAGACACAGACCGACAGACACAGACACACAGACACACAGACACACAGACACACACTCACACAGACACACACACACACAGACTCACACAGACACACACACACACACACACACACACTCACACAGACACACACACACACAGACACACACAGACACACACAGACACACACAGACACACACACACACAGACACACACACAGACACACACAGACACACACACACACACACACAGACACACACACACACACACACAGCACACACACAGACAAACACACACAGACACACACACAGAGACTCTCACGAAGTTTCTTAAGCAGAGCAGTAATGAGCACCGATTCTTGGCCACTTCGAGCCCAGACGATGCTCTGGTGCCTCCCTTCCGACAACAATCTGAACGAAAAATCCCCAAGACCTCGGTGGGAAAGCTCAAAGGCACGGATATCGCTGACATCACGGCCCGCCAACCCCGCTTTCGGGACCACTCTGTTGGTTGCACCAACTTGTGCAGCACATGGGCACCCTTGCCCAAAGGCGTCTTATCATAGTGCTGCTGATCGGAAACAAGGCAAGGTAAATGATTGGTACGTGGGGCTGGCTACATGCTCCCACGATTTGTCAGAGTACTTGGAGTCCCATTTGTCGTCTTTGCTCCATCGGTTCCACTGTTGTCTGTTGTCTCAGCCATTGCTGGATTCGCTGGTAGACCATGATGACCAGGAGGCCATGGCGAGATTAGTTGTCCAGGGGAGAACAGTTGCTTGATCAGACTGACGGCTGTTGTAAAACGAAAAAGAATCAGTCCTGTCTGCAACTAGGCGATCTGGCCTTACACTGAGATGTGATTACTCCGGAGAGTATTTGCACGGTCGAGACCAAGAGGTCTTGAATGGGCTTAAGCCGATCAGGGCTTGGACCGGTCAGGGTCCGTTGTTGTGACTGGGCCGATCAGTGCCAGGCAGTAGGCTACCCTACCGTAGACGACACGATCGACGAAAGCCGTCTAGAGCACACTCGTGCAATCCTCCCTCTGGACTGAGCATCTGCAGAATCAGTCATACCACACAGAGAGTTGGATTTTTAGAGGATTTAGGCTTTACCTCGGGCCTTACAGAAATCACATATGGGGTTTATGGCTTGGCCCCATTGCCATGCAAGAAACTCACACTGACATGTTGTGGCCACCAGCTGGATTCATTATCCCCAGGTGCACCACTGCAGGTACGTTTGCACTGCAAACACAGAAGCGTCTTCGTTGGCTGGAGACTTCTGTGTTGCACTCCAGCACCCTGCACGAACAATGCATATCAGCGAACCTTGGCAAACAGGTGTTCCACACACACACAGACATACGCACACACACACACACAGACACACACGCACACACACACACACAGACAGACACACACACACACACACACACACACACACACACAGACAGACACACACACACACCCACACCCACACCCACACCCACACACACCCACACGCACACGCACACGCACACGCACACGCACACGGACACCGAGACACGGAGACACAGAATGACACAGAATGACAACACAGAGACACGGAGACACAGAGACACAGAGACACAGAGACACAGAGACACAGAGACACAGACACAGACACAGAGACAGACACAGACACAGAGACACAGAGACACAGACACAGAGACAGACACAGACACAGACACAGACACAGCACACACACACACACACGCATGCACACGTAAATTACACAGACACACACTCGCATGCCATGCACACTGACGCTCACACGCACACTCATGCTTACATTCGCATTCACATGCAATCATACTGACGCACACGATCACTCACTCCCTCACTCACTCACTCACTGAATCCGAACTTCATGCCATAGTGCCGAAGCCCAGCCCAAATTATAAATTTTGCCGGTGCATCCTTTTCTCTACAACGAACCCTGACAAGCCTGGGCAGTTGAAAACCCCAAGCTAACGGCCTCAGCGTTTCCAGCCCTGCTAAGGGCCTGCGACTATACAGACCAAGACAGCCACTGACTCATAATGCTCATAATCACGTAGGCTCGGTTTGGGGTTGCTTGGTACCTTCCAGGCTCTGTGCAGCCATCATCTGCCTCGATCTGAAGACGCCATGGACAATGCTAGAGGCAATTTTGCAGACCCGCACGTCTCAAGTCTCAAATCCTATTGCAGTCGCCTGCCTGACTTCTTAAACACAAAACCCCAGAACCTTGAAGTCTAAACAGAAACCAAAGCCCGAAGCCTTTGTGGCTGTCTTGTTCGGCTTGTTGTTGTCTTCATTTTGATTATTCTGCATGTTGTTCTTGTGGCACTAAGCCTAGGTCCTAGGCTCTCTGAACCCAGTGCGAAACCCTGAACGCTTTGGGAGCAGACCCTCCACTGGAGTTGTCAAACGAATTTATGCGCGGTTTCCGGGTCAGGCGATTGTTGGGGACATGTGGTGATGCTTCCGGGTTTTTTGGATTTATGATCCCGTTCAAAGGATAGTGCCCTTGGACGCCTGTTAACGAAATACCGTCTAAACCCGAAAACGAGAATCCCCAAACTGTGGCGATAGTGGTCTGGCGGTCATTCCACTCTACGTAACATAGGAACTTACATAAAGAGCGTAAGGCCCCATCCCGATCCCTACACCCGAGATAGGGTATGCCAAAGCGATAGGTGGAATGAAGTTAATTAAGTACAGCAGAGTACGTCCTCAAGATTCTTTCAGATCGGTGCCGCTTTGTTTTCTCTCACCAAAGCCCAATAGCGAGATCCCGAGGCAGAATCCTAACAGTGTTGATCCCGAGTGTTAGGCACCAGACCTGAATTTTAAAGGGGGGGTTATTGTGGTGACTTATTGGCTTATTGGTAGTGGATCCTATTAAGCAACCCAGGAACCGTAGGCCTGAAGCTCGCAGTAAACCCTGAACGGCAAAGCCCGAGCGACGATTTGTGCTGTATCCTGAAAGCTTGGCCCAAAGCTTTCAGCCCAACGATCCATACTCCAACGAGCCTGTGCAAAACCCTGCGACCACAAAACCTGACTCTCTGAATCCATCCAGGAATCCTTGCAGGGCCTTAGCCATACAGAATCCCCAAGACTCTGAATCCCTAAAGCACCCCAAGGGGGCTATCTGCTTCTGCTGGAGGACCTCCGGAGTTGGTTGGAAGTTCTCAAGCGCGTGGTCGGAGAGCTGCAGGGGCCTCGTATCTCTTTTTTCGTGGGTTTAGGGTAGTTCTTTGTTTGGGTTTTCCTGTCTGTCACTCTGCTACGCTGCGGTGATGGCCATGGTTCATCCTCCAGTATGCTGGCCTTTCGCGGTTGCACTCGTGCCACGTGTTATTCATTGTCATGTCTGGCGTGCGTTCCTGTGGTCCGAAAGCATCGCACTACAACTTTGGTATGGGGTGCAGTCTTTCTGAAGATTTCCGTAGCAGAATATGCTCTCCTGGTTGTCTTATGAATCACACGAGCATGCCGGTCGCGCCTTGCACCGAGAGCTCCGCAATGAACCATAACAATTTTTTCACTCTGGACTCTGGAAGCCTTGAAGTGCGCTCAAACCACCAGCCTTGGAAAGCTCCCTGCGAGCGTAAAGTCCAAACCGCTCACATCTGAGCAGCTGCCAGCCTCATGAGTTCAGGGTGCATGGTAAAGGAATTGTGGTCTTTTTCGGTTTTGTTTTTTGGTGGGCTTTCCTTGCTGGTTTGATGCATTCTTTTGGCTTCTTGGTTTTTGCTGTCTTCTTGGCTTCCAAATTTTCCTTGTTAGCGTTAAAACTATTGGGCTTCCTGGCTTCTTCACCTTGGCTTGGCTTTCCGGCTTCGTGGCTTCTCGGATTCCCAGCTTCCTGCCTTCTGAGCTTCGTATTTTAGTCACATTCTAACTTCTGGGCTTTCCTTCTTGGCTTTCCAGCTTCTTGGCTTCTTGGATTCGCTGGCTTCTCGGCTTCCTGGCTTCTTGGCGTTGTCATACATGTATTCATGTCCTGCGTATCGCATATAGAAAAATTCTAAGAGGCTTTTGATGCATAGAAGCGAGTGCCGAATGATGTTCCGTCTCAAGATCTTTGCAGCCCGGGGTTTTAAGGGTTCATGAACCTGGGCCTGCTTCGGAACATCCTGGGCTTGCTTCAGGAAGGTTCCGATTCAAATTGGTGGGGCCTGGCGTGCCCTGGACATTGCAGAGGACCTGGCCTAGGAGGCCTTTTTGCGGCTTTTCTGCTGGGGGTTCTGGTCACCTTGGTGGCCTTTGCTTCTTGGTACAACTGCAAATTGGTGGTGGCCCAGGCTCCTGCTCCGGAGCCACCAGCCAGTCGTCCGAGGGCGACGGGAGCGAACAGGAGGCTCGCTGCCTACGCGCATGGACGGTGACCTGCATTTGGAAATAAGTGGTTATAGGATTTCGGTCAGTAAAGCCCCTCCCAAAGCAGCACCCCTCCCTGCATCTTCGGGCCAGTCTTTGGAATCTTCTGCCTCATCTTTCGAGGTTGTGGATTTCCCAGGCTCTACCGAGCCTTCACCTCCTTACTCTTCCTCGGCTGTCTTGCCAGCTCCTTACCCCTTGCAGGCCTCCGGGCCCCGTGCCCCCCTGGACTTGGGTGAGGCTCCTTCTGCTGTTGGGTCGCCTTCTGCACCTTGGCTTTCTCGTGCTTCCTCCCCCGTTTGGGTGCCAGAGTCCCCCTTGCCTGGCCCTCCGGGGCCCACGCCTTCCTCCCGGGCCGGCTCGCCTCCGGACCAGACCCCTGCTGCTCCGAAGCAGGCTGCCAGAACCGGTCCTCGATCCTTGCTTTCCTCACCTTTGCGTGTGCCAGAGTACCCCTTGCAGGGCTCTCCGGAGTCAAGGTCCCAGATCAAGGCCTCCTTTCCGTCGCTGACTGTTGAGCTCCGGGACACGTGCCGGAACCTTCACGGAGGCTCCCTCGATTGGCGGTTGAGGGCCTTGAGGGCTTGGGAAGCTGGCTGCTGGGCCAGGGCCGTCTTGGATCAGCGGGTCTCTACCCCGAATAGCCTTGGGTCCGTCGGTCTCCCCAACAGATTGTATTGCATACTCTCCGCAGAGGGTCTTGATAGACCGTGTGTGGTAAGGACTTTCGCAGCCTACAAGTCCGTTGTGGGTGAACTGCGCCCGGGCGGCTCTGTGTCGCACGGCTTCCCCTCCGAGGCTGAGGCCAGGCTCTACTTTGCAGGTGCGCAGCTTGACTTCCCAGCTGCGTGATGGAGTTCAGTGATCTCCCCTCTGTGGAGGCAGGTGGTGTCACCCTGCTGGAGTTTCAATGGCCTTTCCCGGCCGCTCCGGATGCCGACGGTGAGCCGCTGACATGCATATCTTATGTGGTTATGAAGCGCCCTGCCGGGTTTATCCTCTGCCTGCCTTTGGGATACTTGTCGGAGGGGGAAACGCTTGCAGGGCAGTCCAACGAGGAGGCGGCAGGTATTGGGCCCTCTCTCGAGCTGATGGCCCCGGCTGTCCGTCTCAGCGGCCAAGGAGAGTGGCGTGTGGCCGAGTCTGGGGAGCTTGTGGCCGCTTTGGTGATAGACCTGCCCGCGTCCGTTGTGGGGGCGCTCTCCGTGCCCGAGCTGACAGCCTTTGGAGGTGTTCCCTTCATGCAGGAGGATCCGGGCCTCTTCCCCCTTGCCTCGGACGTTCTACGCCAAACTCAGGAGTGGGCGGCCGAAGCGCTAGGCGACCTGAGGTCTGGCTACCAAACGGCGGTCGAGGATCCAGCACCGCCAAACCCCAAGCCCAAGCGGCACACCGTGGCCTCCCTTGCCCAAGAGCAGGCGAATCTACAGGAGTTGGTTCGGGGGCTGGCTTCGCAGCTCTCCTCCTTGCTTCCAGCAGCAGCGGGCGGCAACTCCCTGGCTCAGGGCCCCGCTGTTGTGCCGCCGGCAGGCTCCCAAGACTCCGTCGCCTATGGTCGATCACGAGGCAGCCCTGGCCGCTACCATTGCTGGAGGCGACGCCGAGCCCACCCTCGCGTCTGCAGTGCTGGCCCAATCTCAGGCCCTGGTCAGCCTCGTCTCCCAGCTTGCTCAGAACTCTTCGGATCCTTTGCTGGATGCCCCCTCGGCCACTTCGGTCAGAGGAGCGGCCGGTCGACAGCGGTTGCAACAGGAGCTTCAGGCCTCGCCGGGGGCTTTTCGAGGAGGATCCGCCAGAACGCTTGCCTTCGGATGGACCCTTCAGGCATGGTGGCTCCCGATTCACCCACCATGATCAGGTATCTGGAAAGGTACGGTGCCTTTTCGAAGCAGCGGAATCTGGCCCTGTTGGCGTGGATGACGGCGACGGCTAAATGGTCCTGACCAGGCAAACCTCGACGGAGGAGACTTTACCTTTGCGTGGGTGCTAGGCCTCCAGCCCGACTTGCCGGCCAGTGTTTTCCAAGACGTGTCTGGGTCAGCCGGCCCGGCTGCCAGGGCATTCTCTCCGCTGGCGGAACAGAAGTGGGTCACGACAGGCCTCTCCTACATGAAAGAAGTGGAGGCCATCACGACCCGGAGGGCCGAGCTGCAGCCGCCGCGCAAGCACCCTCAGCCACCGCATGTGCTGCCGGAGGTCCCAAATCCCCCCGAAGGCCGACCAAGAAGCTTTGACCAAGAAGCAGGCGCGTGCGGCAGCCTGGGCCGCAAAGCGCGTGGCTGCTGACACGCCCTCGCCCGTGCATGCCGACCACCCGGTTGATGACTCGCCTTTCCTGCCGGGCCGCGAATTCAACTTTTGCCTTTGGTCTTCTTCTTTGGTCAGACTGGTCCTGAAAAGTGGGACCGCCTTCGGCCATTTTCTGAGTACCACACTGCCCCTGTGCCGCGATCCCAATTTGGAGGTCGCTACCGCCTTGTTCCCGCTTCCGCTGCCGGCCGACGGCCTGTTCTTGAAGCGGTCCCGCAAGCGCTCCCAGAAGCGCAGGCTGCCCTACCTGGTTCGGGTTGCCCACCACGTGCTGGTGATGTCTCTGAGTTTCCTCCACTCCGGGGGGAAGCACATACCGCCAGCATGCTTGCGGAGGCCTCCCTCAGAGTTGCAAGCCTCAGCTTTGCACCGTCTGATGGAGCTTGTGAAGGCGTGTGCCCGCTTGGGAGGTTCCACTCTCACGTCGGGCCGTCGAGGCATCCAGCTTGCTGCCCGCCATGCTGAAGTGCTTCACTTCTTGAGGGCCGCGGGCCTGGATGAGAACTGCTACTTTGGGAAAGTAGGGCGCGCTGCCTCTGTGCCCGAGTTTGGGGCCCCGCTTGTGCCTCACCTTCCTGGTGGCCCTGAGGAGCTGGCTCCCTACAGGGATTTAGATTCAGGCCGCATTGCGCTGTCGGGCACTGGCTCCTGGCCTCTCGAGGAGCACCTGGGCCCCGACCTAGTTTCGAGCACGAGTCTAGGAACCAGACCCTTGGGCTTTTTAGGAAGTGGGATTCCTTAGGGCTTTTAGGCATCTTGCAGGGCCCATTGCATACCACCGACCTGGTGCGCATCTTCGGGGCCTACAAAGACCCTGGAAGGGACAGACAGATCGACAACCACCGAAATGTGAATAACAAGGAAGCCCGGATTGTGGGAGGTCCGTCCTCCCGGCTTCCAGCCGGCAGCCTTCTCACTCGGCTTTCGTGCCCCCTTCCGTCGTGTGCGCTCTTTGGGTCCTGTGTCGACCGCCAGGATTTTTACCATCAGGCAAAGGTCAGTGAGAGCAGGGGCCGCTCGAATGCCATTGGGCCGGTCTTCTACGGGACTCACGCATATGCTGCTTTCTTGGCTAAGGCCGATGACGCCCTCCGTTCACACGCTGCTGTCTGCTCCGTTTTCCGGCCGGCTTCCGTTCTTGCGTCTGCTGACCTCCCGGTGCACGGCACCTTCCTGAGTTTGCTGCAAGGCGACCACGCCGGCGTGGAATTTGCCTGTGCGGGGCATGAGGGTCTTCTTCGATCTTGTGGCGTCATCATAGATGACCTCTTCTGCATTTCCTGTGAAAGGAGCCCTGGCCCTGAGAGCCCTGCTGCCACCCGCACCTCTGAGAGCGAGCGCCTGTTGAGGGCTGCAAAGGAGGCCTACGAGCGTGAAGGAGTGCCCGGCTCCGACCACAAGGATCAATTCAGCCAGAGGGTCTTTGTCGTTGCAGGTGCCCAGGTTGACAGCTCTCCCACGACAAATGCTGCCGGGATGACTTTGGTTGGCCTGCCTGCTGCCCGTCGCCTTGCCCTCTCCCAGGCCTCGCTTATTATAGCCTCTGGCCGCTGGATTTCGGAGGAGCTTGCTTCGATCCTTGCTGGTTCCTGGGTCACTGCTCTCCTCTACCGTAGGGCGCTGATGGCTGCTATCGGGCCCTTGTTTGCTCTTGGCACGAAGGAGGCCTGCCCTGATGCTTCCCGGCTCCGGCCCCTTCCTTCTGCAGCTCGCCAGGACCTCGTCCTGCTTGCGGCCCTCGTGCCGGCTATGGTCTCGAATGTGTCTGCTGAGTTCTCGGCCGAGGTCTCTTGCTCGGATGCTTCCTCCTCTCGTGGGGCCGTGTGTGCCGCTGCCATCCGTCCATCTGTTGCTGCGCACCTTTGGCAGACAGCTGACCAGAGGGGCTGGTATACCCGCCTCGGTGTGGAGGTCTCTGAAGAGCCCCCCTCCTTTGAGGACAGCCCGGGCATGGAGAGGCCGCCTGCAGGTATGACTTTATCGAGGTCAGGTGTGGTGGGCCGTGGCTCTCTGACTTCTTGAGTGCTAGCTGCTCCGTCGGTCCCGTTGTGGATTTCCGGGCCTCCCCTCACTTTTCCCTTCTCGAGCCTCGCTGCTTGGAGTGGCTCCTCTTCATGCTACAGGACGACAGGCTGAGGTCTGTTCTGTTGGTGCCTCCTGTTGGCTCCTTCTCCCCGGCCTTCTTGCCTCGCGTCCGCGCCTGGGATCCGCCTCGTGTCAGGGTCCTTTCAGGACGCACTCGGCTTGAGGATGCCCTTCTCCGTGCGGCTCTCTGTGTGCTTCTCGTGGCTACCAGGTGCAACGCCGTTGCTATCGTCCTCCACCCTTTGCAGAGCTTTGCTCGTGGCACTCCTGAGTGGAGGAACCTTTGCACGCGCAGGGGAGCTTTCGAGGCTACTTTGCCTGGCTGTGATGCTTTTTCCACGGCCCCTCAGCCTGCTGTTGCTTTGGTTTCGGCGGCTGGGCGTCCTGAACTCGCTTGTGCTCTGCCTTCTCTTCCAGTTCGTCCGGCCACCTCCTCTGCCGGCCCTTTGGCTGTTGCCTTGCGGGCCACCTTGTGCTGCCGGCCCACTGAAGCCGAGCCCAGAACCGGTCTAGAGAGCCTGCTCTTCAACGACGTTATGCTTACGTCGCCTTGGCATGTCACTCGCTCCTGGGCTTGGCGGGATAAGCCTCATATCAATGTGCTTGAGGCTCGCTCCTTTCTTTGTGCTCTCCGTGACAGGGCAGCTGGCGGCCGGGATTGCCGTTTCGTGCATGGCCTGGACTCTTATGTTTCCTTGGGCGCCCTTACCAAAGGGAGAACTTCCTCCATCCGTCTCCTGCCCCTGGTCAAACAATCCGCTGCGATCCAGGCTGCCTTTGGCCTTTATCCCGGCCTGCACTTCTGCCCCACCAGGTTGAACACTTCCGATGATCCGGCTAGGAGCGTTGCTCTCCGTTCTAGTTGCCCGGCCTCCCTTTCCTCAGGCCTCTCAGACTCCTCCTTGTATGAGCTCAGCTGCCTCCTTGGACTTTCCAGGCCTTCTGCTGGTTGGCTTCGCCTTGCCCTCCTCTACTCACGCTTTCGTGCCAGGGGTTGCTGCGGTTCCCTAATTAGGTCCCTCACCCTTAAGCATAGGCGCGTGTTTCCAGCTCCCGGTCTTAAGGAGCCAAGCGGCCCCGAGCCCGAACTGCTGCGTACGCTTGGCTACCCTGGAGAAGGACCGGCTGCCCCTCCTGGTGCTGCCGCTGGAAGGCTTTTGCTTGGCCCTCGCGACAAGAGGGACATAGTCCGTGCCAAAGCAAGGCTCGGCACACAACTGGGTGAAGGCCGGCCGGTCCTTGATCGGACCACAAAGAACCTTACAAGCTTTTGGTGTCTGGCTGTCCGAGTTTGGGCTCACTTTGGACGGGCTACTGTCGGCAAAACCCCTCGACCCTGAGGTCGTTTCGTCGTGGCTGGTGAGTTATGGGAGACAACTTTTCGAGGCCGGTCGGCCCTACTGGCACTACTCCGAGACGATCAATGGTATAGCCTCTCTTCGGCCGACTCTGCGGCGTACCTTGCAAGGAGCCTGGGACCTTGCTTTCAGTTGGATGGCAAAGGAACCGAGCACGCATCACGTTGCAATGCCCCCTGTGATCTTGCTGGCCATGTTGTCGGTTTGTATTTTCTGGGGCTGGCTTCGCGAAGCAGGTATTTTTGGTCTCAGCTGGGGGAGCTTGCTAAGGATTGGCGAGGCTACTTCGGCTAGGAGGAGCGATCTTATCCTGCCGTCCGACGTGCTTTTCCTGCAGGCTTTTGCCCGGCCCTTATTCGGATCGAGGAGCCAAAGACCCGCATGAGGATGGCAAGGCACCAGAGCGCAAAGCTTGAGCAAAGCGACCTGGTTGCCTTGGCCCACCTGGCCTTTAAAGAAATTTCTTGGCATTCGGGGGTTCCAAAGTGATTCGGGGGTTCTGCCCCCGAGAGGCTCGCCCAAGCTCCCATGTACAGAATGTAAACCCTTGTACAGCAAAATATTGATTGATTGCATGTCAATGTACAGGCACCCGTCCTTGCGTTGCGTATCAAAACAAAAAACCTTAAGACCCTAATATATACCTTAAGACCCTAGAAGCAGCGACAGCAATGAGTTCCGCTTTTTTCTTCGTCTTTCTACACTTCGTCCTGCACTTCCCAGATTATTTCAGAGACCGATTCTCAGCGCTGCGGCAGCAGCGTCCAGGCTCAGAAGATTCCGAAGAAGATTCCGATACCAATCGAGAGAGCAGAGGGCCAACCCGCAACATGTAACCAGAAAACAATCGCTGGCACAACTTCGGCATCTGGTGCCGTTGCCTGGATTGTCGATTAGTGCCAGCTTGAAGACCTGGAGAACTCAACCCATATGTTCTGATAATTCTCTGAGGGTCTTAGGGAGCACTTTGCTAAAAGTGCATATGTGGCTCGGTGTAGTGCGGTGTGTGACGACATGCCGCTGCCTGCGGTTGCTGGTTTGCACGCTCCTCAGGTTTTTTGATGGTTGTTGTTGGTGCTGTTGCTTCCGCAGTGATTACTTCCGCAGTCAGTCCAGGTCTGATGATGACGACAGCATGGCATCCCTCGACAGTAAGACCTCGAAGGTGATAGGGTAGTGGTGTTATATTGCATCCCCTGCCCCAGCTCACCTGCGCAGGCGGCTGGAAGCATGGTCATGAAGGAGAAGGAGGCAAAGGGACGTTGCCGCTCGAGGGATGAAGTTTTGCTAAAATCGTCCGTCAGGCTTCAGCTCCAAACATCCGTGGAAAGAGGGAGGCATTGGCTCGTGCTACGAAAGTTTGATAGTATGTATGGTCGCTTATTTCTGGCGAGGCCTCAAATTCCAGTGGCAGCTCCAAAGTGAAGGCCTTGGTTCCCAGCAAGGACTAAATAGCAATTTTCTGGTATGATTGTCACTGTCCCGAGGTCCCAAATCCCAGCAACAGCGTGAACAACAAGGTTCTGGCACACGTGCTGAGTTTGTACAGCAAATTACCCTCATCCTTAACAATGTGTCGCGAGGCCGGACCACGAAGTGGCACGTCGAAGGCAAGTTCGGTTCTCATTCTTCGGCAGCGAGTGTGCAGTCAGACCTGATTGAAGGCCATGAAGAGCAAGGTTAATAAGTTGGTCCGGACCTGTCACGTGAAGCAGGTGTGGCGAGAGTGTTCTGCGATTCGGATTCCACAAGTTTGTCTTTCTAGTGACTTCTAGTGAGGACCGGATGTCGTTGCGCCCTGTCGCAAAAGCCGTGCGCCTCGCACAGCTGCAGAAGGTGTGCTGGGCGTTCATAATATGTGTGGAACTTTCGGCCGTCGCCGTCGGCAGGTGACCTTGCCACGCTTCGGGTGGATGGAGGGCAACCAGGTCAGGGCCATCAAGGCCCCCGCCCGTCCACTGCCCTGGGATTTGTCGTTGGTTGAGCTCAAAGGTGCGGTTGCCCTCAGCAGAGCACCTGTCTTTGAAGGTTGTGGGCACCCAAGACTGCTGCAGAGTCTGACTTAATTATCATATTTTGACAGCTTTTGTGCACTCTCAGGTGCACCGCCAGAGGACTGGCATCAAGAAGAACGGCGCCAGCCTCTTTAGTGGCTCCCATGTCTTCAAGCGGTGGAGCTGCATCAGTGCCCAGCTCAGACTTGACCATTCAGTTTTTTAGGTCCTTTAAGTCCTGATAGCTCGGGCAGGATGCTTCAATGCCACTACGAGAGTGGCTTTACAAGGCTTGTCGACCAGGGGCGTGAAGGCCAAAGACCCAGAGTAGATTCAATGCATCAGTCTCAGTGTGAACACGATAATCTAATACGCCCTGCCTCAAGGACCTGGCCAACCAGATTGCATACTCCGTGCAGTATCGCCGGGAGGGCGGTGTGCCCAAGAAGTTTCTGGCCATTCGAGCGGCCGAATGGTTCTCAGGTAGGGACCTTAAAGCCTTAAAGACAGATTTCGTGGTCGTGCGATGTATTTGAAGGACTGCCCTTGGGCTGGACTTCCAGCTCTGTCGGGGCCGTCGTGGCCCAGAATATGAGGGCAGTCGTGCCTCAACCCTTGGACGAGGTGGTCAACCATTAAATTAAATAATTTGTCAGTGAGTCAACAGCATGTGATGTCAGGCCCGGGCTCCAATGGATGCGATCTCCTTGTTCAGCGGCGTGGCCGGACTTGAGCTTGGTGTGCACCAGCCAGGGCCCTGTCATCCCACATCGTTCGAAAGTTGGTGCCTCTATTTGATGGTTGCGTGGACTTGATGGATATTAGCGTGTGGCTCAACGGGGTGTGCAGCACAACGTGGAGTCAGTCAGGTAGTAGACTACATGACATTCTGGCAAATAGTCTGCTCAGTCGAAAGCCAGGGTTAAGTTAGCGGCTGATAGACTTTCACTTTAGCTGTAAAATTTAATTAATCTAGTTCAGTATGCTTTGGTTGTTTGCTGGGTTCTGATGGAGACTCAGACTCCATCCTGGGTTAGCATCAGCACCGTTGGCGTCAATCAAGTGAAGCCAGGGACTGAGCATGCGTAGTGTGCGGAACAGTGGTGGCATCTTCAGCTTTTGTTTTTGTTTCGCTGAGGGTCCTGGCCGGAAGTCCTGTGTGGTGTCGCTGGAAGGGAGCCGTGTATCTTGTCGGACACCTATTCAATATTTGTATGAAGACTTGACTCTGAACTTATGTCATTGTGTGCCAAGTCTGTATTGTGGACAGGTGGGTTTGGTGTGGCAAATCAAAGATGTGGATGCTGTCCTCAGAGGCAAATGTACAAGAGGCCGTGCGGCATGACCTGTCGCTGTGTTAGTCTGATGGGTTGAATTGACATTGAATTGATTCGCATGAAACGGCAGGCCGCTCTGAAAAAGCGTTCTACGGCGTGCCCTGCAGCATCAACTGTTGGATCTGATTCTGTAATGCCAGCCGCGAAATGTCAGCGGCGAAGCTGAGCCGGTGTTCCGGAGTGAGAGAACAACAGTGCTGCGTGGAGTGACAATAAAATCTGAAGCTGGTGCTAGCTTGTCGTGTGTCAGCAACGTTTTCGCAGGAGTATCCCGGGATTTGTGTTTCCCTATTGAGGTGGTTTCGGCCAATCGAATTTGTGGGGGCCTTTGTGATATCTTTCAGGCTGACTTTGCTTATTACACAGTGTCACTGTCACTCCTAGGTGGAGGCAGACGAAGCCTGCCGAGCTGTCCTGCGAGCTCGCATGCAGGAAGGCTGGTTACCGAGCTGCAACATCATCGAAGACATCATTGGCTACACTCCCAGTGGTCGAGCTGCCTCTGCACAAGTGCTGCTGCGCGGGTTCCCTTGCCAAGTTGGTTCCTCAGCGTGGTTGTAGAAAGGCCGCCAGCTCTTAAAGTTAAAGCCCTGTCTCGAGTTAAACAATCAATCAGGGCGTGAGCCAAGCGGGAGACCAATTGGGCTTGAATGATGAGCGGAGCGGGCTCATCAAGGAGGCCTTCAGAGTGTATGACACTCTGAAGAGTGGGAATCTGGGGTTCCAATATTGGAAGTTTGCTTTGTGCTCCTGTTTTGACTTACACGTGGCTTCTCGTGTCTGTGCCTGCCTCAGGAAGATGATTCTCATCGAAAATGTGGGGGCATTGTTACACCAGACCCCGACGTGCCGAAAGCTTATGAGCTTTATCTTACAGGCCCGTGGAGCCGTGATCATAGTTTGTTATCATGCACCACTGGACTATGACACAATTTGTTCTTCAGGCTTGCAAGACAAGGGGTTTGACGGTGCTGTGGAGCTCGATTGTCCTTGCCAATGTGGGCTTGAGTGTGGCCACCTCAGAACCGAATTATTTGTGTCAGCACTGAGGCTTGCTTGGCAGACTGCCAAGCAAGACTTAACTTCGCTTATTATCATTGAACAGGCCACCCGTCGGCGAGTGTTCATCCTCGCCACGAAGATGGATGCTCGCGAGTGTGTCAAGGCGGCGGATGATTTGTTTCCTGACGTTGGGCTTTATATGCTGAAGAGCAGTATTTCACCATCATTCTTAAAAACTTATTATTGTTACAACTATTATTAGTGATAGTGCTCCCAGCTATCATGTCAGGGATGATACTTTTACCTTCTTGCTATCACGCGGAAGATCTGTAAATTGAAAGTCCTGTTCTTCTTATTATGACGGCTATACCAAAAATTGACTAGTGTACTGCTATTATTATGATACTACTCTTCATCACTGCTCTAGCCTTCTGTTGCAGGCTGGACCATCGATGGACGAGCTCTTCAAGAAGCCCTGGAACCACATGAATGCAATGCCGATGGATCAGTGGCTTACTGATGAGGAGCAGGACAGCGCGAGGCTGCGTATGGTAGGAAATGTGGTTGTGCCAGCACAAGCCTTTGCAGCCATGTGTGTCTTTCACCACATGTTGCAGCTGCATATGAATGCTGAGTGAACGAGACAGTATTTCAGCTTGATCCCTGGAACTCGGAGTTGATGTGCTGGGCTGCAAAAGGGCAGGCTTCTGCCAAGTTGCAGGCGTTATTCGTGAGAGCCTCGTGTCAGTGTGTCATGGTTGCTCAGGAAGCTGCTCGTTTGTTAAGCAAAGCATAATAAACTTGCATGATGGAGACACAGATGACAGTGAGTTCATTGGTCACAAAGCTACATATACTTTTTCATACATGATGTCCTACTTTTGTTATCCACTCAAATCACTCATTGTCATCATAATACCCCATTGCACAAAATCGGGCTATGAATCGCCCTTCCCGTGATGTTAGAGTTTCCACCCCGATGCCTGCTCTACCAAATGTCGAAGCTCTGAGTGATGAGTCCAATGCTGGGGCCGTGGCCTCAACAGTGGCGGTTCTGTGTGTGTGTGTGTGTGCCTGTATCTCAATGAGCCGGGCTCCAGTCCTTAGGTGGCAAAGAAGCGGAAACGGAAACCGAAGCCCACCCTTCAACAGAAGCAAGATGCCGTTGGCAAGTTTTACGATGATGCTGTTCTTTCAAGACTGTGTTCCCGGAAGTGTGCTGGGAAATGCCAACGCCGCTGTCTTGCCAAATTTGCAAACTTTGAGAACAAGAAGCAGCTCAAGTTGATTCGAAAAGAGTGGGGGCAGAGCTTCACAAGCTCGATCAGGATTCGATTGTGCCCTGCCTTGCTGGCTCATGAGTTTTTGTTTGTGTCTGCTGTGTTGCTGTGAATTACTAGTATATAATATTTGATCCGAGGCATTCCAACAGCTGCGGCAGATGTACCATGCAAGAGATGATGGCCAGCAGGCCGTGTCATTGAAATTCGCTTCTGTGCCGGTGTGTGCCAGCGCATGGATGAGGTTGTACGGCATGGGCCCCTCGGAGCAGTGCCCTAGTAAGCTGTAGGTCACGTGCAGCAGCCCAGAAGAAGCAGCCCCATATTTCGCACCATCTCCCGATGCAAGGCAAAGGCCGCTTTCAGCGATTGTCCAGAGCAGCGAAGGAGGGCAAGCATGCGCCGCCGGTAGATCTGAGGTTTATCTGCAGGCCTTTTAGAGAGCCCAAGGACGATTCTGGTGTGAGGTCAGAGATTGTGAGCTTTCTTGAAGGCATGTACCAGAGTGTGGCAGAGACGCTGCCAGACGTGAGGGATGATCCCATGGAGGAATGTGAAGTTGAAGGCCAAGTCAAGGTCATGATTTCTGCCAAGAATGAGACAGAGGACAATTATGCCGCAGCTGTGAACAGTGAGATCAAGCCTTTGAGTTCGAAAACCAAGACAAACAGACCGAGGAAATTCCGAAAGTCGGTACAAGTTGTCCGTGCCGAGAAGGAGATTCGGTACTTACCCCCAGGCAACATGAAAGATTACTGGATGCAACTTAATGCAGCTCGAGCGGAGACTGCAAAGCCCATTTCATTTCCGCAATTTTGGCGGGCTTCTAGGATTAAAATCAGAGAGTTTGAACTTGCGTGTTGAGTCATGATCCGTCATAATCATAATATCACACACGACTGCCACCCGGTGTTTGAATTTGCATTTATACAGAACGTAGGTCCTGCTTTCCAAGCCAAGGTTTGGTGCGGCGAGTTCTCCCATCTGAAGTTCCGCCAGCAGAGCAATCACGCTCAGTGTTCGGAGTGCATCCGGCACAAGTTGCTGATAAAGGATTTCTCGCATCATCTTCTTGCCCGGAAGGAGCAAATTCGCCTTTACACAGAGCATCTGAAATCGCAGTATTTTGATCGTGTCACATACTGGAATTTGCGTGGAATCAGCAGGTTGAGAAACGGGGGGCACATCAGTTGCATCATTGATTCAATGGACCAGTCCAAGACCAACCTGCCAAGATCCGACCTGTGTCGCGCGAAGGACCTCAGCACGCTGATCAGGCCGAAGTGCCACCTGACGACTGTAATAGTCCATGGGTATTTTGTGCTGATGAGCCTATCAAACCACGATATGCCCAAGAACTCCTCGGTGATGGTAGAGATCATGGCCAACGTGCTATCCCGCCTTCAGCAGATGCGAGTCTGCTTAGCAGACGTGCATCTGCACGTCCAATCGGACAACACCGTACGTGAGATGAAAAACAACCCATTCCTCAAGTTTTTGAGCAGCATGACGGGGCAAGGCTACTGAGCAGGGTTGAAATTAAAGTGCGTCGTGACATGTTTCCTGACTCTTTGAGACATTGTGCCTTCTGCCGTGGAAGGAGTGATCAGGGAGGCATCCCTACAGAACCTGAGATCCGGTCACTCGCATGAAGACGTGGATCAACTGTTTGGAAGTTGCGCTGCGTTTCTATCATCTCGAGGGCGGCGTGCAGAGACGCCCCAAGACCTCCAGGAGTTGCTGCAGACCTTTTTGCAGGACCTCCCGCGACCATACGAAAAGGACAGATATGTAGTGATGTTGGACCAAGCTCGCGATTGGTGCCTTTGCAGCAATTCTCTTGAGGTCTGTTCTTGGGTGCTGTTCAGCTGACCTTTGCCTGCTATGCACTCAGATGCACTGAGGAAGGGCTTTCTGTCTGAGGGAGTGCCTGTGATGATTCAAGGGCTGCAAGGCCCAGGTGCCCCGCACGTCTGGCAGCTGAGCAGGAGGGAGTCTCTCAGTTTAGCTCCCAGCTTCTGAGTTTTTGCTGTAAGTGGCTGCGGTGTTTCAGACATGTTTGTGAAGGCGTGGTTTTAGTTCTTGCGTTCTGGTATGAGGTCCGGATGACTTGAAGCTGGTCGATGAGCGGTACTGGCGACATGTTGAAGCCATGCCACAAGACGTCATTCTGAGGTGACAGTGGGCTGCCTGTTACTGTCACTGTTACTGTTGCAACCTTGTTAACAGTGTGTGCACTGTGGCCGTCGCATTGCTTGTCAACTGTCATGAGCGCTCATGTCAGGTGCAAGCAGTACATGGCAGACAAATACTACACCACAGTCTTGAATTACTTGCCACGGCGCGTCGCTTTGGTGCGACTGCCTCGCGGGCTTCCTGCCGGCTTCTCTTCTGACAGACAAGCTGTTAGGATGATCACTTTGTGCCGTGTGTCCAACATGTCTTAACATTTGTGTTGAGTAGTTAGCTGTGCTGCTGGTTGCGAGGTCTCGTGGAGCGGAACCCCATTCCTCAGGATTACAAAGATCACATACGCAAGTTTCTGGGAGTTCTGAGAGGATATGGCTTGAGTCGTGCAGCTGACTTCTTGGCAGCATTCATAGAGGAAAGGTTAGAGTTGGCACCCCTGCTGGACGTAAGTGCGATGCTTGTCTGATATTAAGCAGTCTTGCAACCAACCATAAATTCTCATTCTTAGAAACCAACAAAGAAAGCCCGAAACGTACATATCAAAGCTCTGGCTTTCGAAATCTCATTCATAGGATCCATAGAAACTTTAAACCCAAAAAGCCCAAAACGTAGATCTCAAAGCCTGGCTTTCGAACTCTCATTCTTGCGACCAACAAAAAAAGCTCAAAACATACATCTCAAAGCCCTGGCTTTCGAACTTTCATTGTTGCGACCAACAAAAAAGCTCAAAACGTACATCTCAAAGCCCTGGCTTTCGAACTGGCAACCAACACAAAACGTACATCTCAGAGCCGTGGCTTTCGAACTCTCATCTTTTACAACCAGCAATTGTAGAAAGCTCCAAACGTACATCTTTAAGCCCTGGCCTTGGAACTTTCATTCTTGCAACCAACAGAGAGCTAATAAATCCTTAAGCTAAATGATAATAATTTATTTTATATGACATCGTGGTGCTCTTGTTGGCGAGTCACATGTGGGCCACATATCAAGGTGTATGTTGGTCAGTGGACCCCGCGGTGTCAATCGGGATTCGCCTGCAAACCAGTCCTTTGAGCCTTCAGAAAATCAGATCCGGTGCCTTTGATACAAGACAGCTAGATATGCCTTGGCAGCAGTTGTTTGCTGTAAGAAGTTGTTACGATACTTGCGAGGGTCGTTGCTGACCCAAGGCTGGCTCGTGGGCCTGGGGAGGCCAAGGAGGGCCGACACTACGTGGAGCGTGCGAAGAGACGAATGATTCTGGAGTCGGCTGCGTCTGCATGGGCCAGAGGAGTTCCGTGGGCTGAGGCCCTGAAGATTTCTGATTTGGCCATTTCCCGAGCCAAAGCAGCAGCCAAGCCGTTGCCAAAAGGCAAAGCCCGGCCCTTGCCAAAAGGCAAGGCCCGAGCAAAGGCTGCAGCAAAGTCAGCTGCCGCTAGGTGATGCTCTTGTTGCTGAATCTGAAGGCACAAATATTGTCGAATACTGTTAGGCATACATGTCAGTCAGTGAGTTGCCTGTGTGTTTGTTGGGAGAAACAAATATTTCAGCTCTCTTGAAAGTCTTGTTTCTTGCATTGCCCAGCGCTTGAAGCAGTCTGCGAACTTGGAGCTTACGGTCGACCGTGCAAAAAATCGCTTGTGACAGCTTGAAACTTTTTTGCATTCCTGCAAAACACAGCAACTGTCCATGTTTTTTCAAGGCCACAGAACTGGAAATTCACCCCAAAACGAGATTCAGACCTTTCTTGCAGTAAATTCAAAAAAATTGGGGTGCGGCATGGACATTAACGGGCCCGTCCCGGTGATGGTGGTGAAAAAAAATATTTCCGGCCCGGTTGGATTCGACACTTGGCACTCTCTGGCCCAACAGCACCGGAAGTGTCCAATGCCAGGTCGCATTGGTCACTAACTCTCACTTGAACTCGAGTCTGGTATGTGCCTGCACATCACAAAACCACAGCATTCCAAACCTAACCCAGCTGGAAGTACTTCCAGCCCCGCTGCCTGGGTCCCGAGTTAGTGTCGAATCCGGGGTGGTGGGTGCTTCCGAGTTTTGGGAGGTCATTGCTATGATTGGATAGCAGGCTACTGGTTGCCAGTTACACTTTGAAGATTCACATTGAGGGTCTTGATTGACAATCAAGTGATCATTCCCCAGTGCTCGTAATTGTGCAAGCCGGTGCTGCTGAATCCTGAATAAGAACAGTAACTTAGTAACTTTAACTTAGTAATAATGGGAAGTATGTAGTATGCTTGTCATTTGTTGGGCTGGCTGCTTCGTTGACACCAATATCCTTGTAACCAAAGCTTAGCAGCCTTAAACTATTATTACTGACTATTATTATATTGGAGCCCCCTCAAACCCCCAAAACCCATTTCATTCAGTGAGTGTTGTATTTGACCCTCGAGAGGCCCCTCGCATCCGACAGTCAGTGAAGCTGCATTCAATCTCAGTCAGTGCAAGTTGGCTGCTTGACTTGTGATCGATGTTGCATTGTGGGCCTGCCTGTGAGGAATTCATACACTGACACAGATTTTCCTTTCAAGGGCTGAGCTGTGTGATTGGCGGCATGGCACTCGCTCAGCTGCCACGAAAGCGGCGGTCCGGTGGGGGTGCAGGCTCAGCAAAGGCCAAGGCGAAGTCGGGTCCGCAGGAGGATGCTGCGGAACATATGACCGAGATGATGTGCTGGCTTCTTGACTTTAGCAAGGTCTCCATCCCCCAATGATAATTATATGGCGAATCCACCCCACTTGCAATTGTCTCTGTGAGGCTTCGCGAGAAGGTGCTGCCAGCTGGTGGGCCTTCACGATACCTTCAAAAGGTCTACAACACCAAGGCGAGTGCACATTTCTGGTTTAAGATCCAACACAGTCAGCAGTGATACCATTCTGCATTGAAGGCCGCTATGAAGGACTTTGCTGAGTGGCTGGAGACAACCTTCCCTCCTGATCCAAGGCCGCTATCAAAGTCTGTCTGTCAGGGCAACTCGTGGCTCGCAGAAACACGTCTCACGCCCTGCCCTGGAGGTTCCAGTACGCCATGGCGTTGGATCAACCTGGTGCCGTTTCTCTCAGGCCGTGGCATCTGGGATTCCGCTCGGATTTTGGATTGCCTGGGCTGCATGAACCCGAAGAAGTCGAACGCCTCTTCGAGCTTATTATCAGCGAAACGTGCATTGGCCTTGATTCAAGCACACTCATGTTCTCAACGTGCCATGCCCACCATAGTGTATACTGTATATACGTCACAGCCGAGGTTTAGAACAGATTCGGACTTGCCAGGCGTCGAAAAAATTGCGGTTACTTGGCCTGCTGCAGCTTTCCTTGACGGGCCGTATAAGCCCTTGCCTACGCTTGATGCTCACCGTGCCCCAGCTTTAAATTTGGAGCCAGTAAGAACAGATGGTTTCGAGTTCATGACATAAATCCTGAGCCTAACCTCGCCCTGTTGCAGCTGATCTGCTTCCTCCTTTCTCCGTCGGCTACGTCAAGGGATGGAGACGCTGCACCACGATGCTGATCGCCTTGCAGGGCTTGCGGGAGCTGAAGACCGATCTGGGGCTTCTGCCACAGGGGTTCAAGGCATACACACTGCTTTGCACTTTCACTACTTGCTTACACGTCTATTATTCTCTTTGCCCTGCTTGCTTTCGGTGAAGGCCAGTGTGGGCACAATCCACGGCGCAGTGGGCCGCTTCACTTCCGTGCACGAGCAGGTTCTTGCTTCAAGAGGCTGCAAACAGCTTCCGTCCCCTAATCAGTACTCAACAGGATGGCTTGTGTGGTGGTGGTGGTGGTGGCGGTGGCGGTGGTGGTGGTGGTGGTGGTGGTGGTGGTGGTGCTGGGGTGGGTGGGGGTGGGTTCCTAGCACTAACTTTGACTCGTTGTGGGTTTCAGGAAAGGGGCTCGGGATTAGGGTTAAGGGTTTGGGCAAGGCTTTAGGCTTAGGCTGAGAACACTGACTGAGTTGAAATCCCAGTGTTTCTAAGGATTGGTCGAAGACGGCTGCGGTTGCCAAGGCCTACCAGCTGGGAAAGCTGGAGCCCGGTGCTGTTTCCAACCTGAAGACAAAGGTCTCCGGCAAGGTCTTGGAGCGGGTGGCAGACGCTGTTCGTGTGAGAGGCATGCGCTACTTGATCTCTCACGAGGCTTTGGCCAAAGATATCCTGAATCAGGGGTTCACATCCGGCCGCGAGAAGCTCGAAGCATGGGCTATTCCGCTTACAAACTGCGCCGATGATGTCTTGGTGCCTTGAATCACATTCTAGCCTGCACAGTGCATCACTAATAGCAGCTCACGGATCAATGTCTGGTTTTGTTTTGCATCAGGTCAATCTGTTCTGGGACAGGCTGTGTGGTGATTATGACAGGAAGCCTCCAGAGCTGCGGAAGTCCGTTTCCTTTCGTGATGCCTCGGCCTTGCATGCAGTGACGGGTGGCTTCTTGCACTTCATGGCTCAGCTTCAAAAGACCCTTTCTGAAGCTGACTTCAATTCGGAGAAAGACAATCTCATGATTCAGTTCATGACCGGCTGCCTCGATCCCGAGATAAGCAGTGCTTTGGAAAATTCGGTCCCGCCGGGTGATCTGAAGTCAGTGGGCAGCCTGAGGCCTGATTAGGATGAAGGGTTGTGGGGTGATTTCCTTTTAAATCCCGAAACAAGAAAGCCTGCCTCAGGGACATCCTCAACAACGTGCAGCAGCGGGCCACCTTAGAGGCTGAAGCTCGAAATGACGAGCTGGCCAGAAAGGTGGCAGAGGCCACTGCTGCCCAGATCAATGCCCAGCTGTTTGAAGACATCGAAAACTTGAAGTCTCGCCTTCCTGACCCCTCTGCTGTAGCCCAGCAAGCTGCTCTTGATGTGAAGTATGTACGAGACCGACAGAAGCCGCTAGCCAGTGTAACCGGCTTTAAGGGTTAAAGGTTTAAGGTTGAAATTAAGGTTTTAAGGTTGTGGGTCATTATTGAAATTGGCTATTAAGGAAAGTTTAAAACTAGATTTTAATTCAATACTTATCTCTCGATGTTTAACAGTTACAGTTGCTGTTATTTCGATTATTCTTGGTAGTCTAGTTTTATACTAATCATCAGTCGTCTCAGTACTCATTTGGTTGTTGGATAAAGGTGCTAAGTTAAGATATCTAGTGAGCCTAATTAAGGCAAGGCGAAGCTTGGGCGAAAGCCTGGATGGCCGAGAACTGCCACGTGATCATTCCGCCTGACGACATGGCTTTCGGCCGATCCGTCAGCGAATTTGCTCATTTCGTGGCCCCGCTTCGAGAGTCAGCGCAGGGCCAGACATGTCGTGTGTTCTGGACTGAGATGACTCAGATGACTGTGAGTGTCCTGCGCAACATGCAATGATGTCTGACGAAGCTGTTGAACTATCGTTTGATTTTAAACAAGGCTGGTGATATGCACGTGTGACTTCACGATCTACCCCAGCAATGCCAAGCTGGTTACCAGTGTGCTGGATCAGCTATGCACGGTCCTGAACATGTCAGGTGACAACTTCGGGCACATTCAGTGCCCGCAGACCCAGCCACAAACACAACAACTTGTGCTGATGAAGCATCGGCGCAGCCTCGAGGACGGGCTGTTTTCGCGGTCCCTGGATTTGAGCAGGCACGTCACACTGCTTTTCAAGAAAGATGCTTCTCGAGCAACAGACAACCGGCCTGGGACCCAACCCGCCTATGCTGTCTTTTCTTCTCACAAGAAGGTGACTTAGTAGACATTGATTGAGCGCTGAGCCGGATTGTGCTTCATTCCTAGGTTTGCCACTGCACAGCAGAACTCGCAATCAGGTTTCGCAAAGTGCTTGGGCCACTTCCGAGCCTCTGCAACACAGCGTGATCGGGGACCTGCCAGTCATCAACGTGGCAAACATGCGAGGATACGACGCGGACAATCGCCCTGGCGGTGCAGCACGTGTGGAACAGCAGCTAAGCCAACAACATGATGCAAACCCACCCATAGGCATTAAGTATCTTTCGGCAGGCAGTTTTCCTTGCTGACAGGAAAGGCCCTGACTGCCATCGAGCCATTATGGAAGCTTATCTTGAAGGCCTCAGCCTCGGGGAGCACGATAAAGTCGTGCTCTTCGACCTGCTCCCAAACAGGCCACATACTTGTGCATTCAATTGTTCAACAGTTTATCTAGGCAGTCACTTCAGTTGTCACTCCGTCTAGTTTGCAAGACAGCTCGCAGCTAGCCTAGCGCAGGTTTGCAGAATTCGGCTTGGCTGTCTGCCAGAGAGCTTTGGAGGGCACGATGCCAAAGATGTTCTACTTTGGTGTGCTGCGCCCAGAACAGCGCGATGTGCAGGTGGAGATGTCTACGATGGCGTACAACCATTGGGATGGAAGCAGCCTGTCCCCTCCCAAGTCCCGGCCCAACGATAGCACCCCAGAGAACTTCAAACCACTCTACTTGCTCACCTGGGCCAATGGGAGGCCTGGATGGCCCAGCGATGTGCTGAGCAAGTTTGCTCCTGGAAGCAAGGAGCACGACAGCATCCTGCAAATCAAGCAGGAGTTTGAGCGGGTGTGCCCCGCCGCTCCTGAAGCCCCGCCCTCGTCAACAGGAAACCCGGCTCGTGCACAGGGCTCCCCTGACTTCAGCATCGATGGTGGCAGGCAGCCCGTGGATTTGACACGTTTGCTCGACTTGCAAATGATCCCCAACGATGAGTTCACGGAGACCAGGCCATAACAATGTCATGTTTGGCAGGGGGGCTTGTTATCGTGGTGTGTGCTATGCTGTTGAAATGGCACTTGTTGTTGTAGTGCGTGCTATGTTCTTGAAATGTGTTACGATTAGTCAGCCACATAGTTCTGAGATTCTCTAAATACCAACTACATAATAAGTTAAGTGCAACCCTGATGCGATGCTTATTGTTTGAGATTGAGCAGTTTTGCAACGAACTAAAAGAAAAGCTCTCACTACTTAAGCAATCCAAAGCATTAACAATTACTTAATTAATAAACAATAGCAAATACATAAATTAATAAAGCAACAAAATATAGAAAACAACCCACGAAATAGCAATCTTGTAACTAATCCTCTATATATATACTCCACATATATAGTTTATATTAGATACTGTTAGCACGTAGTGTGTATCCCTCTATTATATTCATGGTACGTGAAAGGAAAATAAAATAACAACGTAATACACCATTATACAGACATGCAGGTCAATTTTCATACACTTTCTCATGTTAGCGTACTATCCTTTCCGTGTAGAATACGGACCTGTATTAATTGCTTTCTTGCAGGCTGGCATTCGCGGGTGGTGCACGGGGAAAGCCCAGCATTGTCATCACGAAGAACTTCGACATCTACGTGGGGAATGAGGGGAACAGCCGCTTGAATCTCAACGCCTCCGAACTTTTCGGGTTTAATGTGGGGCAGTTCGTGGAAAAGATCGTTGAAGGCGGGTTGACCCGTTGTTGCAAGCCATCAGCACTGTGAAACGTCTTAGTTTGTGACAGTATGAAGTCAAATCTAAAGCAGGTGCGGGAGGAGACGCTACTGGTCTGGTGTGGCGACTGCCAGACGACCTGGCATTCGTTGCTGTGGAGAAGCGTGTTGTGTGCCTTTGCAACTACTTCCACGAGCTCGTGGTCAACCAGGGCTTGGCGGAGATCGAGCTCCAGGACCATGTCATCGGAACGAAGGAGCATCCAGCCGAGGCTTGGCCCCGCAACACAATAGGCAACAAAGAATTCGGATGCGCATTGACCGGCTGATTCACCAACAAAGCTGTTTAATCTGTTGATTGAGCCAAAGATTGAGCCAAATCCCTAAAGGGACCGTGATCCAGAGACTGATGGAAGGTATCCGGGGGCCAGCCGCTGCCGGTTGCGTATCGCTACAAGATCGATCCGGTCTCAACGAAGCTCACCAACGTCTTCAAGCCCACCAAGCTGGAGTTGGGTCAGGCGGGCGGCTCTGGTGTGGAGGGCGACTGTGGTGTGGAGGTGAAGCACTCCCAGTTGGGCGCGGTTTTCCTGGGTAAGTTCGACACGCTCTTGCGGGGCAGCACTCGAGCACAAGTGCTTTGGGAAGCCCCTCAGCTGTGAGCTGTGATTGATGGCTTACCAGGTGCTTACCATTCATTCATGATCATTGATTGTGAAGGTTTTGTTGTTTATGGCAGTCAGACGAAGCCGAAGGTCTACCTGACGTGCTCCCTGTCCCTGGAGCCAGGGTGCTGGTACAAGGTTTGATGTGAAATCAAGCCGACCAGATCGTGATGTTTCCAGGTCATCCGGGGTGGGGCTCTTTTGTGATAGTGTAATCTCACACCGTCGAGCATGATTAATAATATTATGCATGGTGCAATGTGCTTCGACCCGGATGCGTTTCTTTCAACGCGTGGGGCACATCTTCTAGACCCTACGAACGTGATGGCTGGCAGTTCTGACTTGAGTCAGCACTCAGTTCTTGCAAAATAGAGCTTGAATGTGTTTCTGTTACTTGCTGCAAAACTTCGAATGCGCCGGCATCCAAATCAAAGCTTATTATCATCCTAACGTGGCAGCGTGGCTTTTACGGGGCATTTGACATCCGACCGACGCCGACCCTAACCGCGGTCCAATGGGCGTGCTTCCAGCTGTCAGCACTCTGAGTGATGATGAGCCGGGCCAGGACAATGCTTTCGCAGTCGCGAGTCCGTTTGTAAAGTGTGTGTGTGTGTGTGCGTGTACGTGTGTGTGGTTTTTGAGTGCAGGAACCGTTGCCCAAGGCGAAGGCGAAGGCCACGACAAAAGCCAAGGCCAAGGTGCTGCAGAAGAAGCCCGCCATGGCTGTGCCTGAGTTAAAGGAGGATGAGATTGAAGATGAGCAGCCAGTCGACGAGAAGCCTGAGATGGAGATTGAAGATGAGCAGCCAGTCGCCGAGAAGCCTGAGACGGAGATTGAAGATGAGCAGCCCAAGAAAAGAAAGCCAGCGATCAAGTCAAAGTCAACAGTGATCAAGAAGCCGGCTGCAAAGTCTGAGTCCGTGGCAGGTGCGAGAGCATCCGTTTCCGAAACATTCCCTAAACCCTAAACCCTATAGACTCTAATAATATTATATAATAGCTTTAAACTATTCCCTAGAACCCTAAATTAAACCTTAAACCCTAAACCTCTTTTTGTGGTTATCTTAAATCGGTTTCATTTGCTGGCAGGCAACTTCGCCAATCCGTGCTGGCACAAGGGTACATTGCGGTGGGGAATCAAACAAGGAGGGAAAGAAATCGGTGTCGGCCGGGCAGGGGTGAGTGCTGCTGTGCCACTACATGTCTGTCGCGAGCGCTGTGCAGGTGGGAGGCAAGGGCCTGGACAAGGATAAACTCAAGGAGATCATCGCCTGCTCCTGAGATGCTGAAAACTATTCCGTTGCAGTAGATGTTTTTATTTCTTGGCAATGTTTGTCACAGGACATCTGCCATCAGAGCCTGGTGAATGGAACGGGCCAAGCAGAAGTCAAGGAGCTTGCTGCCCCTCGACTCGTTGTTATGTCATTCACTCAGAGTGCGTCGGCGTTGTGATGGATGTATCCAAGGCAAAGCTGAAGAAGGAGCTCATCACGGCAGGAGATCACGGAACCTTGGCTGATTTCTCACCTCTTGCAGTTTGCAGCGGTTGTGAGCCATTGGACATGTTGTAAGGATCGCCAGAGAAAAAAGAAGCCGAGCAGGAGGTCCAAATGGCCGAAGAGGAGACGAATGAAGAAGTGGCAGCGGCGTACTACGACAACGGTGGCGAGGGTGATGAGAATGATGAGGAAGAAATTCCTCTTGCAGAAGACCTCCCGCTAGATCCGTAGATCAGCTGTGTGACACGTCTACACGTACAAAGCATGGCAGCGAAGGAGTGCTGAGGAATAGCTTTTAACAAAGTCTCGACACACGACTGGGGATCCTTAGCTGCCTGCTGTGCCTGAAGCCTGGAGCCTGAAGCCCGCAGCGGTGGAAACAGTCAGTTGCCGTACATTGTTACCGATTGTGAGCTGTGGCAGCTGTGAGTGAAGAGAGTGAGAAGGAGAGAATCAGATTTGAGGATAATCATACTGAGCATTGCCTAGTATTCACTATCTACTGCGAGGCAAACACCCTAAAACTGAAATAATCATACAAACTATTGCCTGTTTCTCTCTCTGCTGCGATGCAAACACTTTAAAACTGAAATAATCATACAAAGTATTGCCTCTTTCTCTCTCTGCTGCGAGGCAAACACCTTAAAACTGAAATAATCATACGAAGTATTGTCTAGTATTCCTTGTCTACTGCGAGGCAAACACCATAAGACTGAAATAATCACACGAAGTATTGCCTAGTATTCCCTGTTTGCTGCGACGCAAACCACCAAAAATACTTCATGCGAAGTGCTGCAACGCAAACCCAGAGAAACAGAGGTATTGAATGCTATAGATTTTTTGTTGTAGACCAAGAAAACAGTTTATTAAGCAGACATACAGGGTTCAGTACAGAACTTTAAAATATCCCTACAAGACCCTAACTTTTGCGGCTCAAAGAGTTTCTACTTTTGTGGCTCAAAGTGCTTCGGCTCAAGCCGTTCCGGCTCAACTTTTTTGAAATGACTCGGCTCAAAGATTCATTGGGCTCAGCTCAAAGATGTGTCTGACTCGGGTCAAAGATTTCCAAAATAATCATCATAGCAAACTAAACCGCAGTGCTCACTCGAGCCAAGATGTGACGAAGTAAAGAAGAGCAGAACAAGCGGAGCGCTGGTTAATAACTAAGTTGCTTGCGGGTCACCATTGCTATGGCTCTGGCGAGCCTCTCGGGGGCAGAACCCCCGAATCACTTTGGAACCCCCGAATGCCAAGAAATTTCTTTCTCTGCGGACCTGCAGCCTTCGTGCCGTTTGTGGCCCCAGTCCGCGCAGACTTTGCGACGTCGTTTCGACCTTGTTCTGGAAAGGATGGGCTTACCAACTGCCCGCGGCATGCGTCGGCCTCTGGATCTTGGCTCTTTCAGGCCAGGTGGCGCAACCTTCCTTATGGGGCAAACTGAAGACAGCGAGCTGGTGCGACGGAGAGACAGGTGGGCATCACAGCGAGTGATGGAAATTTATATACAGGAGGTCCAGGCTGCCGTATACTTCCCTGCGCTTCCCTTGGAGCTGCGTGAAAAAATCTTGTGCCTCGCACATGCCTTCACGGCGCTTCTGGAACAGGCTTGCGCCTGGAAACGTGTCGGCGTTCCGCCTACTTCCTGGTATGCATTGTTTTCTGCCGGCGAGCGGCCTTTCACTGGCCTATAATGTGTGGGAGTTATGGGAACATTCTTCTTGGATGGCTGTTGAGCCAGATGGTAAATTCCTGGCGGCCCTGCTTTAGCACGGCTTACTTTCCGGCCGAGATCCAGTGGAATACTTCCAAGCACGGGGCAAAAAGGAGGGGCGAGCTTCTGATGCATAGAAGCGAGTGCCGAATGATGTTCCGTCTCAAGATCTTTGCAGCCCCCGCCCTCCCACCCGTCGGCTGCTGGCGGGGAACATTCTTCTTGGATGGCTGTTGAGCCAGATGGTAAATTCCTGGCGGCCCTGCTTTAGCACGGCTTACTTTCCGGCCGAGATCCAGTGGAATACTTCCAAGCACGGGGCAAAAAGGAGGGGCGAGCTTCTATATAGTTTATTTGTGCAGTATGCAGTGTACACACACACACACTCATATATAGAGAGACACCTACATACATACATAAATCACATGTACCAGTATGTAACGTCTTTGCGGTGGCGTGTTTAAGATAGATGACGAACCGGAATCGGCAAATGCGGGGGTGTCTTTTAAATGTATGATGAACCGGAGTCGCGAAAGAGGGGGCATGTTCAAGATATGTGATGAATCGGCATCGCCAACTGAGGGGGCGTGTTTCAGATATATGATACAACAGAATCGCCAATTGAGGGGGCATGTCGTAGATATATGACGAAGCGGAATCGCAAACGAGGGAAGGGTTAAAGATATATGATGAACCCGAATCGCCAAAAGAGGGGGGCGTGTTTTGGATATAGGGTGAAGAGGAATCACCAAACGAGGGGGCGTGTTTAAGATACATGATGAACCGGAACACGTGCCCAGCAAAAGAATGCTAAGTGACTAGCTTGAATCGGGCTATTTTGTGCAAATTGCAAGGGGCAAAGAGCTTGCATGAGCAGAGAGGCATGCACATGTACGTTCAGAAAGAAGCCTTCAGAGGGCTTGGAGCTTGTAAATTGCCGAGAGTTTTCTTGAAAACAGTGAAAACAAAACATACAGGAAAAGAGCACAACATATCTAAATCAATTCCGCATGCCATGGTAAATGTCCAGACATCTTGCCTTTTTGCTGGAGTTAGGCTCCGGAACTCGCCAAAAGTTCAGGGTTCGGCAGACCTGCACCCTAAGGATGCAGCAGCTTCCTTTGGAGGAGCAGGCGGGTCAGGTTTTGCTCGCCACCACATCACAACAGTTAGTCCATCCAAGGCCGTTTTGTTTGTACAGATGCAAGCACGCGGAAGTATTCATGAGCACTTGTGCATGTTAAGGTCATACATACAATGCGCATGTACACGAGTTTTGTGTTTATGAATGAAGCCCACATGCATGTCCACATCGATGCTTGCATGCATTTGTGTTGCATGTGTGTGCATGTATGCAAGCATGCATTCATGCACGGCTGGCTGGCTGGCTGGCTGTGCATGTATATATTTAGGTAGGTCTGTCTGTCTGTCTGTATGTACGTATGCATGTATGTATGTGTGTACGTATGTATGTATTATGTATGTGTGTATGTGTGTATGTAGGATGTATGAATGCATGGATGCATGGATGCATGGAGGCACGGATACGTGGATGCATGCATGTGTGGATGCATGTGTGTTGCATGCATGCACGCATGTGCGCATACATGTATGCGGTCCCGCTGTGCCTACAGTCGCATCCACACGCTCGCCGGTCTTCCTGCCTGCACTTACTCATGCACAACCCCGCTCGTATAGGTGCACAGACCCGTGTGGCACCTACAAAATATCCCTCGAAACGCTCGTCACGTAGCTGCGAAGTACAACGTTGTTTTTTGGACAGATTTCCTGTGCATACGGCCAGAGATCAGGAGGTCGAAACCCACCCAAGTCCCATACTCTCTGGATCACTTGCTGTTGTTTCGATGCCCAACCCAGTCAGAATGATGAACACATCTCGTGAACAGTACAAAGCCCTAAAATCCCTGACATTCCGAAGCTGTTGGAGGATCGTCTCCGGGAGCAGGTCTCAGATGAGTTGGCGGCCTATGCTGAGCTCCCAGCTGCAGCTGAGGGGTCTCTTTCCGTTGGGGATGACTGTAGACCTTGATTCGTTTTTCGATTGATTTCATCGGAATCTCTTCGAGTCTTTTCCGCAGCCCGATGGTTTCTGGGGATATGTGTTGATGAGAAGCCGCGTGCTCTTCATAATAGACCAAAGCTTTGCCATGCTTGGAAGCATGTGAGGCTTTGCACATCGGCTCAGACTGGAGGTCTTGGTGTTCAGTCGGCGCGTGGTGTTTGGGTTGCGTTCTGCATGTGTTAGGACGGAAGTGGTCAGGCATGCGGAGGCAAGTGTTGAAAGGAAGAAGAGCTGGAATGGAAGAAGGACTCGGCTAGTGCCCGGATCCGAGTTCTTGAGCAGCTATGAATTGCGTGGCCGTGTAAATACTTACCCTCTGAAAGGGGTCCGCCCGACCATCGTACACCGTTTCATCGTAGCTTACTGCTGGCTCGCCTCCGAATCCTCTACGTCCCGATCGTCTTGGTGGACGTGGTTCTGGCCATTTTGCAACATTTCACGAGCCTGCAGCTGCTTATCTGACGATGCACAGTCAACAGCGTGAAAAAGGCTGTTGGATGGGTGAATCCGTACCTCTGGGACGGCAAGCAAGACTTCGTATCCATCCAGCTCAAAGACTCAAGGATGCGACAATCGACGGTGCACAGTTTCCGTTTGCAGTGAAATATGATGTTGAGTTGTTGCCAAGAACTTGCGGATGAGATTGAAAACCACTTGGGACCTGGTTGGGTGGATCCCTGAACACGCTGGGATACGCTGGGGGTGGAAAGAGGAAGCCTGGGAACTTACAGCCTAAGGAGCCCTCTGGCGAGTCTGCGCGGAGACCCGGAGTCGGAGAGTTAAAAACAAGGTTTCGGGGGGTTGAATGAGGCTTTGAGGTCGTAAGCCCACCAGAAACCCAAAGCCTTCGATCCCAAAGCAAGAAATCCAAACCCTCCGTGCCAAAATCAAGCTCTCAAAGACAGGGTCGCTCGGGCTGCGCATTTGCTGTTATTCCTTTTTGGAGCATTGGGGGGTCTACAATGCTTCGTGGCTTTAGGCTGTCGGGGAGGTATCGAGTGCGCCCTAAACAGCAAACTGTCGGGCCGAAGCTTGTGATTTGCAGCCCTTGGCTGGGGTATCTAGCCAGTTGAAAAGAACTTGCAACAAACATGGCAAACATGATCACATTCCGGATATTGTCCCTCCAAGAAAAAGATCTTTTTCCAACTGCCTTTCCAAAATGCACCAACTAGTTTAAACAGCATGCTTCAGCAATGGCCTTCAAGCTTTACAGCATTTCATTTTTGGTTTTAGTATAGGGCAAAATGCAAAGCTTTGCATTTTGGGGATCTGACCTGGAGCCCCGACAGTCTCTTTTGCTTTTGCCGGGCAACAAATGTAAGCACATGGCGTTTCATCGGGGCGACGTTAATCCATCCCTTCCAAACGCATTACGAATACATTTGTGTTGCAATTCAGGATGGCACGAACTAACTAACTAGCCAGCCAAGGCTGCCAATCGCAAGCCTTAAGCAAAGGCCTGTGAAGCCAGCAGCTATCCTCAAACCCAAAGCTGTTAACACTGTGCCATGGCAAGGCGAACGCCGAAGCGGCGCAGGGTGAGGCCCAATTTGCAGTTATGCGAATCTGCGGGTTGGAGACTTCTCGCAGGACAGTTTCGACAGGCAAAGGTTTCATGAAGTCCAATGGGTTATGGTCGGTTTGGCACCGCCTTTAAGGGCCCGAGACGAGTAGGGGCACAGACCTGTTGCGTGATGAACTACATCAGCCACTGCCCTCTGAGCCATGAACCGTGCATCCTAACGCCCAACATGGCAAGACCCGAAGCTCCAGGTCCCAAGTCGTAACAACACTCTTTCAAGCGGAGCGTTTGTCTTCTGCCGACCAGGAGTCAGAGGGAAAAGAGAAAGCAGGAACGCCGCTTTGGAATTTCAGGCTTGTTGACTGTGTATGCAGGACCTTTCGGCTTTGGGTGTTGGCATTCGGGGTGGGGTTGAAGAATTTCTAAGGTTGAGTTGGCATTCAGGCTTTGAGTGCAGGCTTGTCTGCTTCAGCCGTCAGAGCTTAGTGCACTTTCGTTTCGCTTGGTCTTGAGTGGAGCGGCTCGCAGGCTTGAGGGGATCGCCAGGTAAAAAGCTCGGGGACGGGGTTGTCGGAACCACATGCCATTGTACTGGCGGTGGTGTAGTGGTGGTGATCGTATCAGTGGTGGCAGTGGTGACAGTGGTGATAGCGGTCAGCTGCAGTGGCTGTGGCAGTGGTAGTGGTAGTGATAGTGACCTACTGGTAGTAGTGGTAGTGGCAGTAGAAGAAGAAGTAGTAGTAGTAGCAGCAGGAGCAGTAGCAGGAGTAGTGAAGAAGTGCTTGAAGTAGAAGCAGCAGTAGTAGTAGTAGTAGTAGTAGTAGTAGTAGTCGTCCTAGTAGTAGTCGTAGTAGTAGAAGGAGGAGCAGTAGCAGTAGCAGTAGCAGTAGCAGTAGCAGTAGCAGGAGTAGGAGCAGTAGCAGTAGCAGTAGCAGTAGCAGCAGCAGCAGCAGTAGTAGCAGTAGCAGTAGCAGTAGCAGTAGCAGTAGCAGTAGCAGTAGCAGTAGCAGTAGCAGTAGCAGTAGCAGTAGGAGTAGTAGTAGTAGTAGTAGTAGTAGTAGTAGTAGTAGTAGTAGTAGTAGTAGTAGTAGTAGTAGTAGTAGTGGCAGTAGGAGATACTGTAGTAGGTAGTAGGTTGTAGGCAGCAGGTAGTAGGTAGCAAGTAGTAGCAACTAGGCGGTAGGAAGTAGGAGTAGGCAGTAGGTAGTACGTAGCAGGTAGTAGCTAGTAGGTAGTTGGCAGTTGGTTGTCGGTGCAGGTAGTATGTAGAAGGTGGAAGGTAGTAGGTAATAGGTAGTAGGTAGCCTGTAGCCAGTAGCCGGTAGCAGGTAGCAGGCAGGAGGTAGTAGGTAGTAGGTCGCAGGTAGTAGGTGGTAGGTGGTAGCTGGTAGAGGTAGGTGGTAGGTGTAGTAGGTAGTAGTAAGTAGCAGTAAGTAGCAGTAGGCAGTAGTAGGTAGATAGTAGTAGTAGTCGTAGTCGTAGTTCAGTAGCAGTAGCAGTGGCGGTATCAGGAGCAGTGGTGGTAGCAGTAGTGGTGGTGGTAGTAGTAGTAGTAGTAGCAGTACCAGTAGCAGCAGCAGTAGCAGTGGCAGTGGCAGTGGCAGTAGCAGCAGCAGCAGCAGCAGCAGCAGCAGGAGCAGGAGCAGGAGCAGTAGCAGTAGCAGTAGCAGTAGCAGTAGCAGTAGCAGTAGCAGTAGCAGTAGCAGTAGCAGTAGCAGTAGCAGTAGCAGTAGCAGTAGCAGTGGTGGTGCTTTCACCGATAGAATCAAGGAGAAGGCCGGTGCTACCGCAAATATCGCCATTGCATCTTTGAGGTCGACATGGCTTGCTTTTCATTGTCGAATGGCGAAAGGCTCCCAGATAGGATCGCCCCGGAGGTCACCGACTTCCGCGCAGCCGCCGACCTTGAGTGGCGCAGTTTTTTGGTTGATAAGGTTCCTCAGCCTTACCCTTGGCCGAATGCCGTGAGCCTTGATGCTCCATGTAGAAGTCGTGTCTTTCCCGAGAGGGATGTGGCAGTCCTCCAAGTGTGGAGGACCTGTGTGTCTTCGCCCGTTGCGCAAGCCGCGGTCGAAGCATAGCCGAGTCCATGAAGCGAGGCTTGGCAGCAGATCTGAAGCAGACCAAGGAGGAGCGTGCCGCTGGTCAGGCGAAGATGAAAGCCGAAGCAGAAAATGCCAAGAAGCATGAACAGGCTTCTGCTCCGTAGCAAGAGCCCTCCCGGCTGCTGAAAACACAAAGCCGAGCGTGATGCGGAACATGTTGCCCCGACCGCAATGATCAAGAAGGCTGTCGCAAGGACACCCGCAAAACCGGCCGAACCGTCGAAGAAGCGCCTGGCTAGTCCTTCTTGGACGCAGTCTCAGGAGACGCCTCCACCGAAGAACCCGAACCGTCCGGCCATGGAGTCCTCGAATCCTCTCGTCCAGCGTTCTACTCCTACCAAGTGCTACTGGTACCACCACCACGACGACTACTACTGAATACTTCGCCTACGACTACTCCTAATGCTCCTCCTGCTCTTGCAAGACTTGTACTCGTACCCGCCTACTGTAACGTGTGAAGCATGTATGAAAGCTACACCCTCAATCCTAAGGTAGAAATCGAATTTCCCGATACTTTTGGGCTAGCATGCGGAGAGCCCACGAGCTTTTGCAGATTTAGCCCATCTGATTCTTACTGCTTTGTTCCGCAGGAGGTGCGGCGTCGTTGACCTACAACTTTGGTATGCCGGTGATTGTGGCCGGATGCTCAACGCGAGTTGTACCTCATTGTGATGTCTGGGCTGCCTGCTATGATACTAGCCGTTTACTAGCCTTTGCACGCCTAATGCGTCAGCCTCGAGGGGATGTGATGTTTAGGTGCCTAGGGCCGGTGCTCCATCTCCAGGATTACAAGAGGCTTGATCAGGTTTGAAAATTTGAGCCCAACTGGCTTGGATTCAAGATCTGCTGTGGCAGAATCCCCAATTCTGAGCACAGAGGCGAGCTTCTCAGATTACTTGCGGACTGGCTAGTGCTGAATATGAAAGCAACGGCCGCACTGAGACGGATAGTGGCAACAGGAATGTCCAGGACAAGGGTGCCGCTCAAATAGTTGCAGAGCAATCATGACGAGTCGGAATATAATCGAAGTTTTGCGATGAGTTGGGACTTGGACTTTAAGTATAGAAGCCAGTAGATACGTGGAACACTGGTGATACGACGGATGAGAGTAAGACCGAGAACCGCATGGCAGGGCTGAGCGGTCACTTGTGCAAAGATTGGCCCGTTCGCTTGTGCAAAGAGTTGGGCGGTCGCTTGTACGCGCGGAGGTGCGTTTTGTATTGGCAGGGCCAATGAATTCGGAGTTCGTTACTTGTAACTTCGCTATGTTGGGGAGGCTGCAGAGTGCACGAAACGTCGGCAGGGCCGTGGTTTCCGGCTTTGGGCGTGCACGCTCGAAATCGCGCTTTTTGGCTCCGAAGTTGTTAAAGTGCTGGCAGGGCCACAGGATTCGGCTTCGCCGCGTCGTTCTTCAGCCCCTGTTTTCAAGCATTTGAAAGCAAACCATCGACTCCAAACCTCGACGGGGGTGGCGGTTTTGTATCATGCCGCATGCATTCGAAACGATGTTGGTCATTTGCGGATGGCGGAAAGAAAGCGCGTTTCGCAAGCCCACTGGTGCACCATGCGTTTTTCTTCCTTGGATTCTGCGGCTGTTGTGTCGTCGGAACCCCTCCAAAACGTGCTTTTGAAGCCTGCAAAAGTGCGTTCTGGAAGTCAGTTCGGAGTTTGTGCTTTGCGGGCGACAGCACATTGGCGCGGATTCTGCGGCTGGTCTGTCGTCGGAACCCCTCCAAAACGTGCTTTTGGAGCCCGCAAAAGTGCGTTTTGGAGGTCAGTCCAGACTTTGTGCTTTGCGGGAGGCAGCAGTGTGGCGTGTCTAACGCGAGGTCTCGGCTACTGGCCAGGCCAAGCCAAGCTTGTTCGTGTGGAACCCAGCACGAGCGAGTCAGGGGGACGAAAGCAGCGGTTACCTCGCTTGCCTTGCCTCCGAGCGGCAGGAGGTGCGGACCTTCCAAACCCTGCTTTTCCAGGCTGCAGAAGCACATTTCGGCGGTCCGTTCAGAGTTTGTGTTTTGCAGGATCCGAGCGTGCTTTGGTGCACAGGAACCCAGCACGAGCGAGTCAGGGGGACGAAAGCAGCGGTTACCTCGCTTGCCTTGCCTCCGAGCGGCAGGAGGTTCGGACCTTCCAACACCTGCTTTTCCAGGCTGCAAAAGCACATTTCGGCGGTCCGTTCGGAGTTTGTGCTTTGCAGGGTCCGAGCGCGCTTTGGTGCACAGGTCACAGGATGGGGCTTCGCCGTTTCGGTTCTTAGGCTCTGGTTTTCAAGCACTTGAGGGCAAACAAGCGACTCGACGCCTCGACGGGGGCGGCGGTTTTGCTGCATGCGGGCAAGCAAGCGACTCGAAACCTCGACGGGGGCGGCGGTTTTGCTGCGTGCCGTATGCATTCCAAACGATGTTGGTTCTTCCAGATCGTCGAAACAAACCGTGTTTTGCGTTCCTATTCCTGCACGTGTACATGTCACAAGGCAGTGCAAGGTTCTTCGGAAGCGGTCGGTTGCGGTGAAGTTTCAGGGTCAAAAGCTCCCTCGAATGTTTGCGGCCCAGTCGAGGTCGTGACTCGCGCCGACACTGCGAGCGCCTTGGAGTCGCCAAAGTGGGGGCCTTGGCCAAGTGCAGTTCAGAAGGTAGCTGAGACAGTTGGCGCAGAGGGGCCGCTCCGGAGGCGCCCGCTATTTTAACCCCAAAGAAGTCATCCTATTTTGAATCTCGAATTTGCAATCGCGATGCATTTTACCAAGCGTTTGAGACCAGGCCCTAATTAAATCGGAAAGCCTTCAACCCCAGATCCCAAAATCCGCGAACCCATATCACACGCCCCACAACTCCACTTAAAACCGACATATCAATCATCAATCTCAGGAATCAGAGCCAGATCAGGCAGCCTTAACACCAACTCCCCGAAGCCTTCGCGTTAACATGGCGGCGCTTGCGGCGCTTCGCTCGTCTGCGTTGCTCGGGCTGGCAGAGGCAAGCCTTGGGGGTGCAGCTACGGGTTTACCAACTATGGTTGGGTGAGAAGACGGAGTAGCGGTTGCCATAGCATTAACGGGCTTCGGCAGACAGCAGCAGGAGAGTGTCTGGTGATGGTGCCGGTGCTGCTGGTGCCTTTTGGTGCTGGTGCTGTTGCTTACTGCTGGTGCTGGTGCCAGCCTCAATCGCCTATGTCGTCTTCGTCGTCGTCGTCTTCGTCGTCGTCCTCCTCCTCATCGTAGTGCTAGTAGAAGTGCTAGCAGGAATAGTAGTAGTAGTAGTAGCAGCAGCAGTTGTTGTTGATGTTGTTGTTGTTGTAGCAGTAGTAGTAGTAGTAGTAGTAGTAGTAGTAGTAGTAGTAGTAGTAGTAGTAGTAGTAGTAGTAGTAGTTGTTGTTGTTGTTGTTGTTGTTGTTGTTGTTGTTGTTGTTGTTGTTGTTGTTGTTGTTGTTGTTGTTGTTGTTGTTGTTGTTGTTGTTGTTGTTGTTGTTGTTGTTGTTGTTGTTGTTGTTGTTGTTGTTGTTGTTGTTGTTGTTGTTGTTGTTGTTGTTGTTGTTGTTGTTGTTGTTGTTGTTGTTGTTGTTGTTGTTGTTGTTGTTGTTGTTGTTGTTGTTGTTGTTGTTGTTGTTGTTGTTGTTGTTGTTGTTGTTGTTGTTGTTGTTGTTGTTGTTGTTGTTGTTGTTGTTGTTGTTGTTGTTGTTGTTGTTGTTGTTGTTGAAGTAGTAGTCGTAGTCGTCGTCGTCGTCGTCGTAGTCGTAGTGCTAGTAGTCGTAGTGCTAGTAGTGCTAGTAGCAGCAATAGTACTAGCAGGAGTCGTAGTAGTGGTGGTAGTAGTAGCAGTAGCAGTAGCAGTAGCAGTAGCAGTAGCAGTAGCAGTAGCAGTCGCAGTCGCAGTCGCAGTCGCAGTCGCAGTCGCAGTCGCAGTCGGAGTCGGAGTCGGAGTCGGGGTCGGGGTAGGAGTAGGAGTAGGAGTAGGAGTAGGAGTAGGAGTAGGAGTAGGAGTAGGAGTAGGAGTGGGAGTGGGAGTGGGAGTGGGAGTGGGAGTGGGAGTAGGTGTAGCAGTAGGAGTAGGAGTAGTATCAGTTGTGGCAGTAGTGACAGTATGTGTAGGGGCGGAAATGTATTTGTTGTGTCGCTGTCGAAGTCATGGTCGTAGCAGTACATGAAGTAACAGTAGAAGTAGCAATAGCAGCAGCACAAGCAGTATTTCTGGCCATTGTTTTCAGCAACAAAGCTGAGAGTTGAGTAGCTACAACAAGCAGCAACAGTCGAAATTCTGTGTCGGTATTAGCAGCAACTGTACAAACAAGGTCTTCAGCATAGACTAGCTGCACCATGCTTGTCGTATTTCCTCTCATGATTGGCTTCCGCCGGCACTTACCCCCAAAATGACGGCGTCCTGGTGCAGCACTCTGTGTGCTAGCTGCGTCGAATAGCTAGTCTGGTCAGCTTAAGCCTGCATCAGTGGCGACTGCCAGTAGGGCGTCTTGCAGACGTTCAGGTATTCCGTTTTCGCGTGCAGGGGCCGGAGCCTAGGGTCACAGGTTGACTTGAGCTGCTCAAACCTTGCCAACCATCGCACACCGCCTCCCGATCTGTGTAGCTTAGGAAACTCGACGGCAGGTGGACGCCTCGCCTGCGAGAGCAGCGGTGGTGGGAGTCCTGAGGGGTCATAATCAGGGAAAAGGCGCTGTGGATCATGCAATATCATGCCCGAGACCCGCTAGCATATAGTTGAGGGTACTCGGCCTCAGGGGTGCAGTATCCGGCGAAGATTGTTGACCCCCCCACTCCCCCTGTCTCCTTTAGCCTGCGTCGAACCCTTGGCCGATGCCGACCCGCGTTTTCGTCGTTATTAGAAACCCCCCGACCTTCGTCGAACTTCATCTTGGACTGAGGGTACTCAGCCTTATTCCGATGCGTTTTGCCCCTCGGTTATCGTCTAAAACTGAGGGCTTCGGCCCGTAAGCTTCGGTTATTCAGGACGACATGGACCCGATATTCAGCCTTCCGATTTAGCCTGTTCTTGGCTAGAGATGTCATGTCTTGAGGGCCAAGCTCACTTCTGCAATCCGCAAACTGAGACCCTCGAACAAGGACCCTTGCTGATCACATCAATCCAAAACAGCAATGAAGTTTCAGCCCGTAAGTTTCCAGCATTTATTATGCCTTGCAGGTCAAGCCGCCCACGACCCAAAACCCGCCAAAACTTCTTAAGCCCCTGGCCTCAGCTCCGGTGCCGTGCCGCAGAGATGGGTCTCCAGGCCCAGTTCGTGGGTTCCTTGAACTCTGGGCGGCTGACTGGGATGGTTGGGTTTAGGGTTGGGGTTGAAGGTTTGCGTTGGAGTTCACGGTTTAGTTTGCGAGCGTTGGCTGGCCAAATGGGTGTCTTCTGCTCAGCGTTTCCCTACGCGTGCAAGTGCTGATTGAAACTTGGGCTTATCTTAAGCGGCGAAGGTGCAAGTGAGACCAGTGGTGGGAGAAATGAGCAGGATGGGAGCTGGAATACGCCGGACTTTTTATCTTGTGTTGAAGTAGGGGTCCTCAGGTGCCTAGCATGCTTGTTTTGCTCTCTTAGAAAACCCTGCAGCCTGAGTGTTCAGGGGAGTGTCGGAGTTTTGGGTTTGGTTGGCTTAAACTCATGGTCCGACCTCCAAGCTTGGCCTGGGGAAACTCGCTCAAATCGAAATCCGGAAGGCCCCAAAGTACACCAGAAGCCCTTAAATGGTCGACTGTACGAAACTCACCGCTACACCACAGCTGTTCTGAAAGTCGGGCCCTCCCAAGTAGGGCACAGGCTGCAAGCATGGTTTGCAGCCCTAAACTCCGCCGCTCAGCCCGACCTGCGAAACTGGGGTCAGAGGTCACACGCAAAGGGCTTCTAAGCTCTGAGCTTTGAGGATCTTTGAGGGTATCCGGCGAACCCCATTCAGCGACATTGCCAGCTATCCAAGCAAGAATGCTTCCCGCAGCCTGAAATCTAAACCCGAACGTGAAGGCGCTGGCGGCATTGACACAGGTCGCGGGAGTAGTGCTGCCAAATTGCTTCATTGAGATTTTAAGGCCAGGGGTGAAGGCTCAAGATACGTGACGTCGGGCTTGGACCCAATTCCCTGTCAACCCTAAACGCTCTTGTGACCCCGGGATCTGAGGATTTCGACTTGACTTTTGGGCTCACGGCCTTTCAAGAAACCCTTGCAGGCAGGGTTCCTTCAAAGGAACGCATAAAGGAACGCTTCAAGGAGCCACATGTTGTAATTACTCTACTGGGCATTGTCATTTTTCGATTGTTACTGCTAGTACTGTTGGCAGTTTTGCAATTACGGGCACGATTACGACTGTTGCGATGATCGTCACTTTAACGATGATTACTCACTCGCAGGCCCGAAGTTCGAAACGTCTACGCGTCACACCTGCAACCTCAGACCCTCGTGTCATGTACGCAAAGCTGTACGCAGATCCTGAGACCACGCAGACACTGAATCTGAGGAAGCGAATTGCTCGAAAAAGCCGACGGCGACGTTCCAACCCCAAGATTATAGCCTTATTCTAGGGGCTGCGCCCAGGTGCGGGCAGTGCAGGTAGTGCCTGAAGCTAGGCCACGCACTCGCCCTTGTGTTTTCCGCTCCCCTTGCCTTCTCAGCCCTCGTCGGCAGCCCGCACCCGTCCTCCGCCGTTGCAGGCGCCCGAAGGCTCATGATGCTCGCCGCCTGGCCTCCTGGGGTCGTCCACGGCGGCCCCGAACCCGCCATACCGGGCCCGCGCCGCCCGATGGAGAAACGAAGGTCCGATGAAGCAGGGTCGGCGGCGGGTCGGCGGCACAGGCGGTCGTGGCTTTTGCTTCGCAGAAACTCAAGCTCAGACTATACAGGGCAGCGAGCGCTGCCCGATTTAATTCTAGGGGCTCTGCCCAGGTGCGGGCAGCACAGGTAGAAGCATGAAACTAGGCCACGCACCCGCCCTTGTGTTCTCCCCTCCCCTTGCCCTCTCAGCCCTCCCAGCCCTCGGCAGCCCGCACCCGCACTCCGCCAAATCCCGCTGATGCTCATGATGCGCACCCCTTTGGGGCTTCCCAAACCAATTCAAAACCGGACAAAGCATAGCCAAAACATCGCCTCCGGCCAAAAGACCGGTTGCGGGCGCCCGAAGGCTCATGATGCTCGCCGCCTGGCCTCCTGAATTCGTCCACGGCGGCCCCGAAACCCGCCATACCGTGGGGAATAGCTGCCAAACGCGTGCGCGTTCCGAGAAGCCTCCGGGTGAGAGCCCGCGCGGCCCGATGGAGAAACCAAGGTCCGATGAAGCAGGGTCGGCGGCGGGTCGGCGGCACAGGCGGTCGTGGCTTTTGCTTCGCAGAAACTCCCTCCTTCGGCTGGGCCAAGCCCAGAACATACAGGGCAGCGAGCGCTGCCCGATTCTAGGGGCTGCGCCCAGGTGCGGGCAGCGCTAAGCTTTTGGGGGCTTCCGCAAGGGTTTAGGGTTTAGGGATGATGCCAGTGGGTCAATTGTTGAAAGCCCTTCCACGTGGTGTATTTATACATTCAGGAATGCCTTTGGAAGCTTCCTTCATTCTCACCTGCATGTGGACGAACGTCTTGAGATTGAATTTACCGGAACAAAAGTGCAACGTAGGCCCGAAGTGCACAACTTGTGGGTGATCTTAGGCTCTCAGCCCTCGTCGGCCCTCCATGTAGCCCGCATCCGCCCTCCGCCGCACCCCGCTGATGCTGATGATGCGCGCCCTTTTTGGGGCTTCCGCAACCTACGCAAAAACTTGGAAATCATCACTTCGCGCCCACTTCGCGCCGCGGGGCCGGTTGCGGGCGCCCGAGTGCTCATGATGCTCGCCGGCTCGCCTCCTGGGGTCGTCCACGGCGGCCCCGAAACCCGCCATGCCGTGGGGAATGGCTGCGAAGCGCGTGCGCGTTCCGAGACGCCTCCGGGCCAGGGCCCGCGCGGCCCGATGGAGAAACGAAGGTCTGATGATGCGGGGTCGGCGGCGGGTCGGCGGCACAACCCGTCGTGGCTTTTGCTTCGCAAGACAAGCCCATTCGTCTGAGCCATAGCTCAGTCCATACAGGGCAGCGAAGCGCTGCCCGATTTAATGGCTACCGCCAGTGCCGCCGACCCCTCAGCCGGTATACGGTATACACCTAAAATCAAATGGGGGCGGTGAGGGTGAGGGCGGTGGAAAGGGCCCACAATGGCTGGAAGTGGTGGGTGAGGGCAGTGAGAGTGGTGTGGGCGGTGAGGGCGGTGGGGGTGGTGAGGGCGCGGGGGTCTGGGCACACATTGGCAGCATTTGGCAGCCTTTAAATACTCTCTAAACACTTAGAATGGCTTGAAATGGTAGTGGCGGTGAGGGTGGGGGCGGTGAAAAGGGGGGACAATGGCTGGAAGTGGTGGGTGAGGGCGGTGAGAGTGGAGTGGGCGGTGACGGCGGTGGAGGCGGTGAGGGCGCGGAAGGGTCCGGGCAGCCTTTGGTTTTTTTCTGAACACCTAAAATGCTTGAAATGGTAGTGGCGGTGAGGGTGAGAGCGGTGGAAAGGACTCACAATGGCTGGAAGTGGTGGGTGAGGGCGGTGAAAGTGGTGTGGGCGGTGGGGGCGGTGAGGGGGGGGGGGGTCCGGGAGACATTGGCAGCCTGTAAATACTCTCTATAAACACCTAAAATGGTTTGAAATGGTGAGTGAGAGTGGAAAAGGCCCACAATGGCTGGAAGTGGTGGGTGAGGGCGGTGAGACTGGTGTGGGCGGCGAGGGGGGGTTCTCCAAGCACCGTTCCTCTGCACTTAAAAGAAACATGCCAGATTTGTGCTGTTTTCCACGACAAAACGGGTGTGGTCCTATACAGAGATAGTAATTACACGCTCCGCGCTGTGGAAATTCGCAGGTATTTGCTATTTCTTAAACCCACTACACGCACCACGCTGTGGCGGGAAGCAGATTTAGAAGCACGGGTGCTCCCACGACCGCTTTGCAAAGCGCATGTTCATGCAGCAGATGGCTCTGGACATTTTTGCTAGGATTCTACGGGGGATGGAGGCTTGCAGAAAAAAAACCGTACAGCCTGCAAGTGGCACTCTCAGTTGGATGACTCATCGGAAACACTCCTACGACTGTGTCTTGGCGGGTTTGGGGATGTGAAGTGGGCTTGGGGTGGCGGCTGGCGTCTTCCGGTGTTTCTTTGCCAAACAACGTCTTCTCCTGGAGCTTGTTTCGACATTCAGCTTTTGTCCGAATTCACGGGCCCATATTCGAGACCCAAAAACCCTTAGAAAACGTGTGCACCACAAGGGGCCTCCCCTGAAGAAGCTCGAACAGAATCCAGAATCTCGAAACCAGCCAAGAAACACCTAGAACCAAAAACTCAACTGATTTAATCAACTGAACGAAGCAACTGAAGAGAAGGCTGTTTGGAGGCAGTTTGCGGGACGGAGGCTGTTCAGAACAAGAATGGGGGTCCGGGCACACATTGGCAGCCTTTAAATACTCTCTAAACACCTAAACTGGCTTGAACTGGTGAGGGCGGTGAGGGTGAGGGCGTTGGTGGGTGAGGGGTGAGGGCAGTGAGAGTGGTGTGCTCTAAACACCTCGGTGAGGGCGGTGGGGGCGGTGAGGGCGGTGGGGCGGTGAGCATCGGCAGCCTTTAAATTCTCTAAACACCTAAAAAATGGTTTGAGAAGGTGAGGGCGGTGAGGGTGAGGGCGGTGGAAAGGGCCCACAATGGCTGGAAGTGGTGGGTGGGGGCGGTGAGAGTGGTGTGCTCTAAACACCTACACACACACAACGAACTCCACAGTACTACAAGGGCAGTAAGACGGTGGAAGTGGTGAGAGCGGTGGGGGTGGTGGTGGTGAGGGCGGTGGGGGCGGTGGGCGAATGGTCGATGGCGGTGGGAGTGGTGGGGGTGCTGGGGGTGGTGAGGGCGGTGGGGGCGGTGAGGGCGGTGGGGGCGCGGGGTTGCTCGAAAAAGCCGATGGCGACGTTTCAACCCCAAGATTAAACCTTATAATGAATCTGTGTGGCCCCGTCCACATGGACCTTGTCGACGTGGTTCCAAACCCAAGTACCGAAACATAAAGCCCTAAACCCTGAATTTAAATGAACACATGTGGGTTGAGCTGGTTGGCCTTCCGCCCTGCCCCGCTCCGCCAGCCCACCCTACCTACCTATCTACACCCCCACCCCCCCACCCCCACCCTTCCACCTTAAAACGCTTGGAACCCTGTACTCCCCCGCGAAGCCGGTCGCCGCTCGGACGGGCCCCGCGCAGGCGGTTCGGTTGGGTTTGGGGTTTCTTTTATGGGGCTGAGTGGAATCCTAAGGGAGCGTGGGGATCAAAGTTGAGGGTCTCGTCAACGTTTCGTTCCGTTTCGTTTCGGCCGGCGTTGCGGTTCGTGTCGTTTCGGTTCACACTTCAGACATTGCGGTTCGATTCGGTTCGGTTCAGTATTCTTGCGTTTCCTTGCGGTTCGTTTCCTTGCATTTCGATTCCCGGTTCCCGTTTCGATTCGCGGATTCCCTGAGGACATGAAATGAACCTGTGCATCCGTGCGCATTTTCATGAACATGCAAAACACACACACACACACACAGACGCACACGCTCGTCCGCTCGTCCATCCCCATCCGCCGTCCATCCCCATCTGCCGGGCGCACTCAGGCATCCGTTCGCCATATACACAAGCTTCAACAATCCCATTTGCGTCGTCCACTTCTACAAGGCATTGTGTTTGTTCTTATATGCAATCAATAGCACAAGCAAAATCCTCATGTAAGGTTGTCCGAACTTTTTTATGTTTTTTACGGGAATCCGTTCTTGCGGTGGTTCGTGTTTTCCGCGTTAGGTTGTTTGTTGTTTTTATGCTGTTGCTATCGGAATCCGTTGTCGTTTTAGTTGTTCTTACAAGGCCCTCGACTAAATTCCCGTCTAGGAGGGTCTGCTCCCGACGGCGGCATTGGTCTTAGACAGGCCGAAAGTGGGCGATGTTTAGGACCAGACTTGTGAGGGTTCTACGGTCCAAGTTTGGGATTGAAAAAAAAGGGCTTAGATGCGATTTCCGCACAACAGATGCTGATCTGGTAATGCACGCACGGTTTGGCAACTGGTGAGGCTTCGAGGTGATGCTGAACGTTTGGGGCATCAGACAAAAGACTATGGTAAGGTATTTCATGATTGTTTGCGCTGTTCCTACAGTCCTACCCCCGAAGCCCTCCCGAGAAGCCTACATTTCTGAAGGCAGGGCAGGCTGCAGATCGAAGTTTGTTGTTCGGCGATTTAGGCTTTCGTGTTGTTTTATGCTTGAGACATTGGGGGGTTTTGCTTGGAACGATTTACGGTTTTGGTGCCTTCGTGGTTGCAGACAGTTTGGAATATTTAAGAAGTCTACAATATCTCAGGTTTGTGTGTGGTTTCAGGCTGGGTTCTTGCAGGTTGATCTTCTCAGTTTGGTAGTCAAAACAGCTTCCATGTCTCGAGCCATTCAGGAGCCGACATACTTTGGCCGGGTCGAAAAGCACACGCACACACAAAACTGCAACTCTGTGCGGACTCCGCAGCCACCGTTGGGATTATCTGGGTGGAGTAGTAGACTAGAGCGCAAAATCTGAATATCAATCCCCGAAAATTCGCCAGCTTGCTTGCTTTGTCAGAATTTGCGCATATGCGCGACGCCAGCGAATGTGGCAATTGGGCCACGACTGCGCGAAGGCGCCCTTGATTGGCTGTTGTGAACGAGGTTTGTTGTGAAGAAATTTTCCATCCTCTCAAACCTAGGACTCTGAAAGGATCTTGGGAACTTCAACAAAATCACTATCTCCTGACTGGGCCTTTCTGCCGATGGCTAGTGGTTGACCTGCAGGCTGCCGAGCATGGAGCTATCAACGGCTTCGAGACCTCATTCACAATATACCATTTAAGCCTGGGAGTCTGAACTCAGCAATATTCAACCCGAAGCCCTGAGCCCTGAGCCGCAACTTGACGTTAAAACCTGTCACACGAGAGCCGCTGCGATGCCAGGAAGGGATTGGCCTTCTTCTGCAGCGCGGTTGGCTGAAGGAGGCCGTTGAAGCAGAGAACATGTAACATAGGCAGAAACAGGAAATCTCGCCTAACTGCACGTGACCAACTCTGAATCCAGAACCCGAAGGAGCTTTGTCTGTCGGAGGAGTCTTCCTTGTTCTACACCTGCCTTCGATGCTCGGAGGCCTGGCTCCGAGAGCTTGTTTTCAGGATCTCAGGGGTTGTTTTGTTAGGATTTCTAGTTCTTTGTCTGCGGGGCTCTGAGGCTTTGGGAGTTGGGTTTTACACGGTTTAGGGCGATACGGTCATTCAAAATGCCACCACTCCGCCTGTCTTTGTCGGCTATAAGGGGACGCGGGAATGAGCTGTGTCGTTCAACTTTGTGGCGAAAGCTTCGGACGTGCAGACCTTCAGCTTCGCCCGATGTTCAGGTACAGCAGAGACTTTGACGCATTATGCAACATGTGCTTCCTCGTCAGCCGCACTTAGCCGAACTGTTTCCGTGTCCCTCTGAGTCTTAGCCCAAGAGGAGACCTTTTACTGCAGCGCCAGTTTTATCGAAAACTTTGCTCGTGAAGGAGTTGCCATCATTATTTCTACTGCTGCTACTACTACTACTGCTACTACTACTACGAATACTAATACTAAGACTAAGACTAAGACTAATATTAATACAAATATTAACACTAATATTAATACTAATATTGTATTAATACTAATACTAATATTAATACTAATATTAATACTAATATTAATATTAATGCTAATACTAATACTAATATTAATACTAATACTAATATTAATACTAATATTACTACTAGTACTAGTATTAGTACTAGTATTAGTATTAATACTAATACTAATACTAACACTAATACTAATACTAATACTAATACTAATGCTAATACTAATACTAATACTAATGCTAATGCTAATACTAAGACTAAGACTAAGACCAAGATTAAGACTAAGACTAAGACTAAGACTAATATTAATACTAATATTAATACTAATACTAATATTAATATTAATATTAATATTACTACTAGTACTAGTACAAGTACTAGTATTAGTATTAATACTAATACTAATACTAACACTAACATTAATACGAATACTAATACTAATACTAATACTAATATTAATACTAATACTAATACTAATACTAATACTAATACTAATATTAATACTAATACTAATACTAATACTAATACTAATACTAATACTAATACTAATGCTAATGCTAATGCTAATGCTAATGCTAATACTAATACTAATACTAGTACTAATACTAATACTAATACTAATACAAATACTAATACTAATACTAATACTAATACTAATACTAATACTAATACTAATACTAATACCAAGAGTAATACTAATTAAAGGACCGGATAACCCCACATGACAGCGATACTCTGGTCAGCATCAAAACAGTGCAAAACAGAGTGGTTTAGATACGTAAACATGCGTGCGCACTCCGCGTGGGTGTCCGCGCCGGTTGTGTGTGTTGTGCCTGTGTGCGTGTGCGTGTGCGTGTGCGTGTGCGTGTGGGTGTGGGTGTGAATGTGGGTGTGGGTGTGGGTGTGGGTGTGGGTGTGGGTGTGGGTGTGGGTGTGGGTGTGGGGGTTGGGGTTGGGGTGTGGGTGTAGGTGTGGGTGTGGGTGTGGGTGTGGGTGTGTGTGTGTGAGTGTGTGTGTTGTGTGTGTGTGTGTGTGTGTGTGTGTGTGTGTGTGGTGTGTTGTGTGTTGTGTGTTGTGTGTTGTGTGTCGTGTGTCGTGTGTCGTGTGTTGTGTGTGGTGTGTCGTGTGTCGTGTGTTGTGTCTTGTGTGTAGCGTGTGTGTGTGTGCCTGTGTGCGTGTGCGTGTGCGTGTGCGTGTGCGTGTGCGTGTGCGTGTGCGTGTGCGTGTGCGTGTGCGTGTGCGTGTGCGTGTGCGTGTGCGTGTGCGTGCGGGTGCGGGTGCGGGTGCGGGTGCGGGTGCGGGTGCGGGTGCGGGTGTGGGTGTGGGTGTGGGTGTGGGTGTGGGTGTAGGTGTGGGTGTGGGTGTGGGTGTGGGCTGCGTGTGCGTGTGTGTGTGTTGTGTGTGTGTTGTGTGTTGTGTATCGTGTGTCTTGTGTCGTGTGTCGTGTGTCGTGTGTGGTGTGTGGTGTGTCGTGTGTCGTGTGTCGTGTGTTGTGTCATGTTGTGTCTTGTGTGTAGCGTGTGTGTGTGTGTGTGCGTGTGTGTGTGTGTGTCGGTCGGTGTGTGTCTGTGCGTGTGTGTGTGTGCGCGCGTTTGCGTTGTGTGTCTGTGTGCGTCTGTGGTCCTATCTGTGGACCCCTTTTCCGCGCGCCTGATCCCACAAGAGCCCTCCAAGCGCCCTGGAGAGGCCTCGGAGGAGAGGATTTTAGTCGCGGGAGACTCTTCACCAGAGCGTGGACCCCTTTTCCGTGCGCCTGATCCCACAAGAGCCCTCCAAGAGCCTGGAGAGGCCTCGGAGGAGAGGATTTTAGTCGCGGGAGACTCTTCACCAGAGCGTGGACCCCTTTTCCGCGCGCCTGATCCCACAAGAGCCCTCCAAGAGCCCTGGAGAGGCCTCGGAGGAAAGGATTTTAGTCGCGGGAGACTCTTCACCGAGAGCGTGGAGACCTCCAAGAGCGTGGTGTGTGTTGTTGTGTGTTTGTTGTGTGCGCGTTGTTTTGTGAGTTTTGTGTGTTGTGTGTGTGTGTGTGTTGTGTGTGTGGTGTGTCCGGGTTGTGTTGTGTGTGTTGTGTTGTGTGTGTGTGTTGTGTGTGTGTGTTATGTGTGCGTTGTGTGGGCGTGGTGAGGGTCCTGCGTTGAGCGTCCTGGGCAAGGGCGCAGTGCAGGGCAAAAAAACAACTAGAAGACAATTGGCCCGAAAGCATCATCAGCGAAGAGTGTGGGGCTATGTGATAGATCCAGTGTGTAGGATCGTAAAGTCACAGAGTGAAGAGTCATAGAAGGCATGAGTCATGAGTCATAATGTCATAGTGCGGAGTCCCGTAGATGAATACGTAGATGACTACATAGATGACAGACATAGAATCAACTTACTTGACTCTATACCTTACTTGACTCTATGCTATCTCTGTTCAAGCTCATACCAACTTGATTCTATGTCATGCTATCTCTATACTTACTTGCTTACTTACTTACTTGACTCTATGCCTCTATGACTGACTCTCTATGTTCCAGCAGTAGTAGTAGTAGTAGTAGCAGTAGTAGTAGGAGTAGTAGTAGGAGTAGTAGTAGTAGTAGTAGTAGTAGTAGCGCAAGTAATCCCTGTTCAAAGCAACTGACCTTCCGTTCGTTGGTATCTAACCTTCTGACCTTTTCGTTTTGGGAGCCTTAAAGGGGCTTTGAAAGCAGGATTTAAAGTGAGCATTGAAGACCATGAACAGTGAACAGTGGACAGCAACAGCAGCAAAAGCAGGAGCAGCAAGCAGCCGGAAAACAGATTGCAAATTGGAATGGGGGTGGGGCAGGGCAAGCTCAAAAATGATGTCGTGAAGATATTGTTGCCAGAGGGAATATACACGACAGTGTTCTCTGTAGTAGTAGTAGTAGTAGCAGCAGCAGCAGGAGTAGTAGTAGTAGTAGTAGCAGCAGCAGGAGTAGTAGTAGTAGTAGTAGCAGCAGCAGCAGGAGTAGTAGTAGTAGTAGTAGTAGTAGTAGTAGTAGTAGTAGTAGTAGTAGTAATAGTAGAAGTGGTAGTCGTGGTCGTCATGGTAGTTGTAGCGGTAGTGGTAGTAGTAGTGGTAGTGGTAGTAGTACAGTCTAAAGTGGTATAGTGGTAGTATAGAAGTAGCAGTAGTAGCAGTAGTAGTAGTAGTAGTAGTAGTAGTAGTCGTAGTACTAGTACTAGTCGCAGTAACGACACTGTCCCCTGTCCAATGCACGTGTGCATGTGCTCGCGCGCGCTGTTGACTGTTCCTGCACGCACTGTTGCGTATGCTCGCACACGCTGTTGCATGTGCTCGTGCACACTGCGCGCACGCTCTGCGCACACTGTTGCCTGTGCTCGCACACACTGCGCGCACACTGCGCGCGCACTGTTGCCTGTGCTCGCACACACTGCGCGCGCACTGCGCGCGCACTGCGCGCGCGCTGTTGCCTGTGCTCGCACACACTGCGGGCGCACTGCGCGCGCACTGTTGCCTGTGCTCGCACACACTGCGCGCGCACTGCGCGCACGCTGTTGCCTGTGCTGGCACACACTGCGCGCGCACTGCGCGCGCACTGCGCGCACGCTGTTGCCTGTGCTCGCGCACACTGCGCGCGCACTGCGCGCGCACTGCGCGCGCTCTGTTGCCTGTGCTCGCACACACTGCGCACGCGCTGTTGCCTGTGCTCGCCCACGCTGCGCCCACACTGCGCGCGCACTGCGCGCGCGCACTGTTGCTTGTGCTCGCACCCGCTGTTGCCTGTGCTCGCGCACGCTGCGCGCGCACTGTTGCCTAATGCGCGCGCGCTGTTGCCTCTGCCTGCGCACGCTGTTGCCTATGCCACTACCACTACCACCACTATCACTACCACTACCACTACCGCTAGCACTACCACTACCACTACCACCACTACCACTACCACTACTACTACACTACTATTACTACTACTACTACTACTACTACTACTACTACTACTACTACTGCTACTACTACTACTACTACCACTACTACTACTGCCACTACTGCTGCTGCTTCTGCCACTACTACCACTACCACTACTGCTGCTGCTGCTACTACTGCCACTACAACTGCTATTATTATTATTACTACTAGTACTACTATTACTACCTATAATACTACCACTGCTTCTGGCAGTACTACCACCACTGCCACTACTACCACTTTCGCTGCTACTGCTGCTGCTGCGGCTGCTGCTGCTGACAATGGACAGTGGACAGTGTGTGTGAGAGAGTCTGAGCTTGTCGAGGTAGGACAGCAGCACCTGCACAACAGCACACTCCCAGTCCACAAACTAGCTTACTAGGCCCGGAATCCCTCCCCCACAATTAAAAAGGTCGCGAATTAACCGACACCTCCTCCGGTTAATTCGCCTTTCTGCCTTGGCACGATACCCTTTTAGACCTAATAACTGTCCACTGTCCACTGTCTACTGTCCACTGTTTGTTAGCACTGCCAGCCGTGACTGGAGACTTGCAGGCCGGCTGGGCACCTTTACTAATACAGAGTTTCATGTGCAGAAAATAGGCTTTTCAGGGTTAGCTTTCTGGGGGTATGTTTCAATGTGGAGGATTCAGAGGTTTTGTGGGTTGGACGAAATCTTTCATTGTCTTAAGCTTGTGCCCTGATCAGCACTTGTTACCAGTATGCTCATGTCCATCAGCAACAACTTCACAGCTGCCCACACCCTCGACACTAACACCATAAATTGAACCGCCTGGTGTGACAGGTGAGGGGGGGGGGGCGGGGCGGTCGATTAATGTACCCTAGGGGTAATCATTGAGATCATTCAGGCTTCCAGCTTACTCTGCAAGTGTGCTGTTGCTTTGAAGTTACATGTATCGGGGCTTCCTTTGTGTTTTTTAGCTGAAGGGTCACTGCATTGAGTAGGTTATTCAAATCATTTCAACCGCTATCAAAATGGCGGCTACTACGCCAAATCCAGCCACAAGTGCTGGCCGCCAACAACATCATCATTGAATGCTTGGTTGTGTGTGATCTGCTTCGAGGAATGATGATTGGATAACTTCATGTCGCGTCAAACATAACCGTGTTACTTGAGTGCTTTGTTTTGTTCCAGAGATGTCTTCATGCGAAGTAACGGTGCCCTGATTCATTGATTCGCATCCCTAGAGTAGATAGAATGCTTTCTGTGAAACCCAATATACTACCACCTGCTCGCGCGCCCATTTCACTGTTCACTGTTTGCTGTGCATTGTCCACTGTACTGTAGCCAGTTGCATTGACTGCGGGCTTGCTTGGCACATTTGCAGGGATAGCCTAACTCAGGTTGCATCGCCAGCACTCTGCATGGGCCCAACCCACCACAAACTTGCAGGGGCCCTTGCGGACCAGCCAACTGCAAGGGGCAGGTTAGGCCAACCAAATGCAGGGGCAATGCACCTCAACACAGGAATTCAGAATATGTTTGGGTGTTGTGAATGTTGTGAATCACGAGTAGTTGCCATCCCTATGAGGTGAGACTTCATGGGCCTGACTGTGCTGCCCAAGCTTTTTTGCTTGCCTTGCGCTTCTTATGTCGCCAGGCATTCCTGCTCGCGTGGGACTTCACAGTGTCCTGGGAGCTTGGCATCTCGGCTGAGGCCGTGGAGTCGGGGCCTTTTGTAACAGTAGACAGTGGACAGTGCACAGGGGACACGGTCAACGTTCGCTAGTAGTAGTAGTAGTCGTACTAGCACTTGGCGAAGGAGGCGCGATAGGTTCTGGGTCTTGCTTTGGTGACATGGCTTCTGGATCATCGCTCGGCATAGCAAAGCATACTGCAACTGATGCATGCTGAAGGGCCTCCGCCACGTCTTCCTCGTTTGCATGGCAGTAGTGCCGCCTGAAGGTTCCCACGTCGAGCCGCTGCTGGATTTCCATGATGACATGCTCAGAGGCGCGTTGACCGCCCTCTGGGGTTGCAAGCAACAAGGCAGATGCAGTGTGTCTAGTAGCTCCATGCACTGTCACATGTGAGCCTTTGAATTTCACATTCCAACGTCTGCGGCCGGTGAGTGCAAACATCACTTTCGCGACATGGGTCACTGCTTTCCACACTGTTTGCCTGGCCATCCACGGTTGCTTTGCTTTTTTGGTTTGAGCTGGGAATATGTACCTGCTGCCAATGGGCCAGCAGAAGGCTTTGGACGAGCGTGGCGGAAAGTCTTGAAACACGCCTGGGTGGGACTTCCTGAAGGGCTCAAGTGGGGGCAGCACACATCTCTGCACACCTTTGTCCATCACCTCCCTGAGTGTGCTGACAACATCAGGAGCAAGACGAGCAGCGATGCAGTCAGCCCCAAGTTTGCCCATTCCTTGGAAGTCTTTGTTGTCTTCCCGCTTTTGGAACAAGATGTGAGGAGCATCTTGCATGTGCCCTCCATCCAGGAAAACATCCGAACCTCGAAGTTGCAATGCCTCAGAAATTCGACGGGAGGTAACCATCGTGATCCATAATGCCATGACATACCGTGGCCCGGCAAAGTAAAGGCTCACTGCCAGGAACAGCAAAAGGTCTTCCCTGGGAACGAACAAATGCTGGAGGTCTGTCTTCGACAGCTTTTTACCTTTGTTCCATGGCTTGCGCTTGGCTTCTTGCACAGTGGACTGTGTCTTCGACCTTTTTTTCTGCAACTTGCCCTTTGCGTCTGGCACAGTGGACAGTGAACTGCAGGACAGTGAACTGGTTAGTCTTTTTCTGGGTGCCATGGGGTCTGGTGAAACACTACTACTGGATACTCTAATGTTGCCTTGAGCCAGGAGCTTCTGTTGCGTTGCACTTGGAGGGATGATGTCACACTGTTCGCTGTTCACTGTGAAAACCATTTGCCTTCAGACCCGAGCCCTACAATAACTATGCAACATCACATGAATGCTCCCCTGGCAGGTCCGAAAGCCAAGCTGCTGTCCACTGTTCACTGTTCAGCTGTCCACTGTTGACTGTTCACTGTCCTCGCCTGCAGCAGCGGCGCCGCGGCATTGGCTCCACGGCAAGGCCGGGTAAAGTGTCATCCCTAAACCCCCAAAATGCATGCATCAGCTTGCACTGTCTGCCTGCTTTGCTGCATGTTCACACAGATTCAGATGAACTTTGCAGTGCTACCTTGCCGCCGGTGTTTAAATTCGACAAGACCACTGTGCCCTGTTCCCACTGTCCCTTGTTGACTGTACATATTTTGGTGTGTGCCTGAAGCAATGGCTGACACGGGTTCGGCGGCTGGATCCACGATTTCGACTGACGGCTTTGAGGCAAGGCAAGGGCACTTCTCTGTTTGAGCTGAGTATTGAATGCACTGCTTTAAATAGCCCAGACCCCAGCCTGTGCTGCAGGAAGTCAATTTCCAAGATGTTTATGAAGAAGCGGAGAAGACGAAGGGCGACAAGGGCGACAAGAAGGACGCTACGCCTGCCGTGGTGCCTGCGGGGGTCCCTGATGACGGGACGGTGACAGAAGCACGGCAGCAGCTTCGGCGATCCATTTTGTCGCCGACGTCAGAAGCCGACACGGAGGAGGAGGAGGAGGAGGAGGAGGAGGAGGCCCCGAAGCCCGTGCTTCAGCTCTCGGCCAAGCCAGCAAGTTCTGGGTCGATGGAATCGGAGACGGCAACGAAGTCTCCCAAGGTGGCAGGGGCCGAGCCCAAGTCAAAGGCCAGTTCGGGCAAGAAGAGGTCCGCTGCGACCGGGCCCGGGTCGACCGATGATTCGGCTTCCGCCAGTGCGACGCCCCCTGTCCACTGTCCGCCGTCGCCTGTCCTCTATTGCCAAGGCCCGAGCTACGAGGAGCCTCGCCAGCATTCCGAATTCTGCCAGTTCTTGTTTTGCATCGCTACTAGTTACTAGTAGCCAGTGTCCTTGGTGCTCAGGTGAGGCCGTTGTTCGAAGCCTGGAAGGAGGCTGGCCTCGGGTTTGGGGTTGAGGGTTTAGGGTTTCGAGGGTTTCTGCCCCTCAGGAGACTCAGGTGATGAAGGCCAGGAAGCAGCTCCAGGAGATGAAGGAGATGAAGAAGAAGAAGCAGGAGAAGCAGAGGGCGACCAGTGTCAAGCGGAGCATTGACAAGAATGTCACCTGTATGCAAATTTCTAGCGCCAGTGTTTAGATCACACAAAACTTCGTGCCAGCAAGTGTGCCAATGCATCTCAGGAATCGAAGGCGAAGCACCAGGACCCCGAAGCATCTGATTCAGCAGTTGCCGCAGCTGGGGTCTCCCATGATGAGAGTGGGGCAGTGGAGCAGCCCACTGTGGAGCAGCCCAATGTGGGTGGGGGAGAGAAGAAGCAGCCCAAGGAGGAATCTGGGCAGGAGGAGCCCAAGGTGGACAAGGGATCTGTCAGTGAGCCAGAGGAGCCAAGGCAGCCAGGATGTGTGGTGGAGGAGGTGCTAGAGTGCCCGCGTTCTCCTGCCAAATCCTTGGCACCAGCTGCGGCATCCAGTTCACTGTCCACCAGTCCCCCGTCCACTGTTCACTGTGTTGACCTTGCAGAGCAGGACAGCAGGAAAGGGAAGAGCAGTGACAGCAAGGCCATCGTGACACAGAGCCAGAGGACTTTGAATGAGGCCAGCTGTGTGAGACTTTGCGTATCAGTTTACTCTGAGTCTGTGTGTGTGTGTGTCTGTGTTGGACCACATGTTGCAGGTCTTCCGGGGCAGGTCGCAAACCTCCCTGGGTCAGCTGGTCAGCCTACCCTGGACACGACAGCTGGCAATGTGCGAGGACAGCACGAACGGAACGCTCCCGGGCACCGAGAATCTCATCTGGGTCCTCGTCGGATTCGACCCGAGCAACTTGCAGTTCCCGGTGACGTCCAGGTTCAATTCGGAGGACAGCCTCGTTTGTTCAAAGTTGCAGTTGGCCGTTGGTTGGTTCAGCTGCAGGACCGGCCATTCTTCACGTCAGATGACATGAACGAGGCCCGCAAGTGCGCCGAGTCCCTCCAGAACGTCATCGACAAGCTGCAGGCGGTCGGCGACGTTGATGAGGCAGTGCTAGCATTGTGCAGTATTCTCAGCCAAGACAAGAGTTGCGGTTCCCCATTGTCAGTTGTTCGGCAAGGACCGCCGCATGCTGCTCATCGGGCTGCTGAGATTCTTCCAGCTGGGGGCGAAGGCTGGATTCAAGGACCTTCGTGCGGCATGCATGCAGCCATTTTGCCAGGGCATCCTGTTGCACGGCCCCCTGTTGGGGCATGCGAAGATGATGGGCGACCAGATCTTTGTGTACGAGCAGTCCCTGGTTCCAGGGACGAAACCATCTCGTACTTGATGCCGCGTCGGCACGGGATTGAGTTCGGGCTTTACCCCTGGCATGCCCACCTGACGGATGCGACGAAGGGGGCCAAAGCAATGCTCGTGGCCCTTGGCGAGTGGCACCACGTCGAACAGGACGTCCGCCAGGCAAGGCTTCAAACATCCAAGTCACAGTCGTGTTTGCCACTGTCCACTGTGCAATGTTCCCCTTGTCTGGCAAGAGTCCAACTGACTGAGGCCTCATTGGCGGGCGCCGCCGTCCTCGGTGCCCGGGCCATGAACCTCGTGGCACGGCGAAAGGCACTGGCCGGCGTCGTCGAGCCCCACAACCTTCCGGCCCAGACCGTGTTGCACATCCTGGACGAAGGCCTTTCAGCTTCATCCAAACACGGTTGCCTTCTCCATATGCCCCGGCAGGCCAGATGGAGCACAACGTGTATGAGTTCCTGATGGAAGGCCAGCTGCCCAACAACGTTGCCCAGTTCTTCAGCTTGCAGGACAGCTCTAAGATAACAAAGCCCACTGTCCACTGTGCGATGTTCCCCTTGTCTCCAGGAGCAGACAATGTCCGTTTGGCTGCAAAGCTTGGGCCAATTCTTCTGGGTGTTTCTCATGGGCGAGACGAACAACCTGGAGTGCTACAAGGTCATGGGCGAGACTGTGGAGGCTTCCAGAGGGTTTTCAATAGATTAGAGGCCGGGTCGCAGTGACCTGCCTGCTAGGGCGCCTTCGTCGTCTACGACGTGAAGCCGGTGCCGATTCAGATGCTGCAGATCAGCACGTGGACGATTCGCTCTGGCTTGTTCTCCAAGGAGGCGGATCAATATTTCGCCCACTTCTTGTTCTTGCAGAGGCCGCCATCCACGCCACAGTTTTCTGCCCCGAAGCTCCATATGTGGCGATGCCTGACGTACCCGGACTGCCTTACTGACATGCTCAAGCGGCAGGCAGGGGCATTGACGATTCGATGTGTTTGGCCATAGTAAAAAAATCTATTTGTTGTTCCTTTGATTTGGAGGCCTTCAACAAGAGTGTCACTCGCACCCAGCCGCACTGGACAAGAACTGGGGAGGACAACTCGTGGAAGGGCTGGATCTGGAGCTATGGCAATGAGCAAGGCTGCAATTGTGTACTTGTCCAGCTCCATCGAACCTTGCCAATGCATTCCATCTGAGGTGGTACTGGACCGAGGAGAGGGGGCCCTTCCAGCTGATTCCCCGTCGCTCTGGAGCACCCGGAGCCTGGTGAAGCAGCTCTTAATCGACAGCTCGGAATACCAGCACTTACATTGCTGGCATCTTTCTGGGCTGTTATCTGATGATGACAGGCAACAGCCCGGACATTTCTGAACGGCAGCCGCTGTCCATGTCCAGTGTCCACTGTTCACTGTCAACTGTTCATTGTCCAGAGCCCTCACGGCAAATGATAAGCTAACCTTAAGGGTCGCTGATGCGTCATTGGAGCAGTGCAGTGGACACAACGACAGGGCTGCCATTCACACGCACTGCAGAACAAAGAAAGAGAGAAAGAAAAGGTGCTTCTGCCAGCCTTCTGAGCAGTGCCTTTAACTTGTCCCCTTCTCTTCTGCTGTGCAGTCTTTCTGAGCAGTGCCTTGAAGTCATCCGGTGTGTTGCTTGGCTGGCAGGTTTGGCTTTGCGTTGGCGCATGGCACGCTGGCTGACACCTTGGAGCAGGCCTGGCGAAGATTTGTTGAAGATGCTGATTTCAATGGAAGACATGGTGCTGCTGCTGATGATGATGATGACGACAATGACGAAGTTTTTTCCTCTTGGAAGCCCCTACGGCTCGCAGTGGACAGTTTGGGAAATCTTCTGGTTGTAGCTGTTATTTTCTTCAGGGTTTCTTGCACTTCTGTTTGTGTCTTTCGGTGACATTAGAATCATTAGACGATGAGTTTGAGGGGCGATTCTCATGGCAGCGGCGACAGCTTGGAAGATCTGCTCGCCGGGAGCTATGAAGATGCAATGGATGCTGCTGAAGCAGCCACGGAACGTACACCAAGGGATGAGGTGCAGAGTGGACCGCCAACGAAGGAGGAGCTGATGCCAAAGGGGCCGCCGCCGCCCTTGGCGGTCAACCAACCTCCCGGCACTGTCCACTGTCCTCCTGTCCACTGTCGTCCTGTCCCAGCTGATACACCTGCTGACAGTGACAGTGAAACCTCCTCCAACCCTCCGCCTCGCTATCGCTGGCCGATCAAAGTTCAGACAGATGAGAATGGAGATAGGGTTGCCATGCGTGTCGCTGGCCCGCATATGGCCAGTGGGCGTTTCGCTGCTTCCAGTTCAAGCAGTGACACTGAGTCTTCCGAGGACAGCAGTGATGGAGAAGGGGCTGTCAGTGCTGACAATGGCCCTGAGAGAGAAGACGGTTATTGGTCTGATACCAGCCTCTGGCTGGAGGAGGGACCAGAGCTATCAGAGGAGAGGGAACGGCTCCTGAGCCTGTACCGTTTGGAAATGCGAGAAACACAGCCAGCCCTCAACAACAGGTGTTTGGGAGCCCGTGTGGGCTCGCTCCGCAAAGTCCTCAATGCTGGCAATTGGGCAACAGTGCAGAAAAATGCAGGAATTGCCCTCACAGGAGAGCGGCGCCGACAGTGGTCAGTCTTCGAGCATGAGGCCACACATGCGTGGCATTCAGGCCGGCCAAGAAGCCGGAGCAGGTCGCGAATTTCCACGAGCGATTGCTCTCTGTGTCAGCTGGAATAGCAGTCCACTGTCCACTGTCCACAGTCACATACATGATTGAGACCGACGTATGGTCCTCCCAGCAGTGCATGTTACTGGGAGAAATGTATCCAAATGATGACTGATGGACTTGTGTAGTGCTGCCCTAATAGCAGCTTTGATGCATCACAGCATGGCCATCTTTGCTGCCCGGAATTCCAGCCCTGCTGCTGGCGTTTGTTTTCTGTGCTATGTATCCCTGAAAAGTGGGGACAGCTGAAACATGTGTGAATGCCAGCCACTGTTCACTGTCCACAGTCACACTGTTACTAACAGTGGGACTGTGGACAGTGTTTGCAGTATGAAAGCATCCATACGATGAGCTCTGGACATACTAGCTGCCATTCACAAAGACTTTTCCATCGCTTTTCTGCTGCAAAAAGCTGTTGCACTTGCCTTGATCACCGACTGCAACCCTGGATAGAGCCCTACCCCAAGACCCAAACATTAACCCCAAACTTGCGAGCCCCATCGCCCAAAAGCAGCAGTGGACATTTCCTCGTCTTCTTCCTCCTCCTCCTCCTCCTACTACTACTACTACTGCAACTATGACTTGCTACAACTTCCATCAGAACTGCTTCTCTACTTCTGAGATACAGACATCGAAAACTTGCCTTTACCAAGCAGAGCTCCTACCCAGCAAGTTATGTGGTGCCGCACTGTGGAGATTTCGGCATTGCCGCAGTTTTCCACAGTGCGGACACAACTCAACTTCAGGACTCTGTATACACCGTTGGCCGGGTGTAGAGGCAAGTGTGCCTAGAAATGTGTGTTGTGCAGACCCAGGCTGGGGGGTCAAATTGCAATTGCACTGGCATGTCGGCACGAGAAAGTTGGGAGGCCTGCTACAATTCACTCCAGTGAGCTTTTTTATTGCCCACGTCATTCTGGGTTTGCTTTTCTTGTGAGGCTGTCGTCCTGCCTGCTGCTCTGCCTCGGTGGAGTGGCGCCAAAGGCGGAGTTGGGTGCTGAAGGCCAAATTGGGTTACATGGGATACATATATGCCTGTCCTGGTCCTTGCTCCTCGGACCCCTCCTACTTCTACTACTGAAAACCCAGCACCAAAAACCTTCAACTCTCCATCAACTGACACCCTAACCCATGTGATCTTTGTGGAGTGGCAGCCATTTAAGGGGTATGTGTGTGGATATATGTATATGTATATATATATATATGCACATAGACTGCGACTACTACAACGGCTACTACTCCTACTACTACTACTACTACTACTACTACTGCTACTACTACTACTACTACTGCTACTGCTACTTCTACGACAACAATTGCTACTGCTTCTGCTACTGCTGCTGCTGCTGCGGCTACTGCTACTACGACCACGACTACTACAACTGCTACTACAACAACAACTACTACTACTACTAACACTACTACTACTACTACTACTACTACTACTCCTGCTGCTGCTACTACTACTACTACTACTACTACTACTACTACTACTACTACTACTACTACTACCGCAACTACGACTTGCTACAACTTCCATCAGAACTGCTTCTCTACTTCTGAGATACAGACATCGAAAACTTGCCTTTACCAAGCAGAGCTCCTACCCAGCAAGTTATGTGGTGTCCGCACTGTGGAGATTTCGGCATTGCCGCAGTTTTCCACAGTGCGGACACAACTCAACTTCAGGACTCTGTATACACCGTTGGCCGGGTGTAGAGGCAAGCGTGCCTAGAAATGTGTGTTGTGCAGACCCAGGCTGGGGGGTCAAATTGCAATTGCACTGGCATGTCGGCACGAGAAAGTTGGGAGGCCTGCTACAATTCACTCCAGTGAGCTTTTTTATTGCCCACGTCATTCTGGGTTTGCTTTTCTTGTGAGGCTGTCATCCTGCCTGCTGCTCTGCCTCGGTGGAGTGGCGCCAAAGGCGGAGTTGGGTGCACCCGCCGTGAACTGACACCCTAATTAACTGTCCTAACCCAAGTGTGATTTTTGTGGAGTGGTGGCTAACTAAGGGGTATGTGTGTGTGGACATACACTGCTACAACAACAACAACAGCTACTACTACTACTACTACTACTACTACTACTACTACTACTACTACTACTACTACTACTACTACTACTACTACTACTACTACTAGGACGACGACTTCTACAAATAGCTTCTACTATGACAACACCTACTTCTGAGCTGCAGACATCGAAAACTTGCCTTTACCAAGCAGTGCTCCTACCCAGCAAGTTATGTGGTGTCTGTGCTGGGGAGATTTAAGAAAGCGTTGCTTGAGTCTCCCAAGCACGGACACAACTCAACTTCAGGACTCTGTATACACCGTTGGCCGGGTGTAGAGGCAAGTGTGCCTAGAAATGTGTGTTGTGCAGACCCAGGCTGGGGGGTCAAATTGCAATTGCACTGGCATGTCGGCACGAGAAACTTGGGAGGCCTGCTAACACATCATTCTAGGTTTGCTTTTCTTCTGAGGCCATCATCCTGCCTGCTGCTCGGCCTCGTGCCCCACCCACCCAGACACGTGCACACCTGTGTTTTTGGCTATCAGCAGCTGGAGAACCGCTGGCGGCTGTTTTGGTTACCAGCAGCCAGGCCGGAGAACCTTCACATCCAAATCTGGGCCCGGCCCCTACCTAGCCCCTAGAAGCCAGCCGCATGGGAGATTATAATGACAAGCCAGGTGGGCGACCCTTCACATACTTTCTGGGGCCCGGCTTGTCATTATAATCCCCCTTGCGGCCGGCTCCTAGCCACCCCCTAGAAGCCAGGCCCCAGAATGAATATGAAGGCAGTCAGCCCCGGCCTCTGAGAGGAGATAATGACTTTATAATGACTTTTGTCATTTGCTCCGCCGGCTCCTAGTACTACCTTAGGAGCCAGCCAAATTAATGACTTTTGTCATTTGTGAGCCCTGCTAATGACATTTGTCATTTGTTGTCCGGCTGCTGATTCAGGTGCTGGCAAAGCTTTGGCTCAAATTTTGCTGCAAATGTCGTGGAAGAAGCCATGTGTTCAATGGCAAGACGACTACAATGACAAGTCAACCTGGAAGCAGCTTCATGCAGGAGCTGAGCTTGTGTTGGGATGGAAGAAGCCTGCTGCGGGGGAAGTGGCAGAGCCTGAGCCTGGTCCTTTAAAGAAGAGGAAAACTACTGACTGGAAGCAGTGCGGAGCTGACAGTCACAGTTTGCTGTCCACTGTTTCCTGTTCCTCTTCTCCCCCTTCTTGGAAAAAGCCAGACATTAACATGTCACAGGATGCGAGGCCAGTAACTCAGAAAGCTGGCAAAACTGTTCGGCATCATGTCTCCTTGGATGTCCCCATGCTGTCATTGGTGGCTACAATGGACGAGGAGGAGCGTGTCATGACAGAGTACAAGAAGAAGGCACTGGATCCAGAGCGAATTGCCAGAGTGTTGCTGGGGGCTTGCAGTTGTAAGAGCAATTGCTATGGCGTCTTCAAACCAGCAAAGATTCTGGAGGTTTGCCAATTGTGGCACTCAATGTCAGATGAGTCCCAGCACCACTTCTTGAATGCACAATGGGAGAGCAGTGCTGAGAATCATTGCCTGGATGACTCTGATGGAGAGCAGCTGGCTCACCGCACAACCTGGTATTTGGCAGGGCATCAAGTGTGTTTGCCAGGTTTGTGCTCCCTGCTGGGTGTTGGAAACAAGGCCATGGCAAAGAAGCTGCAGGGGGTAATTGATCAGCGCCGCAAAATCAACAATTGTGAGCCAGTGGCTACAAGGCCTCCCTTGCAGCGGAATTTGACATGCATGTTTTTTTTGGAGCTCTACCACCAAAGTGCAGAGGATTTGCCTGAAACTTTGCAAGTGCAGCATGTGCATGACAATATCTCTGCAAGCACGGGTGAGCAAGACTGCGATGCTCCTGTATACATGCGGCAAATATCCGCTGAGTCAGAGATCTTCTCGTGGACACCTGAAGCAGCCATTGTTCAAAACATCATGGCACTGTCCACTGTCGATCTGTCCACTGTTCCAGTCCGGCATTTGCCACCAGGCAAGCTCATGACTTTGTTTTGGCAGTTTCAGGCCTGGTGTGAAGCTGTGCAAGGAATGGCTGGCCATAACCAGGCAATTCAAACGCCGTCATGGTCGACATTCTGGAGAGTATGGTGGGACAAGTGGTCGTCTGTGCTGAAGTTCCGAAAGGTTTCGCAGCACAAAGAGTGCAACACATGCCACTGTCTCCGTGAGAAGTTACATGGAGGCTTAGCTCAGCATTGCACTTTCTTTGAGTTTTCAGTTCCTTTGTGCCCATGTTGTTTGTGATCACAAGTAAGGAAAGAAGGGCAGCACCAAGGAGAAGATGGCACTTGCACGAGACTGGCGTGAACATCTTCGTGCCCAATACCATGATCGCCTCATCTACTGGAGCCTGCGGTGGGCATCACGGGCGTCGTTGGACGTCCTGACCATCATCATAGATTCCATGGATCAAGTCAAGACAGCGTGGCCTCAGTACAAGTTTGCACGCAAGCCGCATTCATTGGAAAACCTGCAGAGGCCACGAGTCATACTGTCTGCTGTTCTCTGTCATGGCTGGTGCACCAATGTTTTCATTGCAGATGAAGCTTTGCACCATGGGGCAGCATCTTTTTGTGAGTTGATTGCCCGCAGCCTGGACAATGTGGCAGAGATTGCTGAGAAGACGGGCCGGGCATTCCCGCGACACCTTGTCGTCCAGGCGGACAACACCACGGCCCAGAACAAAAACTCGCTGGTGTCATTGTTCCTCGCCCATTTGGTGTCAGAGGGCAAGTTTTTGACGTGCACCTTTAACTTTCTGACAGTGGGACACACCCATGAAGATGTGGATCATTTCTTTTCCTTGATCCTGTCCACTGTCCTCCGTCCTTGCCGGTTTGAGGTGCCAGATGAGTTGGTGGCCCTTTTGAAGGAAAAGATGGAAGGGTTTGTGTCTGGAAAGGGGGAGGCGCTGTATGTGGAGCAAGTGGTGCACATCAGGGACTTTGACACCTGGCTTGGGCAACTCAAAGTGACGCTTCGCAACTGCTTTGTTTCCAGGGCTGGAAGGCTGGCGGCCCACTCATTTGTTTACAAATGCCGCTGTCACTTGACGCCCAGAGAACTGGAGCAGCTGCCTCCCAGCCGGCGTGGTGTGGAAGAGCATGACCATGATGTGTTCGCTCTCACGAAAGGACGCATGCATGCAACTTCTTTTCATGCTCCTGTCCTGGCCCTCCCGCGAAGGAGAGTGGAAGACTGTTCACTGTCGCCTGTTCCCTGTGACTTCAAGATTCTCGCAGAAGGGGCCGACAATGAGAAGTTACTCAAGAAACTGGAGAACTTGGCCGACACACTTGAGTCCCTGCCGCATGATTTTCTACGTGCTGTTGCTCAGCTCTGAAATGCATTGGCTTTGTCTTAAATCCAATTTTTTTCCGAGGGCTTATGTTGATTTGCCATGCCCTTGAATGCCCAGGTTCCACTATTGCGTGAACGTTGTGAACGTCTCCAAGCGGGCCGCGTTGCTGGGGTAGATGAGGACCCACCCCCACTGAAGTGGTTAGCTGCAGCGGCACCAGAGCGAGCTGAAGTGCCATTGACAAGGAACATGTACTATGAGCATTTGCCTGACACTTCCTGGCAGCTGCTGACGACGTTTCATCGGTTGCCCCGCCGGAACAGAGAGGAGTGACAAATGGCTCATGAGCAGTTCAATTGTGCTGTTGTGTTTTTGTGCATTCCTTGCAGAGTCAGAAGTTGATGTTGACCTGTTCTCCGCAGTGTCGACGGTTCACTGTCAACTGTTCACTGTCCCCCTGTTCCCTGTCGTGGGTAGCATGGCCCACGCAAGTTGGGTGGAAAGTGCCGAGCCCAAGGCAGTTGTGGAGAAGGTGAAGAAGAGCATCTTGACAGCTGTCGGTGGCTCCTTGGACCCAGAGAGCTTTGATTGCGTGCATGTGATTGATTTCATCCAGACGAAGTACCCGGAGCCGGACCTGCTGAAGAACTGCTTGGAAGGGCTGTATCAGAGAACCAGGCTGGTTGACCCTACTTGGGTGCACAATGCCACGGTGGATACAGTTCCAGCACCACCAGGGCCGCAGCAGGCTGGCAATGAGGGATGGTTGTTCATTTGGCAACTTGGTCAACAAGATGGGAGTTCGCTCAAGGGGCGCTCCAACATGGTGAACATCTTGGAGATAGCATTCAGCATCCTGGAGAACACTTACAACAGTGTCCAGAACCCTTTGGATGTGCTGTTTTCTGCTCCAGCTGGAAGCCCCATTGAAGATTTTTCTGTGAAGTTCAGTGTTGGCTATGGCAGGTCCCTGGCCATCAAGATGATTCTGGTGGCAGTCATGGACTTCACCAATGAAGAGCTGCAGGCCTGTTCCCTGTCCTCTGTTCACTGTTTGCTGTCAAGTTTACCAACAACCCAGCTCCCACGGAGGACATGCAGAGGTATCGAAGTCTTGCAGCGAAATTCCAGGTGAGCGAAAGTGCACGCCCTGATCCGATTCAGATTTACACCATGCTAGCGGAAAGTCTTGCAACATCGGGGATGGACGTCGCTCACGGGCTACCAGGGAAAATCAAACAGTACAACAGCCTCACAAGTGTCCAAAGCCAAAACATTTCAGAGCTTGAAGCTCGCGTCATTTGCATGCTGCCACATCAGACGCCCAAGTTCGTGGAAGTGCTGAAGTATCATTGGCAAAACTACAAGAATGCCGAATCGGCCGTGCCGATGAAGTTCTTCGGTCGAACTTCTACCTTCAGCTCTGAGGTGCCGCCGGAGGCGGCCGGCGTCTGGAAGGAGATCCTCAAGGCGGGCCCGGAGAAGAACGAGTGCTTCCTGTTGCTGCTCATCGGGGTGTTTGTCAAGAGCTTGAAGGATGCGCTGCGCATGAAAAAGAAGCCAAACCTCCGTTTCCAAGCTGGTCGCTTCCGAGTGAACGACCCTGTGATTGCGTACCAGCAGGCGTGTCTTTGGGTGCACTTCAAGCCAGCCATGCAGAAGGAGATGTCTGCCCCTGACTTCGACCAGCTTGAGAAGAGCTTTCTCCGTGGAGGCCTTGATCGTGAGCTCGTGGATCGTTGCAAGGCCATGAACCCAACTCTGAAGTTGGCAGACTTCCGCTTCATCTACACGTTCCTTGGAAAGGAGGCTCCCATTGTCAAGGAGAATGTGGAGCTGGAAGCAGCACAGGAAGCAGCAGAGCTGGAGCAGGAGAAGGCAGTTGGGTTAAACAATATTTTGAGTTTGGGGTTCTGGGGTGGGTTCTGTGTCCAGTGTATGGTTGGAGGTGCAACTTTTGATCAGGATCCAGTATTGTCATTCTTCATGGGGGGGGGCCTGCTTTTGTAGTTCACGTGACTATTGATGCATCTTGTGGCTGTTGGTGGGATCTAGGGTGTAATGCACAATCACGGTTGATAGCCGTGGTTCATGATTTTTTGTTGATGCATGTTACAGCTTCCGATTGGAGCTATGGTGTAGTGTAGTGAGTAATCATGGTTGACAGCTGGACACTGCTTTGTAGTTGATGTTCATACAGATGCATTTTTCAGGTTTTGGTTGAAATCTAGGGTGTGATGAACAATTATGGCTGATAGGTGGGTTTTGTAGTTGATGGTGTTCTCGATGCATGTTGCAGCTTGTGATTTGGATGCCTAGTGTAATGTATGTTTTCGGTTGATGGGTGGACATGTAGTTGATGTTGTTCTTGATTTATGTTGCACTCGGAGCTTGCATTCCCTTCCAATCCAGCAGGCAGCCTTGCGACTCTTCACTGCGAAGCTTGACAAGGACACATCCATGTGGACTAAGTACGTTGCTGCTCTGGCCGATCACACCTCTTCCCAGAGAGTTGGCAAGGTGGACTTCCTCCGTTCTCAGGACAGGCAGTTGGCAGACGCCATTGAGGCCCAGGCTGATGTCCAGTTCCCTGTCAAGTACCTTGCGACTGGTGACAGTGTGGCACCCTTCGTAAGCACTTGCGCTAGTGTTTGGAGTGAAAAGCAAGTCATCCCCACTGTCAGCCTGTTCACTGTCTACTGTGTCAATTTGACTGCCCCTGGCTCCAGTGCCATGCGAGCATTGAAAGAAGCAACTCGGCTGGTCGCTGATGCATGCGCCCACTGCCCAGAGAGAACAGTTGGCATCGTCATTGCCCCGAATGTGGCTGGTCATGGGCACACGTATGACGAGGTTGAGATTCAGAAAGTGCAAGATGAGGCAGAATCCTTTATGAGACAGGATGCATATGGCCTCAAAGTGCGCCGTGGACAGTTCGTGTTCAGTTCAGACAGCATCAACTCGCGCACGAGGTCTTGTGTGCACCCGTTCCTCATTTGCTTGAGTGACCATGTCAACGCCGAGACTGGTGATCTTGTGAGTTTGTTCCAAGGCAGCCAGCTCTGGCACCGCAGGGCGGTGACTGGCATCAAAATGAAGCCCAACAACGAGTATGTGGTGCCAGTTCAAGGTCAGACTGCCATTTCTGTAGAAAATTTGGCAAAGGCACAGGTGCACAAGCAGCACATCGCTGGTGTTGACCTCATGGACAAACTCAAAGAGATGCTGTGGAAGGGGATGAACCTTACTCAGCAGCATGGGGCGGTGTTCGTGGACTTGCTGCCATATGATGACTCTGTCCTTCTGTCCACTGTCCAAGGTTCAGCTCGTGCAAGGCCAAAAGAACCGCAGGAGATGGTGGTGACCTGCTGCTGGGCTCGTGGTGATCAGGATTCTGACATCCGCGTGAAGAATGCAGCGTGGCTTTCTGGGGTCGTCCATCGAGGCATGGAGCGGCTGGTGAGGCAGAAGCTTCTGTGCCTCCATGGTTTCACCCTGAAAGAGTATCAGCCCGAAGCCGCCAAGCCGACCACTGACCCAAGCCTTTACCACTTGACTTTTCCATCAGCGGACGGGAACTTGGCAATGCGGCAGACTTCGTTGGATGAGTGGTCGCCCAAGTTCGCTCGCTTGAAGAAGGAGTTTGACGCTTTGATTGAGAAGCACAACAAGGCATTTAACTCCTCAGGTTGCCCATACAAGGCTGATGGACGCAAGCGACCTGCAGAAGCTGCAGACACAGAGGAAGATGGCGAGAGTTTCCCTGATGATTGTGTTGTGGAGTCCATTGAAGCCCTTGGCAAAAAGCAAGGTGCATTGACAACTGTGCACAGCAACCAGCCAGAACTGTTCCGCTTGATCTTCACGTCCAAGGGCCATCTGTACATTCATGCCTTGGAGGATGGCATTGTGTCTGCAAAGAAGGCTTTGTTCCAGACCTTCGGCGAGTACCACACCGGTGATGCGGAGATTCACAAGGCCACAGATCGCAAGGCATTGCTTTACCATTGGAAAATGGAGTCAGCAGACCATGAGGCAATTTGGGGTCACCCTTCGAGCTGGGACCCACCTTTCCAGAAGAGCAAGGCGACCTTGCAGAAGTTCATGGACTACCTCGCCGAGCACAATGTCGTCACGTTCGATGTGGCTTGTCATGAACTGTCAGGTGAGGAGCCAGCTGGAGTCTCAGTGAAGCAGGTTGAAGGCTGCGCCTTTGAGCCCAAGAAGTTGCCAGGCCGCACAGTGGCGGACCTCGCCAACTGTGGCAGTTTGCTGCCTTTTAAGGCAGTGGACTGGGAGAAAGGTGAGAGCAAGAATGGCACCATGCGGTTGTGCATGGTATTGAACTATGAGGATTCTCAGCAACAGAAGGGCATCTTTCCGAACAAGCCATGCTGGATGCTGGTCAAGCCAAAGCGCATTCTGAAGGGCAAATGCTTCTTGCTGTGTGAGCCAAGCACGTGAAGCAAGTGCACTGTCCACTGTGCACTGTCGTCTGTCTCACATCTGACCAGCGAGTTTTGTTTCGCAGCACGGAAAACTCTTCCAGCCTTGTTGCATGTGAGTTTGTCGTGGGTGATTTTTGTGTCGCTTGCTGCTGCTGCTGCACGTTGCCAACCCTCTTTTGAGCTTGAGTGTCAAGCAAGTGCCCTTTGTCCACTGTTCCCTGTCGTCTGTCGCCATGGCTTCCTTCTTGAACGCTTTCCACGACATGGAGGAAGATCTTGCACTCGACGAGGCTTGCAAGGCGGCAGATGCGGAGGTGAAGGCGGAGAAGCTCGTGCAGATGGCTCCAGTGGGCACTGGCGGAGGGAGCAGCCAGCCGGCAGAGTTTTCTGAGTCAGGCTGCAGCAGCCCGCCTGGCCACACACAGGAGTCGCCAAAACCGACGACTTCGCATGCGCTGAACATTCGCAACGCTATGAAGCCTAAAGGTGCGCACACAGCTCCTGAGAAGAAGCGTGGCCCTGACTCCCAGAAGAGGGCACCAAGAGGCAGCAAAGACACGTTCGCAGGACGTCGTCCCCCGATTAGCGTAGCGAAGCTCGAGATCTACAACGAGATGAAAGCGGACTACCAGCGCATCCGGAAGGCTCTTTCCGAGCAGGGCACAAAGAAAGGCAAGAAGAAGGTGACTTTGTCCCAGGAGTCCTACTGGCGACACATGCAGAAGGCCATGGGTGACGTCGAGGGCTCAGCCATGGAGCGTTTCACTCAAGCTTCACAGTCTTTTTGCAAAAGCATCATGGACTGAGTGTTTATCATTTTTATGGGGTTTGCGTGCCTTGTGCAGCGTGATGAGTGATGCCTGCCGTTGGTGTCACTGTCCGCTGTCCACTGTGCACTGTCCGGGTTATTGCAGTCAGTCCTGGCAGTGCTCATGGTCATTGCCAGTGCGGCTGCAGGCTTGAGGGGTGTGTCAAGCTGCGCTAAAATGATCTCTTTCTCAGGTGCCTGTGAGTGAAAGTGTTAGCCAGCTATCAAGTGCTTTTGTCTTCAGCCAACCTCATGAGTTTCGCAGTCTTGGGGTTCTTCCAGCCTGCATTTAGTGCTGCAAGCCTTACCATGGCAGTCCCCGCCGCTTTGGTCAACATGCAAGTGTTCGGCATCACTTTGGGTATGGCTCTTCGGTCTTCACTGTCCACTGTCGCTCGTCCACTGTCTGTTGTGGAGCTGTGGTGCGGCGTGGCGTCCGTTGCAATGGCTGCCGAGGAGGCTGGCTATCGACAGCTCGCCATGGACAAGGACCGGATCCAGGGAGTGACCGATGATGACGCGTCGGATGACACAGAGAACATCTTGACCAAACGTGGCTTTCAGAATGCGTTGAAGGCGGTCTTGCAGATCGACGAAGGTGGCCTGCTGTGGATGGCGCCCGTCTGCAGCAGCTTTGTGTTCATGAACTCTGTGAAATGCCAACGTACTGTCAACCGCCCAGCAGGTAACACTGCGTACCCGCCTGTGAAGGAAGGCAATCGCATGGCCAGCATTGCAGCTTTTCTGTATGCCCTCGCAATGTTGCGTGGGGTCCACCCTGTCATTGAACAGCCAGCGGGCAGCATCATGTTCAGGTACAAGCCCCTCGCCAAGGTCCTCAGCGTTTTCCACCATTGTTCCGCCACCTGTGCCAGGTGCCATTTCCAGGTGGATGCTCCCGAAGGCGAGAGGTTCCTGAAACGCTACAAGTTTGTTGGTGAGACATGGGTGAAGAGTTTGCAGCAGAACTGCACATGCCGTGACGGGATTCATAAATCCATGGTCAAGGAAGATGAGCATGGAGGAAGGACTGGCGATCGGAAGCTTCTGAAGGAGAGCCAGTCCTACCCCCGGAAGCTGGGAAATTGGATTGTGCACAACTGGTTCGAGCAGCACAGGCTCATGCCATGCTTCCAAGAGTCCACTGTCCCACTGTCGCCTGTCCCTGTGCAGAAGCACACCAGCACGAAGTCAGTGTGGAAGCGGCCAAGTTCAACTTCCAGTTCCGATCCTGATGCCAAGAGGCAGAAGGCAGCTGGGGCACAGTGGAAGCGGCCAAGTGCACCTGCCAGTTCGGCCCCTGTTAGCAAGAGGCAGAGGAAGCAAAGTTTCCAAATTCCGTGCAGCAGCTGGAAGCGCTGCTTGTGAGATTTGCTATTGAATGAGCCGCTCGCTGGAAGCTGCTAATTAGATTGAATGAGCCGAAGGTTTGCGCCTGGTGGGGTTAAAACAGTGCTCAGCACCTGCGTGTGCAGGTCCTTGAAGGGGGTGCTGCTGCTGCTGCTGCTCTGCTATTGATTGCTTGTTTGTATTGTGAATTGCCATGATGATGCTTGTTAGCACAGACAATAGTAGTAATTAGTAGCTGCACTGCCAGAACTGCACATGAACTTTTGTTGTTGGCTGCCACGGAGGCTGTCGCTGTAAATTTTGGCTCCAGAACTGAGTCCACTGTCCACTGTCCATTGTCGACTGTCGACACTGCCATGGACGTCCACTGTCCATTGTCGACTGTCGTCGCCGCCATGGACGAAGCCCCTACTGAAATCCTCTCGCCGGCATCGGAGAGCGACTCCGAGGTCGAGGATGTTCAAAGGGAGCTCGAGAACCTGGAGCTCATGTCCGTTTCCGCCGAGGGCGAGACTGAGACCGCTTCTGCTGAAGACTTGGCGAAGGAATTGAGTGTGCTGCTTGATGAAGAGCTGGGAGAAGTTCGCATATCAGTGAAACTGATGCAGATGACGGAAATATGTGTGTGGTGCGGGATGGTCTATTTCGAGCAGTACCTTGATGGCTATGAGCGCTGCCGCCTGGACTCATGTTTTCCTGAGCAGTATCACTGCTCGTGCAGCGGTTGAACCGCTTGTGTGCGATGTCCATGGATCACACGCCGTAATTGCCCTACTACCCATGGATCACACGCCGTATAATTGCCCTACTACAACACTGTCCATTGTTCACTGTCACCTGTCCACTGAGACGAGTGACGGTGACAAAGCATCCATGAGACTGGCAAGTTTCCAGTTTTGCCAGACGGCAGGAAATTAACAGTTGGCACCAGCAACTTGCCGCAAGAGCCGGGGTTTTCAACATGCTCTTTGCGTCTGAGAAAAATGACCTGGGCAAGCCTGCTATTTCGCCATCATACCACAGTGGACAGTGCACAGTGAACAGTACAGTGGGTGTGGGTGAGGGCAAATAGGTGGGGAAAGGCGAATTTACCGATGGAGGTGTCGGTTAATTCGCGACCTTTTTAATTGTGGGGGAGGGACCTAGGGGGTGCAAGGCTAAGCTATGTTTGTGGACCACTGCGAGTGACAGTGTTGGCCTGCAGGTGCTGGGGTCCTACCTCAACGAGCTCAGACTCTGTCCACTGTCCACTGTTGCCAGCAGCAGCAGTCGCGCGCGCTGTCACGCAGAAGCGCGCGCGCATATATCGTGTGTGCGCGCGCAGTGCGCGCGCTATGCGCGCAGAAGCTGCGCGGGCTGCTGTGAAAAAGTGCACGCACTGTGCGCGCGCGGTGCGCGCGCTGTGCGCGCGCGGTGCGCGCGCTGTGCGTGCGCTGTGCGCACGCTATGCGCGCGCAGTGCGCGCGCTGTGCGCGCGCAGTGCGCGCGCAGTGCTGTGTGTGCATGCACGCTGTCACGTGTGTGCAGGCTGATGTTGTAGTAATACTACATTACTACATGTTCTACTTTCACATAAAGCAGTTGCTTTTCTGTTAATGTTTGCATTTGGGGCCTCTGGACAGAACATATGACAAGTTTCTGGAGCATGCAGTGTTCTGTGCTCAAGCTTTAGAGAGAGAATGTGGCATCAGCATCATGTTCTTCATAATCATGAACAATGTAGTGTGCAGAGTCTGCAAATTCAGGGCAGTAGCATTGCAGAACGGACAGCACTAGTTCATCCAACGTGCAGTGTCCACTCACTGTCCACTGATATTGTTGGGCAGCAGCATTGCGGAACGGACAACGACAACACTAGTCCATTGTCCACTGTCCATTGTCCACTGTCCATTGTCCACTGTTTGTGGAGAATGGGCCGGAAGGTGACAGGAAAATCCAAGACCCTAGAAAACAAGCCCAAGATTGCCAAAAAACCCGCCAGCAATCGGAGTGGCAGATCTGGTAAGTCGGGATGGGCACAATGGACGAAGAACAAGGCTGAAAATGCCCAAGAGCAAGAAACAGAATCGCGAGACCGGCCAGAATCAGAAGAAGACTCGCCTTTTTGTCATGTGGACGTGGACGCTACAGATGATGTTGATGCATGTTCAACTCGAACGGTGAGCACACAAACGCCACGTTGGATTCGCCGTGTTCAGCCGGCGAAAGATGAGAAGGACTCGTCTCGTGCTGTTTTTTCTCAATTGTGTTGATCAGCCCTGGTGCTTGCAGGACCTGAAGAGAAAAGGACGAACCAGCATGATGCATCACAGTCTGTGCCCGAGTGATGCTTTCAACAATGTGTTCCCATGCAATGTTGCGAGCCAGGTCGGGCTCTCACGGAAGGTCAGTTGCTTTGAACAGGGATTAAGTAGCATGCTGGCAACCACGCTCAACAACATGCAATTGTCGCATACCGATGCCCTTTCGGAACGGAAGATCGGCAAGTGGAGGATGGGGGAGCACTCCTCGAGCCCATTATCGGGCGCGGATCATCGAGTCCCGGTCACAAGCCCGATCCACCACCAGGGTGGTAGTTTAAGGAGACCAAGTTAACTCCCCCTGGCAGTCTCGGCTGCGCTGCGCATTGCGCTTCTTGTGCCCATGTAACATGCAGGGGGTCGGTCTTCTGACATCCCAGGTCACCCATGAAACCAGGGTGGCCTGCTCCCGCATGGGCAATCATCACACATGCATGCTAGCAGTAGCATCAGCATCAGCAGTAACAGTAGTAGAGCCAGTGTATAGGAACGTAAAGTCACAGAGTCAAGAGTCATAGAGTCCATGAGTCATGAGTCATAAAGTCATAGAGTTGCAGTGAGATAGCGTCATAGAGTCATAGTGAGATAGAGTCACGGAGTTATGGAGTCATCTATGTACCATGCACTTGACTCGATGTAGTTCACTCTATGCTCTATGTGTGGGAACGCTTAATCGAGATCCCCATAGCGTGAGGGCTCATAGCCTGACCTGGACCTCGAGAGGCACATACAGTCAAGAGTCATAGAGTCCATGAGTCATGAGTCATAAAGTCATAGAGTTACAGTGAGATAGCGTCATAAAGTCATAGTGAGATAAAGTCACAGAGTCATGGAGTCATCTATGTACCATGCACTTGACTCGATGTAGTTCACTCTATGCTCTATGTGTGGGAACGCTTAATCGAGATCCCGGTAGCGTGGGGGCTCATAGCCTGACCTGGACCTCGAGAGGCACATACAGTCAAGAGTCATGGAGTCCATGAGTCATGAGTCATAAAGTCATAGAGTTACAGTGAGATAGCGTCATAGAGTCATAGTGAGATCAAGTCGCAGAGTCATGGAGTCATCTATGTACCATGCACTTGACTCGATGTAGTTCACTCTATGCTCTATGTGTGGGAACGCTTAATCGAGATTATTTTTATCGATATATGCATTTGCCAATGCCAATCCCTCTGAAGGGTTGCCAATTGACCTGTTGCACACCTACCGATTAGAACAGTCGAAGTGGCAAATCCCTCTCAAGCCAATCCCTGTGAAAGGTTCCGTGGGCACCGCAAAATGTGTAACTTCACCTCGCGTTCGAGCACTCGACAACGCCAATCTGTGTGAAGGGTTGCAAAATTCATCTGAATGCTCATCAAAAATTGCAACTTTACCTCGCGTTCGAACACTCGACCACGCCTATCCCTGTGAGGGGTTGCAAAATTCATCTCAATGCTCATCAAAAATTGCAACTTTACCTCGCGTTCGAACACTCCACCACGCCAATCCCTGTGAAGGGTTGCAAAATTCAGCTCAATGCACATCAAAAATTGCAACTTTACCTCGCGTTCAAACACTCCACCACGCCAATCCCTGTGAAGGGTTGCAAAATTCAGCTCAATGCACATCAAAAAATGCAACTTTACCTCGCGTTCGTGCATTCGACCATGCCAATCCCTGTGAGGGGTCGCAAAATACCAATCCCTGTGAAGGGTTGCAAAATGCAGTTGAGCTGCGCCCAAGTGCCTCGCGTTTGAACGCCCGAGGAAGCGAATCCCTGTGAAGGGTTCACGGCGCTGGAAAAATGTGTAACTTTACCTCGCGTTTGAACGCCCGAGGAGGCGAATCCCTGTGAAGGGTTGCGCCGGGCGCCTAAAATGTGTAACTTTACCTCGCGTTTGAACGCCCGAGAGTTCCAATCCCTGTGAAAGGTTGCGCCGGGTACCTAAAATGTGTAACTTTACCTCGCGTTTGAACGCCCGAGGAGGCGAATCCCTGTGAAGGGTTCACGGCGCTGGAAAAATGTGTAACTTTACCTCGCGTTTGAACGCCCGAGGAGGCGAATCCCTGTGAAGGGTGCGAAGCGCACATAAAAATGTGTAACTTTACCTCGCGTTTGAACACCCGAGGAGGCGAATCCCTGTGAAGGGTTGCGCCGGGCGCCTAAAATGTGTAACTTTACCTCGCGTTTGAACGCCCGAGGAGGCGAATCCCTGTGAAGGGTTGCATTCCCGATGGACGACGACGGTGCCACCCCTGGCTTTAGAAGAGAGAATTAGATACCGAGATGTAAAGAGTAAGTCATAGGGGTCAAGTAAGTAAGTAAGTAAGTAAGTAGAGTGGAGTAAGTAAGTAAGTCGTAAGTAAGTCGTAATAGAGGTCAAGTAAGTAAGTAAGTATAGAGATAGCATAACACCGAGTCAAGTGTCAAGTGTCAACCAAGTGTCAAGTAAGTAAGTAAGTAGAGTGAAGTAAGTAAGTAAGTCGTAAGCATAACATAGAGTCAAGTGTCAAGTGTCAATCAAGTGTCAAGTAAGTAAGTAAGTAGAGTGAAGTAAGTAAGTAAGTCGTAAGCATAACATAGAGTCAAGTATCAAGTGTAGAGTCAAGTATCAAGTGTAGAGTGAAGTAAGGTATAGAGTCAAGTAAGTTGATTCTATGTCTGTCATCTATGTAGTCATCTATGTACTCATCTGCGGGGCTCCGCACGGAAGAACCCTTCGCGATGCTTTCGGGAAAAACCCCACAGATATTAATAGTAATACTACTACTAATACTACTACTAATACTAATACTAATATTAATACTAATACTAAAACTAAAATTAATACTAATACTAATACTAATATTAATACTAATACTAATACTAATACTAATACTAATACTAATACTAATACTAGTACTAGTACTAATACTAATACTAATACTAATACAAATACTAATACTAATACTAATACTAATACAAATACTAATACTAATACTAATACTAATACTAATACTAATATTAATACTAATACTAATACTAATACTAATACTAATACTAATACTAATACTAATACTAATGCTAATACTGATACTGATACTAATACTGATACTGATACTGATACTGATACTGATACTCATACTGATACTGATACTGATACGAATACGAATACGAATACAAATACGAATACCGCGAATACGAATACGAATACGAATACGAATACTAAAACCAATACTAAAACTAATACTAATACTAATACTAATACTAATACTAATACTAATATTAATACTAATATTAATACTCATACTAATACTAATACTGATATTGATACTAATACTAATACTAGTACTGATACTAGTACTGATACTGATACTAATACTAATACTAATACTCGTACTGGTACTAATACTAATATTAATACTAATACTACTAATAATACTAATATTAATATTAATTCTAATGCTAATACTAATACTAATACTAATACTAATACTAATACTAATACTAAGACTAAGACTAATACTAATACTGATACTGATATTGATACTGATACTGATACTGATACTGATATTGTTACTGATGCTAATACTAATATTAATACCAATACTAATACTAATACTAAAACTAATATTAATACTAATACTAATACTAATACTAATACTAATACTAATACTGATACTAATACTAATATTAATACTAATACTAATACTAATACTAATACTGATACTGATACTAATACTAATACTAGTGCTGATACTAATACTAATACTAATACTAATACTCGTACTGGTACTACTACTAATATTAATATTAATACTACTAATAATACTAATACTAATATTAATTCTAATGCTAATACTAATACTAATACTAATACTAATGCTAATACTAATACTAATATTAATACTAATACTAATACTAATACTAATATTAATACTGATACTAATATTAATACTAATACTAATACCAGTACGAATACTAATACGAATACGACTACGAATACGAATACGATTACGATTACGAATACTAATACTTTTATTAATACTAATACTAATACTAATACTAATACTAATACGAATACGCATACGCATACGCATACGCATACGCATACGCATGCGCATGCGCATGCGCATGCGCATACGGATACGAATACGAATGCTACTACTACTACTACTACTACCACTACTACAGCTACTACGGCTGCCGCTGCTACTACCACCACCACCACCACCACCTAGTAATAGTACTGGTACTAGTACTAGTCCTGCTGCTTTCCTGCTCCTGCTCCTGTTGCTGCTGCGCTCCTGTGCTCCTGTGCTCCCGCTCCTTCTGCTCCTGCTCGTGCTTGTGCTCGCGCTCCTTCTCCCGCTCTTGTTCGTGCTCCTGCTCCTGCTCCTGCTCCTGCTCCTGCTGCTCCTGCTTGTGCTCGTGCTCGTGCTCCTTCTCCCTTGTTCCTGCTCCTGCTGCTGCTGCTGCGCCTGCTGCTCCTGCTGCTCCTCCTGCTCCTCCTGCTGCTGCTTCTGCTGCTGCACCTCCTGCTGCTGCTCCTGCTGCTGCTCCTGCTGCTGCTCCTGCTGCTGCTCCTGCTGCTGCTGCTCCTGCTGCTGCTCCTGCTGCTGCTCCTGCTGCTGCTCCTGCTGCTGCTGCTGCTACTGCTGCTGCTCCTGCTGCTGCTCCTGCTGCTCCTCCTGCTGCTCCTCCTGCTTTGCTGCCCTTCCTTCTGCTGCCCTTCCTGCTGCTGCTCCTCCTGCTGCTTCTCCTGCTGCTCCTCCTGCTCCTCCTGCTCCTCCTGCTGCTCCTGCTCCCGGTCACGCTCGCTCCTGCTCCTGTTCCTGCTCGTGCTCGTGCTCGTGCTGCTGCTCGTCCTGCTGCTGCTCCCCCGCTGCTGCTCCTGCTCTCCTGTTTAATTTTTCAATGTCTTACGAATTTTAATTACTAGATGGCAATCAGACCTCAGAGGGGTTGTTGAAAAGGTCAACATATGAAACGGTGCAAGTTTGTTTACATCTTTATTAAATATTTTGCATGTAGTCTTTTCCAAGAATGTCCTCGGATGGATTTGTCCAGATTAAATTTCAACAAAATTTGAACATCTCAAAGAGATTCAACACCTTAAATATGTAGTAGGCTATTAGAACTTGTAAAGTTTTCTTCTTTTCAAAAAACTCCACAAGCTAATCTGCTAAATACCAAAACGGCCATCAGACCTCGGAGAGATTTTGAAAAGATTTAAATAAATCCAAGATTATGTAAATGGCCATCAGACCACAGTGATGTTTGCAAAGATTCAGAGTTTCATAAGTTTTAATCCTTTCAAACATGTGCATGTACATTTTGGAAACGACAGTGGAATGATTAACGCTGATTGATAGACAGGCAAGCATGGACGGGGCATTACGGGGACAGGGTCATACCCAGATGAAAGTCATGCTTGGTTCATGGCTGTCTAACTTCAGATATTGTCTGGACCTTTGGGTTGGCAAACATTAACATTGACGGATAGATGGGTAAGCAGGGATACGGCATTTGGGGGACGGGCCATATTTAGATGAGAGTCACGGCTTGCCACTCGGAATATCCATAGAAAGACAGTGCGGAGCGGGTATGATTCGCAATGGTCAACATTTTGCCAGTTCTGTTCCTTGTTGGCATTGTTCGGTGTTCCTTGTATTCCTTGTGCGAGGCATATTTCTATAACCGTTACATAACTACATAATGCATACTCGAAACTGAGTCATACTTGTACTCTAGCGAGACTCAGGGCCCCTGTTTATGGCTGTCATTAATCATTAATCACGAGCTATGACTCCGCGACAGTGACGAGTTTAAGTTGAAATAGGAACGCATTAGGTTTGGAGCCCATTTGTTACGCTGCTGTCTTAGCTAGAGTGCACTTGCGAAAGGCACCGCAGCCAAATGACTAAGTTACCCATATACAAACACTACTCGTTATATAGAATCAATTTGTAACGGCGCGGCATACAGTTAGTTCTAATCAGCGTTGGGTTGGGCTCAAAAGAGCCAATGTGAACCATCTGGCACAGTTCATCTTGGAATCCTTTGGTCGATAAATGTGTGATGTTACGTTCGCGCGAGTGTAAAATTTGTTCTAGAGATGACTTGATATGGTGTATATATATATATATATATATACATATGTATATGTATATGTGTATACACACAGTGGTATATGAGTTGATGTCAATAGTGCGATCAGGAGGCTTGTGAATGTATATCGCCGTAGCACTGGCTCTGGCATTCATATTTTCGTATGGTCTGCAGCCCTCCAGACCCAACCAAGACCCGAACGATGTCTCCAGTGCAGTCGCAATTGGCCCAACCCGAGCCACGTCTCCAGTCTGGCCCAGTTCCAGAGTTCTCGAGACTCTTCAACAGTCCTCGACACCCGTGGCTCCAGTCTGGCCCATCCGACAGTTCTCGAGAGTCCTGCAAAGTTTGCGAGAGTCTCGCCCGTATATGCCCGTTCCAAAGTCCTCGACAGTGCTCGAAACCCAGCCAAAACCAGGCGTGTCTCCTGCAGCCCAGTTCCAGAAACCCGTCAGGTCGGCCGGGGACCCGGCCCGGTTTTGGCTGGGTTTCGAGTTTCAGACTGGAGACACTGTTCGGGTGTTGGCTGGGTCTCCAGGACTCTCGAGCACCAACGAAGACTTGGGAAATGGGCCAGACTGGAGACACGGCTCGGGTTTTGGCTGGGTGTCGAGGGTTTTCGAGGACTTTGCAAGTGGCTCGCGATCGGGCTGAGCCTCGGGGTCTCTCGACGTGACGGGAACCGGGCGAGACTGGAGACACGGCTCGGGTTTTGGCTGGGTGTCGAGGGTTTTCGAGGACTTTGCAAGTGGCTCGCGTTCGGGCTGAGCCTCGGCGTCTCTCGACGTGACGGGAACCGGGCGAGACTGGAGACAGGGCTCGGGTTTTGGCTGGGTGTCGAGGGTTTTCGAGGACTTTGCAAGTGGCTCGCGTTCGGGCTGAGCCTCGGGGTCTCTCGACGTGCGAGACTGGAGACACGGCTCGGGTTTTGGCTGGCTGGTTTTCGAGGACTTTGCAAGTGGCTCGCGTTCGGGCTGAGCCTCGGGGTCTCTCGACGTGACGGGAACCGGGCGAGACTGGAGACACGGCTCGGGTTTTGGCTGGGTGTCGAGGGTTTTCGAGGACTTTGCAAGTGGCTCGCGTTCGGGCTGAGCCTCGGGGTCTTTCGACGTGACGGGAACCGGGCGAGACTGGAGACACGGCTCGGGTTTTGGCTGGGTGTCGAGGGTTTTCGAGGACTTTGCAAGTGGCTCGCGTTCGGGGTGAGCGTCGGGGTCTCTCGACGTGACGGGAACCGGGCGAGACTGGAGACACGGCTCGGGTCTTGGCTGGGTGTCGAGGGTTTTCGAGGACTTTGCAAGTGCTCGCGTTCGGGCTGAGCCTCGGGGTCTCTCGACGTGACGGGAACCGGGCGAGACTGGAGACACGGCTCGGGTTTTGGCTGGGTGTCGAAGGTTTTCGAGGACTTTGCAAGTGGCTCGCGTTCGGGCTGAGCCTCGGGGTCTCTCGACGTGACGGGAACCGGGCGAGACTGGAGACAGGCTCGGGTTTTGGCTGGGTGTCGAGGGTTTTCGAGGACTTTGCAAGTGCTCGCGTTCGGGCTGAGCCTCGGGGTCTCTCGACGTGCGAGACTGGAGACACGGCTCGGGTTTTGGCTGGGTGTCGAAGGTTTTCGAGGACTTTGCAAGTGGCTCGCGTTCGGGCTGAGCCTCGGGGTCTCTCGACGTGACGGGAACCGGGCGAGACTGGAGACACGGCTCGGGTTTTGGCTGGGTGTCGAGGGTTTTCGAGGACTTTGCAAGTGGCTCGCGTTCGGGCTGAGCCTCGGGGTCTCTCGACGTGACGGGAACCGGGCGAGACTGGAGACACAGCTCGGGTTTTGGCTAGCTGTCGAGGGTTTTCGAGGACTTTGCAAGTGGCTCGCGTTCGGGCTGAGTTTCGGGGGTCTCTCGACGTGACGGGAACCGGGCGAGACTGGAGACACGGCTCGGGTTTTGGCTGGGTGTCGAGGGTTTTTGAGGACTTTACAAGTGGCTCGTGTTCGGGCTGAGCCTCGGGGTCTCTTGATGTGACGGGAACCGGGCGAGACTGGAGACACGGCTCGGGTTTTGGCTGGGTGTCTAGGGTTTTTGAGGAATTTACAAGTGGCTGGCGTTCGGGCTGAGTTTTGGGGTCTCTCGATGGGGCGAGACTGGAGACACGGCTCGGGTTTTGGCTGGGTGTCGAGGGTTTTTGAGGACTTTACAAGTGGCCCTGTTCGGGCTGAGCCTCGGGGTCTCTCGACGTGACGGGAACCGGGCGAGACTGGAGACACGGCTCGGTGGCTGGGTGTCGAGGGTTTTGAGGACTTTACAAGTGGCTCGTGTTCGGGCTGTGCCTCGGGGTCTCTCGACGTGACGGGAACCGGGCGAGACTGGAGACACTCCCGGTTCCCGTCACGTCGAGAGTCCCCGAGGCTCAGCCCGAACACGAGCCACGTGCAAGTCATCAAAAATCCTCGACACCCAGCCAAGACCAAGACCTCACGTCGCGAACACGAGCCACTTGCAAGTCCTCAAAAATGCTCGAGACCCAGCCAAACCCCGAGCCGTGTCTCCGGTCTCGCCCGGTTCCCGTCACGAGAGTTCCCGAGGCTCAGCCCGAACACGAGCCACCTGCAAAGTCCGCAGGATTTTGCGACACGGCTCGGGTTTTGGCTGGGTGTGGAGGATTTTTGAGGACTTTGCAAGTGGCTCGTGTTCGGGCTGAGCCTCGGATTCTCTCAACGTGACGGGAACCGGCCCAGCCTGGAGACACGGCTCGGGTTGTGGCTGCGGGTCGAGGATTTTTGAAGACTTTGCAAGTGGCTCGTGTTCGGGCTGAGCCTCGGGTCTCTCAACGTGACGGGAACCGGGAAAGACTGGAGACACGGCTCGGTTTCGGTTGGGTTCTTGAGGACCCGCCCCCCTACCCCGCGCCGCTGCAACGGGCAACCGGAACTGACGATATGATATGTATCCTACAACTACAGTTGCATAATGTAACACAGTAAGTCCTAGGTTTAACGATAAACTACCTGGACCATAAGCATGCTTCACGTAGTTAGTTTTCAATACAGTGGAGAGCAGAATGTGCAATTCTACCATTAATTGAATACTCTATTTCGATTTAACAATTAGTAATTCTAGTTGTACTTCCACTTGTATTAGCCGGGTCATTAGTGGTAGCAGCATCAAACGTATTAGCATTAGCCTTCGTGCTAGTACTCGTATGAACATTCGGATCAAGATTAGGATAAGGATCAGATATGAAGTGGAAACTGTAGTAGTATGCGGTTTTTAGAATTTTTGCGGCGGGTAAAAGGCAGAAGTGCAAGCAGTAGTAGAATTAGTGCTGTTAGTTTGTAGAATCTTTTCGCACGTGTTAGTACTAGTTCATGAACCATGAGTTATGAAGACGCAGATTACAAATTATGAGCTGCACGGTTTTAAGATCAGACAAGGCAGTTGCTGCATGCAGTAGTCAATAGTAGCCAATAGGTAATTCGCAGTCAAGTAGTAAATATGCATACGTGCTACATCATGCGGCTGAGCCGACTGTGATTACACATAGGAGCCCTACGGGCTGCAACCAGCCGACGTTCCACAAACCCGAGCCGTGTAACCCTAAGCATCCGAAGACCTCAAATGTGTTCATAGTGCTGGTTTGGGTAGCATAACAACGCAAGGCCTTGTTTTTTGTGGTTCCGGACGGAGCATGTGTGTGACATATGATGTCCTAGTATTTTATATACTTTAGCCCATGGCATGCTTTCCACTAATTACACATGCATGATAAGATGTCATTTATAGCGAGCTTGCTTGACTTTAATGATTTTGTTGAAGAGAAAGATTAAATTCCGACACGTTGGTTGAATTGAGAAAACATTGAATTATAGATTCCTGCACGTGTTTTTCTATGAGTAAAAATATTAAATTCCGACACGTTGGCTGAATTGAGAAAACATTGATTTATAATAGATTCTTGCACGTGTTTTCTATGTGTTTCAGGTCAATGTCTATATATACATGTATATATGTATATAATGTGTATATATATATATATATGTATATATATAGATTTGTCCGACACAGAAGCCACCAAGCATCATGAACGACGAAAACATATATATATATATATATATATATATATATATTATATATATTATATATATATATATATATATATTTATATTTATATATATATACATATATCTTTCTACATATATATATATAGTATATATATATCGAGAGAGATATATAGATAGATATATAGATATTATATATATATATATATCGAATCCTTGCAGGCTTGGAATTCTCCAACCACCCGCCGCTTCGACGCCCAGGAGCATGCAGGCATACATGTACATGTAATTAGGAAGACCATGATCCTAGATATATAGTGCAGTCACGATTATTGAAGGAATATGTTTTTCAAATTTGGAACTGGCCAGAAATCCCCAGATGTCTCGCACTCGCAACAAACACGTGTGCACACAGACGACGTAGACTGCATGCATAGCCATGCGACAAAAGCCTGAGCTCCCAATAATTCGTAATTCATGGTCGGTGCCCAGCTGCGGCTTTCCTTGCCGAGGCCGGAACCAGTGCATGGGATGAGCTTTCAGTGTTCTAATTTGTTTCAGGAATTTCAGGGAAGTTGAAATATATACATGTGTCGTCGGGGAAATATTTTGTATATATATATATATATATCTCTCGAATACATGGAGATGTTAATGTAGTTTCATTGGTCTGGGCTTTGGCATAGGAACAATGCAGGTTTCCGTGCTGAGATCGGTGGACATGTGTGTGCACACAACAGCCGTGCTTCTGCAGGCGCAAGCATGGGCTCAGACCGCTGGGTGTACAGCTATAGGTTGCCTAGATTATATATATGTATATATATATATATATATATTTGTTAGTGCACAGGCATGGTCCTAGAATATGTACAACAATATATACGGAGACTTGTAGACAGACCCTTGCCTTTTTGTCTGAGCCCTGCTTGTCGAGATCTTCCCTTCGGATCCGTGGCCGGAGCAGCTGGAAAATTAAATAGACATATATGTTATACACATAGTTGAATACGTATGTATATATATATGTATATCTACATACACATATACTAGCGAGATATATACTATACGTGTGTGTAGCTTATGTATACCTATATATAATATATATATATATATATATATATATATATATATATATATACATACATATATATATATATATACAGATTCCATGCTGAAGCCGGCAGGGGACGGATCCGTCGAGTCGAGATCTCTAATTAAGTAGATATATACGACTACTACCATGTATATATATATATATATACATATGATATACATACGATACCAGGATATCTACATACATCAGCTCATGCATCATGAGCCTTAATTTATAGGCATAGCTCTAGATCTAGAGCTGCATTTTGCAGCACTGAGCCATGGCCGATCCCACGAATGCTGGCGATGAGCAGCGGCAAGGCGTCACCCTGCTGCGGGGTCGCTGGGTGCTGTGCTTCATCCCGGACGTGGAGATGGCGAATGCCCGGGGGGTCAACCACGTCGGTGTCGACAGGTACCCTGGGCTTCCGTTTTTGCCATGGCCTGCGGACCTTCCGCCGTTTTTGGAGCCACCTGGGTCAGTGGTGCGACCGGGCGACTTGGCGGTACCCATGGCAGCACAGTAAAGCCTTTTAATTTTTATATACGTATACATATATATAGATAAGCATATATATATACACATTATCTTGTCTTAATATATGAATATATATATA